>FJOG01000009.1:112591-137743 GCA_900073065.1 Phialocephala subalpina
TGGTCAAACGCCGCTGTCATGTGCTGCATTTAGCGGGCACGAGGCCGTGGTTAAGCAGCTGCTAGAGAAAGGCGCTGAGCTGGAGAACAAAGACAAGGAGTATGGTCGAACGCCGCTGTCATGGGCTGCATGGGCTCCACCGAATGGGCACGAGGCAGTGGTGAAGCTGCTGCTAGAGAAAGGAGCTGAGCTGGAGACTAAAGATAATAATGGTCGAACGCCGCTGTCATATGCTGCAATGTATGGGTACGAGGCAGTAGCGAAGCTGCTGCTAGAGAAGGGCGCAAGACACCACAATAGTCTATGATTACAAAATCTTTGCATTTTATATACTATAGAATGTTGCCACCCGACATATCTAGCATATTCTAGAAACTACGCCAAGAACATTTAAGGAGGCTTCAACTGTCCGCGTGTTACAGTAACATAACCACTTCATTTCTAACCCTATGTCTCTTCTTTAGCCATCATTATTTTATTCTACTTAACTATAGTATCTTTAGTATGCTCAGAAGCTGAGCGCCCAGTGCCTAGCGCGACGCCAAATAATTGTAAGATTGTGTTCTATCAGGTGCTGTGCTATACAAGCACATATTGTTATACCACGTGCTACCCCGCCAAAAAGTTCAAACCTATGTGACTTCTAAAACTATTACTTCTATAGATGTACTATATCGCAGCATAGCTCTAGTCATAAAGGAGACACTTGTGGAGTTCTAAACTTTTATAGCGTGCGAACCTCCGATGTTTATAAACAAATCCTGCAGTAGATAAGTCACACGGTCAGAAATAATAGAACGAGCAATACGAGATGCGAGAGGTCAGAGAAGTGTTGCCTGCGCGGTCAGCTCCCCAGGTTCTAAGTACACAGGACGCAGCGGCTAGCTTTAATGGAGGTTGCCCAGGTACTTCGGAGTACAAGGGATGACAAAGGAGCTAAGCGCCAGCGCCAAAAATGGACGAGGTGGTCTGTGCTCACAATTTTTTTTTAGGCGAAAGGGACGAAGCCGATTTTGCAAGTGACTGTAGTGGATCGGCCATAATTTAAACTAATCAGTGTGCCTGTAAGCTGCACGGACATTCACCCAGCGACACGGAACGAGGTGATCATGACACAAATTTCAACCTCAGCTTCTACGACTCTATGTCAGTACTTCGTCTTCTTACAAAGTCGCTCTTGATGAGCATCCAGCGCTGTCTTCGCAATCAACACCATAGCCATGATTGACGATATCATCGAGACAGGGACTGCGATCATACGGTGGGATGTGAGATTGACCGCCATTGCCAGCTTCCTCCTTATATTCATCGTTACACAAGCTACCACTTTCATACGATCCAAGATTGCTCTTTCAGCCAGAGACGATGGCAAAACACCGCCCATTGAGCCGTATTCTATTCCGGTCCTTGGAAATCTCATCTCATTCGCCTTCAACACTAAACCATTTCTCGGAAAGATCATGTCAGTTCCCGAATCACGGTTCTGGATAACTGAAGCTGATAAACATGCTGCAGAAAGACTTATGGACCGAATGTTCCAGTCCGGATCCGGGTACTCAATAGAAAGATCTATTTTATTTCAGGTTCAGAAAGTGTGCTTGCTTTATTCCGAAGCTCTCGAGACCTCACCACCGTACCCACCGCGATTCTTGTCTTGGAGGGTGCCTTTGGCAGCCCAGCTTCAGTGAGACCGGCATATGAGAGAGACAATACTGGAATCTTCAAGGAACCACTTCCTGGAAGCAACAATCTCGAGCCGCATAATCGCATCTTCCACAACAGTCACAAGGGTCTTCACAAGACGCTGCAAGGCAATGCGCTGATCGAGCTCGCCGATCGGTTCCTGAAGAACCTCGAAAAGGAACTCTCGTCTCTAGAGGTCGGGTATGAATGGACTGATGTTCCAGATATCTACAGAATCATCCAGGAGACTGTGTTCAGAGCGTCAACTGAAGCTATCTGCGGACCTCACCTATTCAAGCTAAACCCGGACTTCGTTACCGACTTTTGGGAATTCGATACGCAACTCCCAAATCTGTTCAAGAGCATACCCCGTTGGCTGATTCCCAGGTCCTTCCGCAACAGAGACAAGTTGACGGCTTGCATCATGAAATGGCACAAGTTTGCACAAGAGCATGTCGATGCTACGGATCCTGATCTCGAGGATGTGGAGTGGGAGGAATATTTTGGAGCAAGAGTAATGAGGGAACGACAGAAAGACTTAGGTCAGATCGATGGGTTCACTGATAAGGCTCTTGCTGCAAGTGACTTGGGCATGGTCTGGGGGTAAGCTTCTGCTGCCGTTAACGTGTGACCTTCTGTACTAACAAATCCCAGCTCAAACGCAAACATCGTTCCCATAATCGGCTGGGAAATCCTAGACGTCCTCTTCCGCCCAACCGTCCTCACCCAAACCCTCCACGCAATCACCGAATGCTCCTCCCCCAACTTAACCGGCGTCGCCGCCCTCCAAATGTCTAAACTAGTCGCCAACCCCTTGCTACAATCAATCTACACAGAAGAACTCCGCATCCGAAACGGTGTCATCATCCAACGAGCCCCCGTCTCCGAAGGTTTCAAGATCGGACGCTGGTTATTCCCGAAAGATGACTTGATTACTGTATCAAGCTGGCATGAACAGCGTGACCGTTCTGTATGGAATGAAGGGCCTGTGAACGGGGAGTTTCATTCTGTTGAAGATTTTTGGGCTGAACGATTCATCGTCTACCCTAACGATCCCAACTCTGGCCCTCGCAAGCCCAACCCCAATTCAAAAGTCAAGCCGCAAATACTAGGAAAAGGAGAGGACAACAAGCCAAGATTCACAGCAGACGCAATGACGGGTTCATTCTTCCCATACGGAGGTGGACAGACGATATGTCCGGGAAGGTTTTATGCGAAGCAAGAAGCTATTGGTGCTTTGGCGATGTTCTTGACGATGTTTGATGTTGAGCTCAAGGATAAAGAGAAGATGCCGGAGCCTAATCTTGACTACTTTCCTTTTGGAGTCATTCCACCAGTAGGGAAGGTTCCTGTTAGGATGAGAAGAAGGCGATTTGAATAATGATTTCGTTATCGTTGTCTTGCTTGTCATCTGCAATGCAATAGGCTTCCTGCCATCTTTGAACCCTCCATGCCTATTACAAATGCGAGGCGCATTTCTGTGAAATTGAATTAGTTTATGGTGATATCAACGAGATGTCCCAGCTTACCTTGGTATAATGAGCGTTGTTGACTTTTCCTCTTGGAGTCGGCGCTATCAAGTAGTTGAAGATCTTGATCAAAGCAGCTTTCAATGATTCCGTGGAAGGTTGTAGGGAGAACTGGGGCAGAGACGAAAGAACCTCCGTACCACCCCAAGCTAGTTATTGTGACTCGTTTGAGTAATCCTGATGATTTGATCACGATCTCACACAAGCAACAGTTGGAACCTTAAGCTGACGCTTCGCATTGGACTCATTTCATTGAAGCTGCATCACTAGCTAGGTCATCATTGTCCCAGCACGTTACGGTGACTGGAACCTTAGTTGTGAATCCCAACCTTGTCTTAGCCCAAGCTATCCAGTTCACTCTGAAGTTTGTCAAAAGTCACATACAAAGTATGATGCGGTGGATTCGAAGGCAGCACCTCCTCCCACTCCGCACGCTCAGCACCTGTACGTAGCTCACCGAAATTATTGAAAGTCAACAAGCACGCAGTCCTCAAATGTCTCAAAGTAACAGCGGTTGTCTCGGCCGATAGGATCTTTGAAAGCATGGATGATGAACCTGATCTCATGCAGGATTGAAAGAGACTAGAGACCGGCGTCTTCGATGAGAGAACGGATCGAAGATACGGCATTTCTTGTTTGGTGGAGATCGATTCCCACTTCTAGCAGTGTCTCAGAGCAGAAGATATTCCTTCCTTGACGGCTAGGTATCGGTTGAAGATCTTGCTGGAGGTAGTTCACCAGAAGGCAGGCGAATTTGCTGTATAGAGATCCGTTTACGCGTGAACTTTGTTGACGGACGATTTTCGGTGGTGTTCGTGGACGAGAGGGCAACCTTAAGGGTTGGAGAAGTCGCCAATGAGGTGGAGGTTGGCGACCTGATTGGAAAGCGAAGATGATGAACATGGTCCCTGGAGATCTTCTCTGTCACGTTGGTCGTTTATGCTTGACGGAGTCTTTGGATCTTATATGATTTCAGGAAAATCCCAGTTGCAGTATACAATGGATGTGCCTTCAAAGTTATGATTAAAAATTGAATTTTTGTCTTTCAAATCTTTTTATAGTCTTTGTTTTCTAAAACAAAGGCTCCGGTTGGGTATGTTTTCTTGTTTTGAGAAACTTAAGACTCTTGACCAGTTTTTTTCGAGCGTGAAAGCCGCACATCCTTTAGGGAGAAGCTGAGGAGTAGGTAGCTAATTCCTGGTCATTGTTGAGGAAAATCGTCTCAATACGTTAAATGGCAACTTGGAGTTACACCGAGGACTGAGAGAAGTTTTCGCCTGCGCTCTTTTGCTGCTGCCGACACATTATCTCGCGATAGCAATCTCGCCTTTCTATGCAAACTCGACCGGATTCAAATGCTTATCTCAATGCTTTGGTATTTTCTGCGTAGGACACTTCCCCCTCTACACTTCAAAGCAAGTGATTGACAAACTTAGTGAAGTTCTCCCGTCTAACATGCATCGTCTCATTTCCCAAAAAACCCCATCCAATTCCCCACCCGCTTACAAGTCTCTGAACTGTCCTCTTCCGTCCTCTGCTCTCCGGACTCATCAAACATAATCAGTAGGCTGCTCGTGGGGGGACCCATGGGGGAAGTTTTAAGATTTTACCCCACCTACAAATACTCTATAGAGTAAGGATATATTGTTACTTCCCCCATAGAAAAACCCGTAGGGCTTAGCGGGGCCCCATGGGATGCTAAGACTACATAAATGTATAATATATGCATAAAATGTATAATTATATAAAATTCAAGAAAATATGCAAAATTTATATATATATTATACATTTATGTAGTCTTAGCACTCTATGGGGCCCCGTTAAGCCCTATAGAGGAAGTTCTACAAAAAAAAAAACTCCACTTATAGGGGATTCAAAAACAAAAAACCCCACCCATGGTCCCCCATGGGGCGGGGTGGGAATGGGGTTTTGTACCCCATGGGTTTTTTGCGAGCAGCCTAATAATCAGACTCCAGACCCTCAAAACCTTCAACACATCCTCGAAATTCAAGTAGTCCTAATGATTGGTGTACGAATTCGGTTCCGTAACCACACATTGATTAATCCCAACCCATATCGCTTCCTCCTTTCCAGGCTCTGCCACCAAGATGTATCCTCCGTCCGAGTCTATGGCTTCGACTTTCGCCAAGATGTGATACTCCCAATTCTCGCGCGGGAGGGATCTCTTCCATATCTCGATCCAGACACGTACTGTATGAAGGTCCTTGAGTGAGGAGAGACCGGCGTCTTGAATAATCTGAAAGCTAGACTCCAACTGTGCCTATTGGATGGTTTCGCCGTCTCGCGTCCAGGGATTGAAGATGTTTCTGCCTCGATATCTGGTGGTTGGTCGATGCCAGTCTTGGAGGTAGTTCATCAGAAGACATCTGAAACGCGTTTCGCGGGTGGCATTTCGGCGTAGAGATCTGGAGAGTATCGCTTCGGCAGGAGTTGGTGGATTTTGAGGCAAGCATATAGACTTAGCATTCTCTGTTCGTAATCCTTGGGACGGATAGTGGGATGCTTATCAGCATGAATCTGGGACGTAAAGAATGCTGATACATTGGATAAAACGCGACTTGTGGAACTTTTGGCAAGGAATGGACCCTAACCCTCCGTTTATAATTTACTCCTTCCTTATTTAAAAGAACTCCGCGGACGTTTGATCTCCAAATCTAGCATCCTCCGCGTTTGTCAGATCTGGCAACTACATCCATCTCCGGGAGGAGAAGTTTGAAGTAGCTTAGACACCACATACTTTCCCCTTAATCGGAGGTTCTGTCTCTCTCTTTCTCATGAACACAAATGGGTTTGTGTGTTGCAAATCACGCATCTCACTCATCGTCATCTTGTTTCATGACAGGCACCATGACTTCTCCGTTATCTCGCGGCTTCTCAGCTCTCAAAAGCCAAAACAACCACTCTTCTGCTGGCCTGAACACAAGCACAACCCAATTCAGCAACCACCCGAGACCAACAACCATCGCTCCTGCCACACAATCCAGTACCCAGTGATTCGCTGTACTGATCACCACAATCGCCATGATACCGGGATACAAATATCCCAGTGCTCTCAACCAGGCATGCCTCCCCCACATTGCAATCGAACAACCAATCAATAAGGCAGTTCCGAAATGCAACGATGGCATGGCAGCGATCGTCAATTGGAATCGGTTATTTGCCCAGTCACTCGGAGGACTCGTACCTGGTTGGGTAAGAGATGGATGCAAAACATCAACAAAGTGGTAGGAGGAAGGCATGAGTCGAGGTGGGGTGCAGCGATATAGTGTGAGGACGAAGAAGGCGAGAAAGTTGTTGAGGAAGATGGTCCGACGTAACCGTTGGTACTTCTCTCGAGGGAAGTAGCTAGGCTGTTGTCAGTACAATCCAAAGAAGGAAGGAAGGTGCGAGTCAACGAACGTGTATGCATATCCCAGAAATGCGACTCCAACTGTGATGTGGGCCACGTATACGTCACAAAGCAAGGTCATGACCCAACTTTTACATCTCGTCAAGACGAATTGCTGCACCGAATGTTCAATGTCTATCCCCAGCCATTTTTCAATATCTAGAACTCTTATCGCATTTCTCTTTGCAAAATCAAATGTGGCAGCCTTTCTTACCGGATCCCTGTTGATCCATACTGCTGTTCGGGCTCGCAGAAGTTGGTATGGCCAGTACGTCAAAGCCCAATACCATATCTCGAGCAGGAAGGGGAATTTTCGGAAGAATCGAGAGAGAAGAGTACCATGGAGGCCGCTATTATCTGGATGTGGAAGCCAGCGCTCTATTCTTGAATTTTGGGGGAAGTGCAAAATCGGTGGTCGCTCGATGAGAGGTGTGTTCGCATTTGGGATATCGGACTCAGACTGTGCGAAGTCAGTGATGGCTCCATTATTAAGATCCTCTATCATTCTCTTACCTCCCGAATGGCTTCATATCTTGAGCCTTTTCTGCGGGTTCTGTTTGCAAGTGTTGCAACAGTAAAAATCAAAACAATGCCTATACACAAGATCAATCTATCTGTCCAACCCACAACAGGATCTCAGAATACCTACCCAAAGGCTCAACAACATTTTTGATTCCCATATTTTGTATCACTCATTTACAGGAATCCTATGACACCAAAACATTGCTCGCTGCACCACACCCTCGGCTGTTTTGCAACTGTTCCGAGGATTCCGGCGTGTTATATCTGGCCACATTTTATCTCTTCACGTTGATCCGAATCAAGATCAACCACGTACAGCCTCAGTATTGTGCTGTAAGATGATGGTGCATCTGCCGTATGCCAAGTCTCAACCTCCGAGGATCCGAAGATAGTAAGCAGTCGTGTGCGTGGCTCTTGCGTAAGACGACCAAATAAGCTTCCGTTATTGGCGGCGGGTGGCTGCCGGATCGACACTACATGGATATTTCGAGAATTGTGATTCGAAAATGAGAAAGACCTGATCTATCTGCTGAAATCGTTAGTTTTGAAGGGGACTGGGAGAATTCCGTGTCTTGGCATCGAGTGTGGGATTGTTGGCTGTGCCCCAGGTTATTCGCCATCCATGATTGGGCCATTGCATATAATATTAGGGATTCTGGGAAGCTGAATATTCCCAATCAGATGTGTCCTGACTTCTCGAGTAGTATTGGTAGGTCGCATATGTGCTGTCAAATTTCCACAATTGAAGACGATGGGATGCTGCAATTTGCTCGGAGGTGTAGATGCAGTTAGATCTTCGCAGTCGATAACTAGGTCTGTCTTTGTTATTAACAGGCTGTATAGAAACAGATGACTGGTGATTAGAGTCTGGGGAGCTCAAAGGATGAAAGGATTAGAGTTAAGGCTGCGAATAACGGCTTCCCAGTCAGCTTGAGTTCTCATCGTTGTTGTCTCGCACATGACCACCTTTCGAAGCCCAGTCAAATAGTGAAAAGGACAGCAGCAACCAGATTTCTCGACGGCCGCGGATTTGACACAGCCAAATTTGGTCGACTTTCTTGGCGTTGAATGGCTCTTGTTGTTCGGGGCCAGAAGTCTGGATATATGTGCTCGATATTGACGACTCGAACCTTAGATCCGAACTCGGCAAGTTGGTCGACGTTGGAGAAGCCCGACTTTCCCTCCCATACCTTCCCTCCAATATTCAAAACTCCAACCATGTAATGTTCGAGGGAATCCAGGGTAAATGAAACTTCGTCCACACTGTGGTCAAAAGCGAAGGGGAGGACCATAGTCTCTAGTGCTGCTGCTGTACCAAGAATGAAGTAGTGACGTAATGTCTCTGCTCGGCTTTCGTGATTAACTTGGAGAGTGATGGGAAGCAGTTTCGAGATTTTCTTTCGGACGGACTCGGGGTACTTGAACTCGATCTTGCTAACGACGTACTCCATATGTTGCTTTCGATATGTAGAGATTCCGACAACCCTGCCTGCACGGAAAGACATCTTCCAGATCTTCTGACGCAGTTCGATGGGAAGGCGAGGAAAAGGTTCGAAGGTTTTGGGATTTTTCGCCATCTACTCGTAGATCGGTGCCATGCTTCCTTGCTATGTTTTGAGAGGGAACTAAGCAAAGAAACTTACCTTGACTCCCTGCTTCTCTCGAGGCCCGAGAAAGCAAGGGTGTGCGTTGATCGGCAGAGAAATGCACGATTCTCTGCTTGTGTCGCGCCTCGAATTTGTAGAAGATAACCGGCCGCATTTCCACACGTGACTGGATGGTTGACGTCTTGCAACATGGAATTAGTGCCGGATTCCAGGGTATACACATAGAGCTAAAGCTCGCTGGTGTTGAAGGAAAGTTCCAGACCGCGACACTCGGTGTTTAGAAAGCTAAAAAAAAAATCCACGCAGTAGCTACCTCGCATTTGCTAACTATAGTTGAAGTCGCATTCCTATGGAGTAAACTAGGCTTGCTTCGCGCTCAAGGTCCTCTAGACAATGGCTTTGATGTTTCTAATTCTTTGTATAACTGTCGAGAACGTCCCGCATAGCCATGTTTCTGAAGATATCTTAATGGAATACTATGCTAATGAGGGCCTCATCGGTGTTGCAAACCTCCCAACTTTACATTGATCTTCCCAGGAAACTTTATCTAAAAGAGGAGGACCTTTGGCCAGCACCAGAATTTCCGCATAGCTAAGTTCGTTTGATTTCTCTGCCACGGCTGAGTCGCCAAAAGTGATGAGCTTCATACACCAATAATGAAGCCTGGTAACAGTGACTGAAAATTATGGTTAGAGCGACTTCCGGGTAGCCAGCACTATAGCATTGTACATCATCTTATATTTTCTCTAGTCGTCAGTCCCTAGATAATTCAATTCTATAATGTCATTGTTCCATTATTCGTATTACGACTCCCAAAATCACTTGTATCCACCTTCAGGTTGGAGCGTCTCTTCGTCAAGACTCAAGGCTTTTGGTGAAAGACAGCATTTTATTTTGCACTCTAGAAGGCTAAGTCATGAGCTACTCAAATATCGTATTGTGGTATAGGAAATACCTCATTGCAAGTACAGCAACGGCTCATGCAAAGCTTTCTGCTGTCTGTCGCAGCATCCGCTCTATATCCCAATCATGCTGCAAGTCCTTTTCCGATTCTCGCGGACATTTACTGAGATATAGATTGCTTACTTTCCCTTGAAAGTCATTCCATACCACCGTCTGACTCTCTGTTAAGACTCTGCTTCATCCTCCTCTTCATCGATGCTGTCGTCTTCATCCGTCTCCCCCTCAGTCCCCTTCTTTGCAATTCAACAAGCTTCTGGAACTTCTGAATCATTTTGTGGGGCCGAACTATCCGGTCAGTTCTGTCCTTCGGAATGCTGTCCTTGGTAAAAGTAAAAAGACATTTTTGAGGCGTGGAAAGTTTTTGAAGACACAGCAAGCTCCTGGCTGGTAGTCTGAGTCTGGCTCGTGCATAGCCCAGAACGACGCATCATTCAATGGTACTGATGGAATGTACAAAGTCTACACCTCAGCCCTGATGTTTGCAACAACCTCGTTCATATCAGGCAGCCATGATCCCTCGTCAGATTGGTTCCATGGAAATCTCAACACGTCATAGCACGTCATTCTGGCTTTGTCGATAGTTGGGGCATAGCAGAAAGGTACAACATTGTAAGCTGGTCCCAAGTTCCTATCGACAATGTGATAGTATCGTAAGGTCTCCGTACAACTTCCGTGGTTGATGTTCGTGTACATATACTAAGCCTCATCGGCGATTCAGTGGCGCAACGTGTTCTAGCGCGTTTCGTGGCCACGAAGGTGAGCAGGAAGGTCGGCGTTCTTCCTAAATAGAGTCGCGTAATGATCAACCTGTCTGCGAGGCCTATCTTTTGCCATAAACGAACGTTGGGTGATCGACAAAGAGTGTCGAGGTGGGAAGACTGAAGTTGAAGGAGGTTTTGTATTTGGAATGAAGAAGAAGGTTCTTGAAAAGGAAGTCGCACTTCAAGAGACCCACTCTTGTTCGCGCGCTTGATAGCCGAGTGTGTTCAAGACCAACGTCCCATTTAGTTTCCACTGAATAACCTGAGTGTTTTATAAGCTTAAGGGGGCACTTTTCAACTTTTGTGGGTTTGAAAAGAGCGTCTGTGGAAAGAAATATTTCATAAGCCAAGATTCAAGTGAACACAACCAACTTAGGTAAGAATGGGCTAGAGAAAAGCTGTAAGACAGATCACCCGCAAGTGTTGCTTCATCAACGCAAGGATCTTTCAGGACATGCCTGCGATGAAATATTCCCATTTTGGAAACATTCGAAGTCGAATTTTTGGAAAGATTCGTTGCATTGCTCACCCCAAGTCTACCTACAGCAAACCCCGCAAAGCCCCAAGGGCATTAGCTCAGACTGTCCACATTTAGGGTTTCTCCCTATTCTGCAGGAAGTGTTTCTCGAAGGCAGCATTATCAACTGCCGGATTCTGCTTCTCCATGCTCTTTCATCCACCGCGTAAGATGTTTCTTGGCTATTCTTTGTCCGTCCAGAAGATAGACTGTCCCTTCCAGAATTGGCATCCCGTTGCAAGTATGAGCCTGGGGCAGAACCTTCGGCTTATCTTTCACATCGCCCAATTTCCAAAGCGGATTGCCGCAGCCACAATAGCATTTTGTGTTTCGATCGCGGTAATAAGATCCAAAGTAATCTTTCCAACCCAGCGTCGACATAGACCGGCGTGATTGTCCAATGAAGTTGCATACGTCAAGGAAGAACATCCCCCCTTTCCCTTCTGACACCAACTCGTCTGTGACAGCATGTTGATTCGCAATACATCTGTATCCACCCTGTATCCTGTTCCAGCCCACGTAACCAAGGCAGAGCCCTTTGATCATACCCTGTGCCCAGTTCTCCTGTTTTTGGCGTTCTTCAGGCAACATGGACTCGATCTTAGTCTGCCGTTGTGCCATTTTCTGATCGTCGCTGCTTTTGAAGATAGACTTGGCGAATAATGGAGCTTGCGATCTCGTATCTGAAGCTATAGTCTGGGAACTTGATGGTCGGGAAGAGATAGCTGGTGTCTTTTTCTTTTCATCGGTCGATTTGTACTTCTCGGCTGGATACACACTGGGAATTCTCTGGGAATCTCGCCTTGATGAAGCTTCAAATATGGAAGGATGATGTGCAGCCTCTTTAGCGGTGGGCTTGCTAGAATGTTTTAATGAAGATGCGGTGAGATTGTCGCGTTTGGAAAGGTAGAGGGGTGCCGAGGGTGCGGAGCTTGGGGATCCTTGCTTGGTCTTGGCTAGCATTCGATCAAGAAGATCATCTTTAGCTTTGGGAGACGCCGGGGTCTCGGACTGATTTTGGGATCGAGAAGATACTCGTTTTGGATTTTGAGCTGCATCTTTAGTTGAAGGCTCGGAGTTGGACGGACGGGAGCCTTTCCCTTTCCCTTTCTTTCCTTCTTTCCTGTCACCCATCGTGCTCAGGTAGGGTATTCGATAGCGCTTGATGTTGAAAGATGATGATTCTGGGATGCTAACAAGTTGTAATTTGGCGAGCTTGAAGAATGCGCATTGAGATAGGAAGTTGTGAAGTATTTAAGTAGAAGGCGTTAGGGCGTGAATCAAGGG
This sequence comes from Phialocephala subalpina, assembly GCA_900073065.1. Classification (NCBI taxonomy): domain Eukaryota; kingdom Fungi; phylum Ascomycota; class Leotiomycetes; order Helotiales; family Mollisiaceae; genus Phialocephala; species Phialocephala subalpina. The sequence continues at coordinate 124,870 of FJOG01000009.1, forward strand.
TGTGAGTGGGAGCGAAAGCTGCTGGATCAGGGGTATGAATGCATGGAATATCCAATCATATTATGCAACTTTAGATGACCAAAGGGACATTCACAACTATTCCAGGGCCCGATAAAAGCCCTGAAATTGTGTCACATGGGCTTGTAAAATGTGTATTTCTGGTACGCAAGCAATGACGATCGAATTCACCAAGTACTAAATACAACTAACAAGACAACACCACCGCTCCCTCCTGAATCCTTAGTATTGTCCTTGAATTGAGACACATCCTTGCTCCTTTACAAGCCCAAATACTGTCATTTCTCAGACTCTCTGACAACCAGAACCTTCGGTGCTTCTCCACCCAAGAATCTCTCCTTATTCAGTGCCATATAGTTACCGATAATCCGTTGATGCTCCCCCAAGGCCTTCGTAGCCAGCTTCGGGTCTTTCTTCAACTGCTTGTCATCCACAATGAACTTCAGTTGCTTGAGACCAGAAAACAACATCATGGCGCTAAGAGGTTGTCCTAACTGACCCTCATTCGTAGCAGTCACGTCGCCTTCGATGAAGAGCTTCAAGACATCCAACAAATCTCCATGCTCCTTGATTCTATATTTACGAATCTCCAAAGACTTGATCTCTTGAATACGATCTGGAATGTTCATCTCCATCATCTCGATGTAGTTCTCGAAGAAGTCGTCTCCATCAAGGCATTTGCAGTCTCCAAACCAAAGTGTATCTCTTTTGACATCGAAGCAGAAGCGGTAATACAAATTCCAATGTGTGCGAATGCTCTGGTTCTTGTAAAGCACCATCGTATAGTCATTCAAGGTCTGCTGTCGGCTTTCGGAGTTGATGTAGAGGGTGATTGGGAATGAGATCCAATTCTCCTTGAGCCACTCCGGACGGTCGGTATATGAGCAGCAACATTGCGATCTGCAGCGCTCGTTGAGGCAGACTTCTCTTGGCTTCGGATATAACATGCGCCAGATGATCTGATGTATTTCAATAGGAAGTCTGGGGAAGGGGTGGAATTTTCGTAAGGTTCTGCTGGGTGGATAACTCGCGGCAGGTGTTCTGGGGGCAGCGGTGGCCTTTTGCGCTCTGATGACTTTAGTCTTCGCCATGGTTCTGAGGTTCGTTCCACAGGATGACAAATGCACTTTCCTGAGTGCTCCTTGAGGTCGAGGATTGTTACGTTGAGATGTCGTAGTTTGTGACCTGAGTTTGCGCCGTTAACTCAGCTTGTGGGTCAAGTATATCGAAAAACAAAAAAATGCGTCTTCAATGAGGACCAAAGGATGTAAGGACAATGCCGAACTAGAAAGACGTTTTGCGCAACCTATGAATATGTGTGCTGTGTGTTGGTTCACTGGGTTCGATGTGCCAACGACTTGAGGTTGGTTTTTATATTGTGGTGTGTTAGACAAAATACTGGATGGATAGGAAGAAGTACCGACTCGTGGTGCTAGTGCGGAAAATCTACCTCTATCTTGGCGAAGCGCCCGCAAGAGTTCCAAATTCGGTTCAAGAAGAATCCCTGGAGTTCTTCTTAGAAAAATTGGTCCACTATCACGCATAAGGAAAACAATTTCTTTTCATCGTGGAAGATTATGCATTTTAAGACACGGTTGTTATTTTCCTCCCAGTACGGGGCATCAGCACGTTTCTTACGTATACCAACAATATTGTACATGGTTTCTCCAAGAAACCTCTCCACCCTAGTACTTCTATGACCCTCTCAAATCACCAGGTGTCGGTGATACCAGCCCAATAAAGACCCACGCGTCCCTCGACAACAACGTCGGGTGCCTTCTCACTCGCAAATATGTCCTTATGCTTCTCCAAGAAGGTCGTAATCTCCTTTTGATATTCTCCGACCACTTTCTGCTGGCTTCGCTGGCCTATTTCGACTTCATCAATCCCTATTTGTAAAAATACTGGTGTCAGTTTACTGCCTTTATTTGTTTCAAAAATACTAAGCATTTGCATCAGAAATATATTCGGAATATACCTGGAGCCACGACACCTAGGACAATAACAAAAAGAGAAAAATTCGTTCTCTGAGATGTTTAGACTTACAAAGGTTGATCTTGATGTGCTTGAGACCGGGAAACTGCAAGACCCCTCCTAACACAACCTCTTTTGCAACTGCAGGCCCTCCAACACGGCAGAATCTCTCCAGGCTGGTGTCTGGAAACTTGAGCATCAGATCTGCAGTATCAAAAACTGTCGAGTATCCCCTAATCTCAATTCTTTCGATTCTTTCGAATGCGTTGGGTGCCGCATTTTGTAAGAACTTGATCCACCTCGAGAGCTTCTTTCGATCTAAGTCGCTGATCATAGGACCCATCGCACAGCAGCAACGAAGATAGAGGTTATCTCTCTTCGGATCAAAAACCAACTGCTGGGAGACTTGGCGCTCGTTCTCCGATATCTTCCACAAAATAATGGTGTAGTTTTGCAGGGTTTCTTGCCGGCTTTCGGAATTGATATGAAGGGTAATTGGGAGAGGATAACGGCGTGCTCTTGTCTGAGGTCTGCAGTAACTCCTGTGGCAGACCCGGACATGACATGGTGGGGTGATGTTGACAGATCGTGAGTTTGGGAAACACTCTCTCCATATCATGCGGCGGATCTCAATGGGAAGGTCTGCGAACAGTTGGAAGTCTTTCAAGTCTTCGCCCCGCTGAATGAATAGGACTTGGTCGCTGTCGGGTAATTCGAGGAAAATATCTTTGTTGGCACCCGCTATCTCAGCCTCGAGGCGCAAAGTTTCCACCGCGGCCGCAAACTCATCGTCAAGGTTTGACATGATAAGGAGGCGAAATTGGTCGTCGGTTCGTTGGGAGATTTCGGATGCGGGTTGATCTTGTGCTTTGTCTGCAATTACATGCGCCGGCAGTAATTCGTCTTGGAAAATATTGGAGTTGATCGCGAAGGTCGATGAAAGAGCTGGTATTCTAGAGCGAAGCTGTGTCGAGGTACCGTAGCGTCTTCGCTTAAATTTATGCGTCCATTTCTTCCCTCAACTCACTCCTCAATGAAGGGCTAGAATAAGAGGAGGTAGTGAGATTTGAGATGCTTGAGATATTAGATTGTATGAACACTCTTACAAATCGTAGAGGATGTTGAAATTGATTTATGGGATGCAAATTTCGAGTCACGTGCAATCTCCTCCCTTCCAAGGCTCCACTTTTTCCAGTGTGTGGCTGATACTACCAGCAGGACGGAAGAATGAGAATTGACCATGCTACGAGATCCTTAAGAGTTGATTTGTTCGTTTCTTGGCAAAGATGAAGCAGCACAATTTCACGGTTCGAGAGTGTTCTTGCATACAGTAGAATTTCCTCGACTTTGCATTATGCTTCCCATTTTACATTGTTGGGCTGAAGTCCCCGCCAAGGCTTCTACAGTAATATAAATCCGGCTCCATGATCTCAAGGAGGAGCAACCGTTTGAGATCATCCCTCGTCTGGCCCCCAATCTCCATTTAGAAAATGCGCTCGATCGGTATCTGCTAGAAACTCTCAGATATGATACACAAAGGCCGACTATCCAACACCAACGTTCCATAAACTCTCCATCTTTCCTACCGAGACCGCGATTACAATTTAACAACCGCCAAGATCCATGACTACCGCGGGTGCCTTCTCCCCAGCAAAGACATGCTTATGTAGGTTGAGGTATTCCCCAATCAGAACTAGAAGTCTTTCCGTATCGCGTGGTTCACAATCAGGCTCGGGGCATATATGGAACATCACTTTCTGGAGACTGGTCAAGTGGAAAATTCCTTCGAAGGTCGGGTCTCTTCTGGCTCCATATCCTGTTTGGTACCAACTGAAAGAAGACGGGTGTTTTGTCGAGGAGGATGCAACAAGTTCTTCCAACGAGCCTTCCATGATGTCTAGGTCGTCATTGAGGCGAGCCTCTAGGTTCCTGATCTTGGCCAATTGCTCAGGAGCCGCCGCACTCAGGCGAGACATCCATCTACCGAAGTAGAATCTGCTCTGATTGATGCAGCCGTAGTCGAGATAAACGGAGTCTCGTATAGGGTCAAACCAGATTGCTCTGTGTAGATACGTGTCGGGAAATGTCGAAGAGCCACTCTCTGGGAGTAAGTCATCCGTGAAGATGAAAGTGTAGTGTTGGAGTGTTTTGTCGCGGCTCTCGGAGTTGATGTGAAGAGTCAAGGGAAGTGGTTCGCAAATGGCAGCTTTGAGTCGTCGATAGCAGGCAAAGCATTTATCCTCCTCCGGACATTAGCAATTGAGGCAGACAGACCGAGGGTTAGGAAAGTTGAGTCTCCAAATCTTAAGTTGCAGCTCAATTGGCAGCTTCGAGAACAAAGTAAATGTATCGAGGTCTTCTCCTAATTGTAGAAACAATTGTTGATCCGCATCTGGTAGCTCAGCGAAAAGAGCCAGAGTCTCTGTAGGCAAGTCCATGGCATCCATTGCGAATTTATCCTTGTGTTCTCCCCTCTGATATCGTGTTCCTCCGATGCCTTTTCCCGATAGCCTTATTCCGGAGTTCGTTCTATGTTTGGTTCGGTGGGATCGACAGGGCGTATGGCGCGTGTAGTGACTGAACATTTGACGCGCAAGGGGTGACGCACATTCGATTCAACACCTGGGCTATGCTGTGCCGGGAGTTGTTTTGGGGTAGGAAAGAAATTTTTGAAGGGATGCAGATATTGCAAGTTCGCTTATGGTACGCTAAGGTTTTCCTGTTTGTGGTGGATCACCTTTAGCAATTGGGACAATTCGTTCAACTGAACCCTAAGGTACTTTCTAGTATCGACAAGGCTTCAAATTCGCTGACTTCTCAATGCCCTTGATATGTCTTCTTTGGTAATTCAATGTGTCTTTTGAGAAAGTATGTCGTAGTGCATGAGTTCTTGATGTCTCTTGTCTTCATTTTCTCTGCACTATTTGTGGTTCCTTCTACCCAGTATCTAATGCTTACGATAGTTTATTGAGGCCTAGATGATAACCTCAGGAATTCTTTCCCCTTCCAAGCAAAACCTATGCAAGTTGAGATATGCTTCCATAGCGGCTTATAATCTAGCTTGGGTCTTTGGCTTGTAATCTACCTCCCCATCAACCAAGGCGCCTCCATCTCTCACAAGGAATGTGACTTTTTCCAAGCCAGGTGGAACAGAGGTTGTAAAAAGGCCTCAAGTCCTAATCCAAGCCTCTCAACAACATTCCTCTTACAACGGTCAGAATCGATCCGAAGGTGACCAGAGACTTTCATGACCAGAGTGACAAGCAACATGCCTGCTGCTTGAATGCATTCGATCTGCAGCTTTTGGATCATGTCCAGCTTGCCAGGAGCCGCGCCCCGCACTGTTGTTACCAACTTCCAAAACGACCCTGCTTGAATACATTCCTGTCTAATCCAAAACTGTGATCCAAAACGTATCGCGTCGAGGAGTGAAGCAGACTCGTTGGTTGAGATGTGGAGACCTATCATCCTTTCGTGCTAAAGCTTGTGGTGGGATGATAGTGTGATGATGCAAAGTCTCAGCACAACTCTCATGTTTGATATGGAGCGTAATAGGAAAGAGCACTCGTGGAAAGCACGGAAAGCTTTGCGACTAGAGTAATTCCACCATGTTGCTTTGGGCCAAGGGCAAATGAGAGCTACCTCTCGAAGAGGAGGGAAGAGGAGTGTCCAGATCTTGAGTCGAATTCCAATTGGCAGTCTTGGAAAACTGCTCGAATGTCTCGAAGAGCTTGGCACGAGCGACGGAAGCGGCTCGAGTAGCAGCTGCTTCAAGGTCAAATGCTTGAGCGGCTCCTGCTCCTTCTTGATGTTCAAACTTCGTCCTGCATAAGTCTGCAAGCGCTTCCTCTAAGGTGAGTCCACTATTCCGCCTGGGTTCGTTCATGTTGCTTCAGAATGTGTTGTGGACTCGAGGTGTCCGGTGGCTGTGATGGCGTTCGTTGAGGTTTGGAAAGTTTTGTTAGATGTTCTTGGATGAGTGAATATTTGGAGTTAGGGATAGTGCAACGAATGTTGATGCGCTTTGGGGTAGGCGGGAAATTTCCCCTCCAATTTTCTTGGTAAGGAGGATTTTGGATGGACGCGACAAATGCACCAGTGTTTTCCCAACCAGTCATTACCGTGATGCAGTTAATGATAGGCATACCACCGGGTGGATTTCCTCCATTCTTCCCGAGACAATTTCGGGGGCCCGCGGAGAACGGCTGGAATGCCTTCTTGTTGTCGTCATCAAAGCGAGGATCACCTAGCCATCTCGGGAATGAAGAAATCTGCATGTAAGAAATTCCGTTCGTCTCTGTATATTGCCCAATGGTTGACGCCAACAGATATACCAGCAGGGACATAGGTTCCATACTATACTGAGGAATCCTGAATCGCTGATAGAACATCTGGTTTATGGTGTCCGCGTCAAAGTTTAGGGTCCTATTATGGTTGGCAGAGTGTGAATAAGGTTACGTACCTCGGCAAAATTGCCGGTTTTCCGACAGCACAGTAGGCGCAATAGTCTCACCTTTCAAACTCTGCTTGGCTCCACACACACCAATGCTATCCCCTGTATACCAAGACTGCCGAATACCGCTAGAATCAGTACATTGCTTCCCGAGGCTCAAGGGCAAGGCCTGCATTACAAGTGATGCATGCTTCAGATGGGATTGATAGGTGAGACGTCCTCGGCAGCGTGGGAATAGCTGTAAATATCCCGGCTCGGCAATGGGCTTTCATTTAGATTGACTGCAAAAAGCGATAATAGTGTTTTACTGAGAACTCGCCAAATAGTACCAAAATCTACTTCAAAAACTGCCGTGGCAGAATGCCTCGGAAAGCATTATAAACTTTCGGGAAATCGATTTCCATGCATCTGGCAAGATGCCAAGTTATGTCCTTCTCAACAAAGCGCAGTACCCCTCTAGCTTTAAATTCTGTAGAAAATGCTATCTCTGGCAGACTCGCCATTCTTCACAAACGATCAAATCAGTCTTCTCCCAACGCTTCAAAATGACAATCACAATCTTCGATAAAGAACTTGAACGTATTGACAAGGCGATTGATGCCGAGAATTTCAACAAAACGAGTGTGTACAATGTTCCCGGGTACAAGCCTGTGCGCCGAGAACTGAAACACGCTCCTGTCCGCATTTCAGGAACAGTTCCTGACGACCTCGACGGCGTTTATCTCCGAAATGGTACCAACGTGCAATTTGATAACACTCACATCCGCTCACATGCATTTTGCGGGGCCGGGATGATCCACCAGATCCAGATCAAGGACGGCAGCGCCACTTATTCCAATTTCTACGTCCGCACACCGCGTTTTGAGGTTGAGAGGAAAGCTGGGCGGGAGATTTTCGTCGACTTTACTGATATGGCTGGGGGTGGGCCTGCAGCTGCAGCCAAGATGAGATTTCTGGAGGAGAAAAAACGCCTAGGTTTGATCCCCAATCTCAGTAAGCTTGAGCTCACAACTGGCTCCACCTCGGTACGATATCACAGTGGGCGTATATACTGCCTGCAAGAGTTGGGATATGCGTTCGTTCTCAATACATCTGAAGAAAATGGAAGGCTCGTCATGGACGGCACGGGCAAGTTGGAGACATGGGAAGGCGAATGGGAAGGGCCTTTCTCAGCTCACCCACGATTCGACCCAGCCACAGGAGATATGTATAATCTCAGCATCGACGCTACTCGCACCGTTATAGCTGGGCTGATCACGAAAGGGTTGAGGCACTCGCAAGCCGTCGTTCACCACTACCCAAAAAACAGCCATAGGCTTGGCTGGCTCCATGACTTCTTCTTGACCGACAACTACCTCGTGTATCCAGATATGTCTATAGGAGTCAATGGGACAGCAGGCTTGGAGTCGGAGACCGGGAGCATCTTCCACTTTGACCCCAACTACCCTCTGCGCTGGGGCGTTATTCCTCGCAATTTTAAGGCTGGCGATGCTGTTCGCTTCTTCACCACCGCGAAGGCCGCCGCCGTTTGGCACGTCATTAACGCATGGGAACGTACGGGATCTAATGGAGACCCCGAGCTCGTACTGTTCTCCCCTTGCTTCCCGTCTTATCCGCCCAGCGTCCCTATACACACACCAGAGGAGCCGCCGGCACAAGTAATGAAATGGGTACTCAACATGAAGAGTGGAAACGTGACTGAGGAGGAATTGTTGCTTGACCACGGCTACGAACGTCCAAGTCTGAATCTCGACTACGTGGGAATGCCTAGTCGGTATTGCTATCTTCTTGATGAGCACGGAGATGGCTACATGGGAAAAGGCGTCCTCAAGTACGATCTCATCGACGAACGTGAGATTGCCTACCTGGATTACGGCAGCATGTATGGCGGCGAAGCGCTGTACGTCCCAAAGAAAAATCCTACCAGCGAAGACGATGGATATTTGCTCGACCTCCTCATGGCAGATGAAAAGGCGGAACTTCTCATCATGGATGCCAAGACTATGAAAGAGGTTGCCAGGCTTCATCTGCCACAGCGGGTCCCGTTTGGCGTCCATGCTACCTGGCTGGGGCCTGAAGAGCTGGCCTCTATATCCGCAGCATAGAAGTTAATTATTCGCAGTTGGACGTTGTAGCTTTAATACTCTAGATCAATCTCGTATAAGAGTCGTTCTGTCGATCTTAGCTTAAAGTACCTGTTATAAGAACTACCCGAGTATCTCACTCTCTGCAATGTGAAAATTGTGCCTCATCCAGATCGTCTCATCCGACGTCCTTGATGTCAAGCTTTGGTAGCAGCTAGGAATACTGTAAGCTGACTTTACTTAGCTTTATCGTAAAAATGCACATGATTCAGGCTTCGAAACGGAGTCCTCGGCATCTCTGGGATGAGATGCGGGGTCTGCAGATCTTGCATGTAACCTTAATTACTATGTACCCCCACCGTTCCCATATATTTCCCTCACCCAAACCCACATTCGCATACTCCAATAAATCCTCTGAAATACACATACCCATTCTTCCTCCTGACACGCACCACAGAGGTATTGCTTCAATCACGCACTACAAACGATTTGACGCATTTGTTATCCGCTCTCAACGTAAAGCAACAATGGAGAACAATCAACAGCAAGTTTGTGAACATGATTATCACCCTACACAGATTAAGCAACAGCAAAGTTTAGGAAGACCTCAATCACGCCCTGCACATGGTCGCAAACGAGCCTCCATAGCTTGTCTGTCATGTCGCAAACGAAAAGTTCGATGCGACGTTGCTCGTGGGCAAGGCCCTTGCACAAATTGTCGACTAGATAAAGCCAGCTGCGTCATGACCAAGAGCAACATATTATTGTAAGTTATCATGATAACCACTGTACTGCTGGCACTACTCTCACCGGCTCACTTCCAAAGCGCGAACTTCAAATGGATTGCTGGCGGCCCCTAACACGTTCTTCTTCTAGTCGCGCCTCAGAGATCGATCCAGCCTCGCGAAGATCAAGATCACCGGCCTTGGTAGCAGACAAAGCAGTTCATAGGAGAAGGCCCCCGCCTGGCGGGCGTACGATCAGTACCACATTCTTGAACCCAATTACACCTATTGCTACTGCTACGGAAATGACGAGTCAACCTCAGGTTTGGGAATTCGGCAGGAGCGCTTCGATACTCGCTGGTTCGCCTGTTTGGGATGAAGCCGTTCAACACAATCCGTTTCTTACCTGGGATTACCATAATTCTAGAGTAGAGAAAAGCCAAATCAACGACACTGCTCCATACACAGAGTTTGATTGGTGCAGGGATCCAGGGTTTGTTAGATTTCCAGAGAGAGAATCCCAGGCTACTTCTATTCCAAGTATGGTTCATAGCATGACTAACAATGAGGCCTTGCTAACATCGGACGTAGATGGTTCCAAGGCTTTTTCGATGTCTGAGTATCATGACACAAATACGAACCAAACTTCGAACCAAGATTACGAAACATGGGAAATGCCGAATGGAAATGTTCCTTCATCAAATTATCGCTTTCTTAAGGTTGGAGAGACCACTACTTTATCATCCAACGACTGGAAGTTTCTCGAGTATAATGGCTGCCTATCTGTTCCAGGCAGCGCGGTGTTAGATGACTTCATGAAGCAGTACTTCCTCTATGTTCACCCCAATCAACCCATTTTGGACGAGGAAGCTTTTTGGAGCTTATCTACAGGCCATGACCAGGGACCGGTTGGAACTGAATGGATCTCATTGTTTGTTCTCCAAGCTATGTTGATGGTATCCTCAAGCGTACGTGTTCGATTACAATCTCTTCTTCTATAGTAGCTAAAGAAGATTCTGAGATGCTGCATTAGTATGTTTCCGTTGGCACTCTTCACAGGATAGGACTAGCAAACGCCCGTCAAGCCGCCTCGATATTTTATCACCGTGCCAAAGTACGTTATCCATCTACTAGCTGATTGTTATAAAACTAATCAGATACTGCAAAGCTACTCTTTGACTTTGGTTGCTACGCCGATACACTTTCGGCCGCTCAAGGTTCATTGATATTGTCCCAACATCTATCAAATGATGGTGACCGAAGGTTTAACACCATATGGATTGAGAGGGCGTTTTGTCACGGAAAGAGCAGTGGCATTCTGCACTATAACACAAGCCGTGTGACTACCCGATCCTCAAAGAAAGCCCTCAAGCGGCTTCTATGGTGCTCTATTCTTCGGGACAGAATACTAGCACTGGGAACTCGTCGGCCACTGCTGATTGTTCCCGACTATTTCGAGTCTGATCTTGAGCCCTTCACAGCTGAGGATCTGGATGACGAAATCGGTCATTCAAGAGTTTACGACGCTGCGACGAAACGCCTGTTAGTGAATCTCTTTGTCAAACAGTGCCAACTTGCCACGCCCCTGACCGATGTCATCATGGTGATTTCCCCTCTGAATGAGTCGCTGGACCCCGGCTACATGAGCGAGAATAATTTCTCAAAGACTGTAGCCAAAATCGTAAAATGCAGACAGCTACTCTGTCAATGGTATGATAATGCAGTCATTTCCTTTCCTACTCCGGCTGGCCTAAAAGATTCGCATGAGTCAGTAACGCTGTTCACTAATCTCATGTACATTTATTACCAGTAGGTTAGCTTTCTATATTTTAAATTAAGAAACGCTGAAATCTTGTGTTATAGCTCAGCCTGGTTAGCACTAGGTCATCGCGAGGTACTCCTGTTCGAGGCGAGATCGGCGGCGTGGCACAGGGCGGAATTTTTACACAAGAAGAGGCGTCAACTCGAAGAATCCATATCAGCAATCACAGAAATTGTGAAAGAGTTGGTGCAACTTAATCTGACGATATACCTACCCTTCACCGTGTAAGTTAACACATACATATTGCATAGACAAACTGCCACAATTCGAAGCTGAGTCTCATTTCCAGGGTACCCTACACAGCGCTACCGCTGCTGCTACTTTCTCTTGACGTGTATCTTGCGCCTAGCGATACGCTGACGGCAATGCGACAACGCCGGCTAGATATTTTCCTTGAAGCTATGAAGACTCAGCAACCAAGATACGATGGAGCCGCCAAAATTACCAATGCTATAAAGAGAACGTTAGCCTGCCTCGGATTCTCAAAGCCCGTCAGGTGCAATGATGCACAAAACATTACAAGTGTGCAAGAAAATCAATTCTGCACCTCATATTCCCGGACAAGCCTAAACCCCGCCAAGGATTGGGGTGATGTGTTCTTGTCACAGCCTGGCTTTTACCTTCGACTCATCCTTACACTTGACCTCTCCTTCTCAAGAGGACGACTTCCATATAATACTGATTTCCCCATCACCCTCCAATCAATCCGCAAAATCGAAGACGCCGTCCGAGTACGGGAGCTTCCTCCTACCAAACCTACTACAGAGGGATTCGTTGACAGTGAAATATTCGAAAAGGAAAACGAAACCTACGACGAATATGATCACAGCAGCCACCCCGGTATCCCACCTGTGCCTACAACATACGAATTGTTTAACGAGACTCCCTCTGACCAGCTTCTTCATATGCAAACTGCGGATGAAATTTCCTATGAGAAGACAGCGATGGATTATATTGCCTTCGATACTTCAACGTTGGACGACTTTATCGCGCATTTAGATCCATGCTTTAATTAGAGTCATGCATTTACTTAAAAGCAATTCTATTTGCTCGTACAATGAGCTCTGGGATGACATTCCATATCTCTACAGTAGGCTCATCTCTGACGACGCGCTTCACCAATAGTCTTACGTATTCAATATCAAAATTATTCCAATCGACGCACAATCCAAGTCTGAATATATCCCCACTGAAGATACCATGGCTGCTTTGGGAGGGAAGGACGCGAGCCCTTGATTAACTTTGAAGAGCTGAAATGAGGTCGAGCGCCAAGTTTTTGGTAAACTACGAATATCAGTTAAGTATATATCCACAGGTTCGAAGCTTTCCTGTGACCGCGGCCATTGAAAATACATTTCGTATAGCATTTGAAGAAATAGTAAAGAACTAACGGAAGTTGGCTAGATATTAATATAAAGTATTAATAGTATTCAAAACATGGATATTAAAGGAGAATTTATTATATATTAATTATATAATTCTCCAAAAATAGAATATCTTTATATAATTCTTTGATTCTTAAGATTTTTATTATATTAAAATTTATATATAAAATTATAAATTTTATTAATATAAAAGGTTAATTAAAAAGAATTAAATTTCGCACGTAATTTTCTTTATTAAAAATCAAATAATTAAAAGAAGAAAACTTGGATTATAATTTAATATTTTTCAATTAATTTTTCTTATAAAGAATTTAATATAATAATAATAATTTTATATTATAAAATAATTTAAATAAAATTTATTTAAAAAATATTTATTATTAATTATTTTAATTTAAAAATTTAAAATTTAA
>FJOG01000009.1:138213-203299 GCA_900073065.1 Phialocephala subalpina
TAATTAGAATATAAACTTTTAAAATTAAAACTTTATATTATAATATAATTATAATATTTAAAAAGATTTCTATAATTTTTATTTTGAAAAGAATTAAAATATTTATAAAATAAAAAATCTCAAGAAATTTATTTAATAATATAATTAAAAAAAACTTATTTAATATTAATCGAAAATTTATATAATTATAATAAAATTAATTTTAGAAATATTATTAAAAACTTAATATTAATTATTTTAAAGTTTTATTTATATATTTAAAAAATTAAATAATATATATATATTTTTGAATTTTATTATCAAAATTAAAATAAAAAATAATATAATAAATTTCTAAATTAAATAATTAATAAATAAAACTTGAAAAAAAAAAATTTATTATTTAGAATATTCTTTATATTATAAAGTTTTACTTTTGATTTCCTAGTAAACTTTCCACGTGATCGTATAAATCCTAATCGGAAAAGGATTATTATAGGAAATCCTAATTTAATTTAATATATTAATATTAAAAAATATTAAAATTATTATATAAATATATTAATTAATTTATTAATAATTATTAAATTAATTTAATCGCAAAATAATTACATAAATAGCGCTTAATTAGCTTTATTATATATTTCGAAATTACGTAATTTATTTAATATTTGTATTTATAATTATAATTAGAAATATAATTGCGATTTTAATATAATAATAATTATAATAAAATATCGAATTAAAAAATAATTAATCCTTCTTATAATTTATTTATACTTTGGTCGCAAAAGTATAATTTGTGATTATATTCTTATTAATAAGATTGAAAAAAAGAATTAATATTAATTATTATTAATTAGAAAAATAAAAATAGAATATTAATATTAAATTTATTTTTCTAATTAAATAAGAATATTCCTTTGATAATACTCTTTTATTAATATATTCGAATTAGGCCAAAATTACTATTTAATTAATATAATAATAATAATAACATTATATCGTTGAAATATTATAAGATTCTTATAATATATAAAGTTTGCTTCTAATTAATAGCCTCGATCGCATCTCATACATCGCCCGCTTCAGAGCTCAAGATCCGACAGTAGATTGATTGTATTTATCTGTTTTCATGGCGACGTCATTCAACTGCAGGTGATTGCTGAACACCTATTTTCGTTTCGCCGAAGACATTGATATTACTGTGAACCGAAACTACAAAAGAAGTAATGACCATCAAGCAAGCGTACAGACACGCAAAACTGTTCGGTCGGGAAATGAAAGCTTCCAAAAGCCCAAAGGAAATTCGTAACCAGTTACAAAGTCACGACGGGTCTAGTTGATGCTATGAAGAACTATCTCTCTGCTCCAGCGGTACTAGCAGGTGCCCCATCTCCTTCTGCGTGAAGGCTATCGACTGTGAAGTTTTTGATCCCCCTTGGCGAGCCCTTTCCATCTTGCTTGCTCTGTTCCACGTTCTGTCGAGCTTCTTCACTTGGCACCTCCTCGTCTTCTGAATCGGTCTCACCGGCATCTCTCACAACTACCGAATTGTCAGAGTCCGAGATACTTATATCCGAGTCTGAAAAAACGGATGCCGCTTCAGAATTATCCCCGGCCGTAGAAGCCGCTGTACGTGCCCATAAACTCCATCTCGGCATCTCACGATTCTGTGTTCTTGTAACGAATCTTGATCTCCATCTAGAAGCCGCAAGGTTATCCTCTATCTGAAGGCGGAAGTCGCGATATGTTTGGGTAGCATCGATACTCGCGGCTCTTGAGTCTCTCGGCGGCCTCTTTTTCCTCCGATATGTGCCTGGAAGTAATTTTATTAGGAGTCAATTATTCTCGCAAGAAAGTATCAGAGCGCGATTTACCTGGATAATCCTTCAGTAGATTGCGCGGGAATCCGCCAATTGGGATCAAGCCCCCTTTTTCCATATGCAGCACCATGAAAATATTGGTCTCTGCTATCGCGCTTGAAATTGAAATCTCAAAATCAACCTTCTTTCCTTTCCTTTATGTCTTGAAAAAGACTCCATAACAGCTCGCCGAAGTCCTTGCTTATCTAGCATCTAGGCGGAAGACGACATTTAATGCATCCTATACGATAAGTTAGTCAGTAGCGAAAGCGAGTCCCTTTATAGGAATAACGAGCCTTTGCATTTCCAGCCCTTCTCCATCTCATTCGAGGTCTCGTGGAGGTCCTGCTTGTCGAATTGGTAGTAGAAGCTCGAAGCCGCTAATTAGTTTGCGATGCTGGCAATTTGTTGTTTCTCGCCTTCGACATATTCACTTGCAGAGTGGCCAATACGTCAGTTAACTGATCAACTGACTGATGATTGATTATACCCTTCCAGTTCTGATATCACTAGATAAAGTAATTTATGGGACGAAAGTGAACGAATGCGAATTTAAGTTGGCCAGAGCGCTCACCGCCTTACATGGGGGGTGACTTTCATTTATTGAAACCCCCTTCTGTACAATATAGCCTTCGCGATCCGAGCTTGCTCAGACGTGTAAACGACTATTTATCACAGTTTGGTTGCATATAGCACAAATATCGAGTTACGATTAAGATAGGAACCATAAGTCCAGACGCAAACAGTAAACAAAAGTAGGCAACAATAGGCCCCAGGCGTTGGTTATAACCACAGGCGGTTCTAGCTAGACCTATAGGCCTATGGTTGTGGTTGAGCACCTGTATCTATGACCGGAATCAAAATTAATCCACACGCTGTGAGTAGTCGAATTGAGGCTTTAACATTTGAGGATATACTTCCGAAGCCGCTAAAAAAAAGGAGTATTAAATGAAATGCTTATCTTTTCGAGCTTAAGCAAAATGCGATTAAAACGCTAAAGTTATTATAGTTAGCGATCTTTACAATAATTGAATTTTACGTAGTAAATCTTTATTGTTTCTCTCGAGCTATTAGTAGCGACCGGCGACCAGTATAAAATGAATATATCTTTCAAAATCTAATTTCGGTATCTCGATCCCGAGTGCAGCTCGCGATCGGCAAAAGCCGGGGAAGCTCGGAGTCCAAGAATAGTAGTAAGAGCGACCAATCAAAGTATCTGGATTAGACATTACTCAGGCTTGTAGTTGTAGCCAGAAGCACCTGTGGCTGTAACTGCCGCCTAGGCCCCAGTACTTCCTGATGTGGTACAATCATGTGACTTACATGTTAAATGTCACATGCCAGAGCCGTAATAGTATCCCCGTTTAGGTAAAGTTAAAGAGACCTCGCAGCTCACATTAATTGTTCGTGATTTGCTGTAAGCATAAATCTCCTAGCATTCATTTAGCCTGAGCTCTGAAATACGAAGTGAGAAGGGCATTACTAGAGCCTCCACTCAGTCTACCACAGGCGCGAAGTGCGTGACGATTCTATAGCGCTAGTTCTAGTTTGTGTGATTTTTTTTAATATGTATAAAATTGGATGGGTGCATCGCCCGTGCAATTGATTGGTAAGAGTGCCTGTGAGGCCTAATGTGGCTGAGTACTTGACTTTGCGCAAGGCTGAATTGGCCCTTTTAAGAATTACTCTATCTTCCCTTTATCATCCTCTTTTGAGTCTTGCCTTTCGTTAAAAATCGCCGTCGCCCTACATCAGTTCACTTCCTTTGACACACGATATCAGACATGGCGGAAATACTTGGCGTCATTTCCAGCGGCGTTAGCATCGGCTCGCTTGTTGGGCAGATAGCCTCGAGCGTCATGAAGCTCAAGTCGTACATAGACCTTGTCAAAGATGCTCCAGAAGATATCAGAATCCTTGTTGACGAAATTGAGGATCTTCAGCTCTTGATCTCTGACATCGAAGATGATCGGGCGCGTAATCCCCACACGGACTTGCTACTTGAGAGTAGCTCTGCCTCGCGATGCTTGGCTCATTGCAGACGCGGAGTAGAACGATTACAACATGTTGTGGATGCGATGGCTGTGGATTTTAGAAGCATGAAACCGATGAGGAGGACTCGGGCTGCAGCTTCGGTGATCTGGAAACGAGATACAGTAGAGAAGTACAAAGCTCAGTTAGCAAGTGCTGTGAGGCTGTTGGCTTTGTCTCATCAAATTTATACTAGGTGGCTATTTTTCTGAATTTCAAACATCTATATGACTGTTTTTTTAGTGCAATATTGCTATCTAAGTTCTATTGGTTACAAACTAACGCATACTCATAGGTCTCTAATAGAGCTTCAACCAGACATCATCACGTCAAGGGTTACTCGATTCATCGAGAGAGAAGCTGCTAACAGGGCATCCATCAATCATTCCGCGCCATCAACTACCATTGAGGTCCAAGAATGTAGATCGGGTAGCTCGTCTCGATGGACGCGAACGCAGTCCCCTTGGCTCCAATGGAAAAGGTACTCTTTGCTTTTAGGGCGTGCATGGGAATTCGAGATCTTTAACTCCCAACAAGGTTGGCAATTCTCCATGCGTATATATGCTATCGTATCGTCTGATTCCCTCGTGGTCAGATACACGAAAGAGGGAGATATAGAAGGACTTCGGCGGCTGTTCTCGCTTGGACAGGCATCGCCTTACACCATTTGTATGGGAGCGGAGCTCGGGGGCTCACATTCTAGCATGCCTCTATTACGAGTAGGTAAAACTTTTCTTATATATGTTTGTAATCTAATATGTACAGATCGGGGCCGAAGAAGCAAATTACGAACTTTGCGAGTTCTTGATCAATCAAGGGGCTGATCCAGCATTTAACCCGCACCCGCATTCTTCATGGTATGAGTTCGTCTGGGTACTCCCTGCCTAGCTGATTGTTTCTCAGGTCGACAATTCAGTCCTTTGCTGTAAATGCCATCTGTAGACAACCTCCTCCCGCCAATTTTTGCAGTTTAGCAAATTTGTTGGGGTCCAGATCTGAGGTCAGCCTTTCTGAAATTAAGAATTACCGTGGTCCAGTCTCGGCGTTTTCAGTCCTTCTGAAGTACATGGACACCCCTATAGGGGAACTGCCGATTGACTTCCGATGCGATCTAGCAATCAGTCTAGCTCAGGATCCATATTTCAATAGCCCAGAGTTGTTTTTAGTAGCTCTCGATTGCAATCCATCATTCCCTCCTGCTATGAATTACCAAAGCAGGAACGGGATCACTTTGTTACACGCAGCTGTTGGGGCCCTTGGTATTCTGTCGGCTCGCATCACTAAGATTCTTCCATTTCCGAGGAGGTATGCAGATTACGAATTGTGGATCTCAGGCTGGAAGTCTATTATCCAACAGCTCGTGACTAGCGGTGCGAATCTCCACATCACCGCCCCACCCGCTATACTTCGATACTTTGGTTTAGGCCTCGTTCAGGCGACCCCCCTGTGGCATATGTTCTTCATGCTTTGTTATATCCCCAAGTATGAATCGGTGTGGATCAATCCACAAAATGCAATGAATGCCTGGATCTCCACTCTCTCTAATTGTGGAGTCGACTTGATAGAATATGGCTTGAGAGAGAGGCAAAATTGGAACTCTGTAGCAATTTCAATGGAGCTCAGTCCCACTGGCCCAAGATACCTGCACAGTGATTATTATTTTGGTCAACGGCGTTTGATTAGCTTTGATTACGGTCAATCACCAAAAGAATGGATACTCTGGGAGAATGAGCCCACGGACGAGTTTGCTGGAGAATTTTGGTCAATGATAGGCGGAAAGGAAGAGATCATGCCAGGGACTTGGATCGATTGAAAATTCTTCCTATTTTTGATGATACATGCTACAAAGACTAAAGAAAAAAATATAAAAAATAAAAAGGAGAGGATTATGCGTAATTCTTTGCTCTTTATGATTTAGATTGGATGGTTTGTGGGAGAGAGGGAGAGACAGAGGAGGAAGGAGTCATTGTCAAAGAATAGACGGGTTCTCAAATGGCTATCGGAGCCGATTCCTTTGAATTTGACAAGAGTCTCCCCTTTGGTCGAGAAGCAGCAATCGATAAATCGAAAGCTCAGCGGAATACCAAATCTTGTTTTGAGATACTAGCAGAATCCTAATTCCCAGACACACCCCATGTGCTTGCAAAGCGCGGTCCTAATCCGCACCACAAACAGTACGACTAGCTGGTTATTGGCAGCGACGTAGCTACAGTAATGAAGTAGGTGTGGTATTTTGCAGGCACTAGTATCTACGGTCATTGCTAGTGATTGGGGGAAGGAAGGGAAGGTGGAAGCATAGCTTGGAGTTGAATGCTGGGGCTGAGACCTTTGTAGTGGAGCTGACATTAATAATGGAAAAACCAGGGTATAAGTGAAATCGAAAATGTTAGAATAAGTTGAAAAATTGATAGGGGACGAATGGGGTTCTTTTTCCTCACCTCAACCCCCCGCCCCCTCTTTTTTTGAGTCTATACTCTTCGGATGGGTTTCTTATAAACATAGTCAAAAGCAGCGGCTCACCAAGTGGGGCAGGCGGCGCTAAACTTAAAGAGGCAGCGCACTTGAATATAGTTTATAGCGTTAATAACTCCTTGAATCTTCATTCCATTCCATCTGGCGGGTAATTATAAACCTCTTGAACCTTTCCACCTTTTAACGAATCCTTGTGCATGTTCAGATATGCAGCAATAGCTGATTGATGCTCTTCAATACTCAGCTGAGCTGGGTCATCATCGTCGATCCAGAGAGTGAAAGTTACCCTCTGTAGGATTGTCAACAGGAACAGTCCGCCAGGAATAGGGCTTTCTAAATCATATCCATATGGTGTTCGGACGTCAATACCTAGCAGAGCACCTCGTATAAAGTCCATGAGCGGGACAGACTTGTGCAATTGCTTGACCTCGAGTCGACGAACATTCTCGGTGATGAGGTTGCCACTGCGCAAATCTAACTCCTTGATCCAACTCCACCAAAGGGTTGGGCTGAACAAGGCATCGTAGTACTGAAAGTACGGCAAGCACCTCTTGGTATCAAAGCAAATGGGGTGTCTCCAATCCTTCGTCTCTTCTCCCAGATCCTTGCGCCAGATGAGAGTGTAGCTTCGGAGAGTTTCTTGACGGCTTTCTGCGTTGATATGGAGCGTTGGTGGCAAGGAATTGGCGTGGTCTTTTGAATATCGCTGTGGTCTGTTGTTTGACACTGACCTTTTGATGAATCGTCTGCCGATGTATACTTCTCGCGGCTCTGGGAAGCATAATCTCCAAACTCGGAGTCGAAGCTCAATGGATAGTTTCGGAAAGAGCGTGAGGGCGTCGAGAAATTGTATGTAAAGCTCGAGATTTGGATCGGGGAAGCTCTCCGAAGAGGCGCAGGTTCTGGGTGGGATCGCTTATTGTGGGGTTGTTGGACGAACGAGCGACGTGCCTGGGGCTGCCAAAGAAGAAGTGCGAGTGTTCGTTACGAGCAGACTGGTTCGACTTTGCAATGCGCAACTGATTTAGCTTTTAATTCTGACGCATCTTATAGCTGTATTCGCAAGTCAGAAAAGGCTATACAAGTATGCGCAAAGATCATACTTACAAGTTATTCGCGATCTCCGCAAGATGTTTCTTCAAAATTCTCTCGTAAAATTGCATCTAAGGTGTCGTTGTTTGCTTGAAAGTACCAAAATGTTTATGATGACAAGAAAAGGAAGATGAGTCGGAAGATATATGGCGCCCACCAGCCACTTTCGGTAATGACCTTGTAATAGGCAGACAGCGTTAACAAACGAGTTGTAAATCCATCACGAATCTCATGAATGGAACATTTTCTCCCGCTCTGCTGTTGATTATAATCTGGCAGAATAGCGCTTGTTCTTCGACCATGACACCGCTTTGCAACTCTTTGTCAATGACTGCCTCATTGCTGCTCTGGGAAGAGCAAAACCTCCCGCAACCGAAGCTGCAACAGCCCAGCCCTTTAGCTTTGTGCTGATCCATTTCCCTCAGTGAGCCGTACAATGGCCACCTCCAATTCCATCCAGTTCCTGAGAGCGCCAGAATTCATCAAGAGCCATACCTCACCTTCACTCGCTTCCCCTCCCTCTCGAGCTCCACTTCAAGATCTGGACTTTCTGCTTCCCTATACTACGATTAGTCCTTATCTCCTCATCCCTCCGACACCACCCTCCGAGAAGCCTAAAAAAGATCAGAGTAGTGCATTCCCCTCCACATCACTCTGCACATCATTTCAGAAAGTCGCTCTGAGACCCTCCGACGCTACAGTCTCGTCTGGTGGGGGAGTCTTGGGAAGGACGCACGCGTACTGTGCAAGGACCAGGAAACCCCAGTCTGCTTCTCCTACAAGCACGATTTACCCCTATGTTATCTGCGAAGAACACGAAGACGCCACTCTTCCAAACCCAGATCCGACTTTTGGATCGCCCCTGTCCTGGCAAGATTGAGAATTTGAGCGGTTTGAGGTTCAGGAATTTCGGATGTGGTTGCGAGAGCCGAAGAAACATATAACTGAACATGAAAAGGGTCTATGTGCGTCTAGAGTTGCTTCGTGGAGAGGAAGGCGGGAATTGTGAGATGATGGAGCATAATCTGCTGGGTAGTTTGCTACTGTTGACGGGGGTGAAGGAGGTGGTGTTCTCGATTTGAACCAAGCTTGAGTCAGCGGAACAGTCTTGGGAGGTATTAACAACTTATTTAGAAGCATTTGGAGACGAAAACGGGCATATCTCAGAGTGTGAAGGCTCCGTCGTTAGAAGGCAGTTGGAGAACCGTTGTTGATTGAGATTGGATTGCTGCATGCGAATGTCAATGTTCCAGCCTTGACGGGACAATCGAGGACGTAGAAAAAGGCTGAAAGTCCAAGGTCTAGATAGAAACTTGTGGGTAAGAGGCTGCGCTGTAGGTTTGCGCATTTAGTAAGAGGTCACTAGGCACCTCATTAAAGCATTGAGTATTCTAGCATAGAGTTCGACGAAATTGAGAAAAAAAAACGGCGATCAATGTTGTGATTATGTAAACTGGGAAAGTTGAAATGAAGACACGAAACTGCCTAGCAAGAAACAAACCCAACCAGAAAACGAAGCAAGGTACCACTGCACCAAGTCACCAAGGTGGTCTAGATAGAAACTTGTGGGTAAGAGGCTGCGCTGTAGGTTTGCGCATTTAGTAAGAGGTCACTAGGCACCTCATTAAAGCATTGAGTATTCTAGCATAGAGTTCGACGAAATTGAGAAAAAAAAACGGCGATCAATGTTGTGATTATGTAAACTGGGAAAGTTGAAATGAAGACACGAAACTGCCTAGCAAGAAACAAACCCAACCAGAAAACGAAGCAAGGTACCACTGCACCAAGTCACCAAGGTGGACCAGGACATCAACGCTCCGTCCGAAAATGAGTATATATTTTGCTTTCCAACCAACCATTTCTCCTAGCCGCCGAACAGTTTATGTGTTCAATACCAACCCATCTGATTGTTCCCAAGATCCCTCAATTACTCCTAAACCCAGGCGGTTGGTCCATTAGAGATATGTCCTGGAATGGTGTCTGCGGCTCCGGATCCTGATTCCGATTATGGCCAAGAATCGGGTTACCCCGGGCATCATGATCCACGTGTATCTTACTCTCCCCCGCCTCAGCAATATGTCCCAATCCCTCCCTAGGACTAGGTGTCCAGTCTCCTCCCCTCACCGGTCCACCAGTAAGCACGGGCGGATCACTCTGTCTCCTCCTTATTATCCTCGTCATGAATCTTTGAAGACTTGACCTCCTTTCCCCCTCGTCTACTTGCAAACTATTTTTCCTGCTCCCATCTCTCCCGGCATCGAGTTCTGCCGCTCTAGATGAAGTTTGCGAGACGTCGCTTGAATTTGAGTAATTCCTCCCATGACTCGGTCGTCGACCTTGTGATGATACTAAAGAGACGCGGTTGTTGTTGTTCTGATTATTGCGAGGGTAATTAAAGTAATCAACATTATTAGAATTTTGACCTAATGGCGGACTCGAATCCAAACTCGGATTCCGATATCCACCGCTTGATTGCGAGTACTGACTCTCCGAACTCGCGACGGGATTATATCCCTTCGGATAATGGGTATGTGGCGGACTCCTCGGACTAAACGGAGACAAGAAAACAGGAGGAGAATTCGAGCCTTCCATTTCTGGGAGAGTGATTGGTGGGCTTTGGCCGGAGGTTCGACGCATGCTGCCTGAGACTGAGGAGCCGGTGATCATGAGAGGATCAACGGATAAGGCGTCGACGTCCTGAGGCTGCGAGGGTCGGTGTTGAGCTGAGCCTCTTCCAGAGCGGGGCGCGCTGTATGACCCTCGTGAATTTGCCATCTCTTGGGCTTTGGTTGCTCGGTTGAGACCTCTGATGATAAATATTGCTGCTATGAGGATTGCAGACAAGAAGAAGATGGCTCCTCCGATGATCCCTCCCAAGGCTGCTGTCGAAAGTCCGCCTCCTCCTCCGCCAGTGCTGGCGCTTGTTGCTTGTGTTTTGGCGACGGGGGTCGCCGATGCGGGGATTTGGGCGACGATTGGGTTACTGCTTAGTGTGTCTGTTGGATTGGGAGCACCGGATACGGTGGTTGAGGTGATTGTGCTTGTTAAAGTGACTGTATTCGAGCTCGCGTCTGTCGTTGTGATCGTGTCTGTGAGGGTGAAGACTACTGGAGTCGTGAAATAGCAACCGTTGAGCTTACATCCCATGCCGTTACTACAACAGCCGCCTCCGAGGGATGCAGGGCAGGCGAAGTAATTGGCTGAACAAGTACTCGTTGATGCACCTGGGCGAGGAGAGCAGGACGACGCAGCACACACATAGTTCGAGGGGCAACATCCACCTGTTCACAATCAGTCCAGAACTTCCAAAATCCAGAGACTTTACATACCTCCATCAGCTATGGGACAAGCAATGTATCCTGAAAATCCACACGCTGTAGCTGGAGTGGCCGTATTCGGTGTACAGCTACTCGTCCCACAGACATAATCATTTGGACAACAATCTCCACCCACGGACGATGGACATAAACTGTAGCTTGTCGGACAAAGGTCTGCTGCACCTCTCTTCCCCAGAAACCCATCGTGTATGACATCCCGTTGCATCGCACCCAGCTTCCTCCTCACCAAAGTAGGCCCTTCTGTTATCTTCGGATTCGAAACGGCTGGCGGAGAACTCTTCGTAGGTCGAGGTGTAGGTGCCAATCCAACCGCTTGTGCTGTCGTCGCCCAATGTCGAAGTGGTCCATCGTAGCGATCGTCCGCGCCTTCTCCCTCAACCACTTTCTGTGCTGCCTTCGGCCCACTGTTCGTCCTGTCCTTACTACCCTTCCTATACTTGACTCTCTTCGCGCCTCGTTCATTTGTTCCTGTAGCCCATGTCCCCGGAATGAATCCCGCTGCGAGCGCTATCGTGCAGCTCCAGCACGTACTCGTGAAACGCATGGCGACGGCTGTCTCGGTTCGAGATCGACAGCGGATCGGATCGTAGCGACTTCAAGCTTGCTGTAACACCCCAACAACTACCGACAATCAATATCGCGATATCTGCCTGATAATTCCATGTAGTTGTCGAACGTCCGTCCGCAGAGTCTTCAGGATGTGCGGTCTACAGCGAGGACGCCTTCCGGAAGGTCTCAGATACGGACGCGGGATATCTCAGCGAGTTGCGGCGTAGAATAAGCGGTAGGCTGGGCTAAGCAATCACTAGAGGAAGCCAACACTTCGGAGGATTTGCGAGGGTGAGATGAGGCAGAAACTCAAAAGATCGTGATAAAAAACCTCGAGATAATGATGCGCAGATGCAAAACTGATGTTGAATACGAATGATGAAGAAGAGAAGTCGTCAATAGATCGACGAAAGACCTACCTGATCAGAGCCTGGCCCCCCGACATTCTGTGATCTCCCCGCCGCATCCCAGAGTGCTGCCCACACCCAAGGAATACCAGCAGTCGGGACCTCAGCCTCTTTGGTTCCATTTTGGGGCGGTCGTGACTGCGTCCGAGGATATCCCATTCTGATTGGGGCATTGTACTGACTGTGGTGTCTGTCAGCCGGTATTGACAAGGAAGTCTTGGAGGTCGGCGAGAATGCTCCAATCGCACTCGCAGCACAGCAGCGTGGGTGTCGAGGAAGCCTGTAAATCTCTGGTCATGGCTTGGCTGTCGAGGCCGTATTTGCAGGAAGACCACGATAATGGACGATATGAGTGGCGGGACATACGCCTCAGGCGCTGTCGGGATGCACGTCGTCGCGTTCAGCAGGTGGTGTCATTTTGCCAAAATGCATCCCCGGTGGAAGAGCCCAGAACCAGATAGGGCTGGCTGCGAGGTATAAGAGCTTATTGGTGGCTCCGTACGGTGGAACTGTAGGATTCATCGTCACGTAAAAGATCTCACTCGCACTGTGGCAGGGCGAGGTTGATGCAGAGTGGATGGCGGGTGGGTGGAGTGAGGTCGCTGGGTCTTGTGGCTGCATCTCGACAACCCTTGTAGGGTATCACGTGTTTGTGCCTTACTACCTTATCTATCTTTAGGTATGGAACGTGATCTCTCCGACCTGTTACATATACGCCGAGAATTATACCCATTACCTCGCAAAAGGTTTTCAGCATGTATCGAGGCGAAATGCTCCAGAAAATTGGCTGTAAATTTACCACGACCGAGTACATCTGCGAAGCAGAAATTCAAAATGGTCTCATCGAAGGTAGGAACATAGGTGTTTAACACACTGAGATCTACCATGTACCACCTGTCCATAATTTGTTTTTACCTTGCCTTGATATCTGCCGCAAAAACCCACCCGTGAGTTTCAAGAGTCTGAACACATGCCTGCGTCGAAATATCAGCAAAAGCTTACCTGACGTGAGGATCATGACAGCGTACCAAAGATCCTAAGGTGGCAAGAAGTGTAGTGCAATAGTTGTGTCGTTCTGGGAAGGCATGGCAGCGAAGGGAAGGAGTGAGGTGGTTTAGAGGAAAGAGTTGTGGTGGTAAAGAAGGTGAGCGAGGACCTAGCAGCAAATGCTCGGACCAAAAGGCAAGAAACTCCCATCTCACCAGAATTAAGAAAATCGGAAAGTGGGCCTGGGAGGCAGCGACAGAAAGAACGAAAACCAAGGAAGGAGAGGACCGATGCCTGCCTTGGGACTTTCTCAAGATTTGACTTGTACGAAAGCAAGAAGGATTGGCAACGAAGCACAAGTTAGTACTGATTTGTTCGTCAAATGACTTAGTTGCTGAAGACTACTGTACGCCGCCAGTCTATGGAAATTACTGACGCTCTCGCAAAAACGCTCAATTTTGTCGCTCACCAAAGCAAAGCCAGATCCGAATTTGGATGGCTGATATCGACCATGTCTCGGCATGTACCCCCGTACTAAAGCTCAGATGGCGATCAATTCCCCGATATTCTCCATCTTTCCCAGTATACCCATAAGATTTTTGGTTGTAAGAAAGCCATCATCCGAGCCGCCCTCAGCGTTTGGTGTCTAGGAGATCGCATGGATGCTGCAGATCTATGATGGTACTGTGTGCAAGTTAGCGAGCCGAACTCGATGTTGCGATATGCAAGAGACATTACCATGCAATTTCAGCATACTTGATGGTCAGGCCGCCCGACACACCAAGTATGGATTTTCGTCTTCTGATACTCCTAAACGCTCAGATACCAGAAATTCCCAGAGAGAGGAAAAAGGAGAATCAGAGTCGTTGTCCCTCGAGAAGAAACCCTCGTTTGCTGCCCTGCTCAAGATTTGGCAGCCTTCGCCGCACGCTTCTTGTTGAATCCGTTGAGGCAGACCTGGCAAGCCAAGAGATTGCAGTGGGGGCAACGGAACCCAGTCATGCCTCTCTTCTGGTTGCAGCCGGTGCACTTGAACTTCTTCTTTTGCTGTTCCTTTGGCCAGAATTCCGTATGGTCACAGCATCCCTGCTTCTCAACTTCAGTCGCAACACCCCGAACCTCCCAGATCTTCTCCTGTCGCATGCGCTCGGCCTTGATCATGTTGTCCTTCTTCTTCTGTGCATCGTTCTCTGCCTTCTTCTTTGCGGCCGCAGCGGCTTCCTGCTTCGCGTGTTCCCGATCCCATCGCTCTTGGTACTCTCTCTTTCGTTCGGCTCGGTGTTCCTCCTCTCGTTCTTCGGCTGCCTTGCGAGCTGCATACAATTCTTCCTCTGTAGGTTCGCGGCTGCTGAAGTATCCATCACTACCAGATCGGAAGAAGAATGATGGGAAACCGCCGAAACCGCCACCGCCACCACCACGTCGGCGTTGAGCATTGAAGACGAACTCGAAGAACTCATCGTCATCTTCCTCCTCATCGTCATAATCGTACTCATCGAAGTCGTGATAACCATAGCTGTTGTATGACGAAGCTGAAGCGTAGGAAGCACCTGAGGCAGTGCGGGTGGATCGGGCGTCGTATTGACGGCGGGAGGTAGGTTCCTTCAAGGTTTGGTATGCGGCTTGGAGCTATTCAATGTCAGTGGTGTTCTAGGGCTAGCGACTGAGAAAAGTGGCGCGATCTGGGGATATCGAGCTGCGAACAGGCGCATGTGGAGGGGCTAGGGCCCTCGAAGCGGCGGGTCTTGAACTCACACGTTGGAATTTAGCGGTAGCTTCATCGCTGTTTTGGTTCTTGTCTGGGTGATGAACAAGGGCCAAGCGTCGGTAGGAGGAAGTGATCTCTTCAGAAGTAGCAGTACGAGAGAGCTCGAGCTCTTCGTAGAGATCGAAGGTGGGCATAGGAGGCATCGTGGATTAGTTATCTTGATGCGCTGTACACTGGTGATTTCAGGGTAGGAATATTGCGGTGGCTGGCCGCTGAATTATAGACCGCGTGATGAAGGAAGAACCGCTGGTGAAAGAGATCGTATTGACTCGTTCCAGAACAATGGTGTTGAAGGAAAGATATTTTTTGCGTCGACGAGGCTGAACTCAATTCACCAGCAAACGCGTTGGAGCTTGGACCTCCTGTTCACGCGCGTCCACGTGCTCTAGTGTGGTTTGCCCTCGACCCTCCACGTCAACTTCAAATGCCTGAACCAAGCTCAACATGTACTTCCCTCCCCTGATTTCGAGATCAGAAATGTATTTCAATCGTCCGGTATAGAGACTTCATCGTTCGAAAGAGGTTTCCTTTGCTCGCAGCCAGACAAGGGTCTTCTTAGTGGATCGACCTTTATCTGCTTACCGCTCCTTGCCTCAAAAGACTGGGGCACTCTTTGAAGTGCAGATGCGACATCCTCTACAATCCCTTCTTTCGACTTTTAATATCCATTGCTCTTCTCCCAAACCCAGATCGTCTATATCGGCGAAGGCTAACAGGATTCAGACACTGAAATTCTGCAGCTCGAGTTTCTAGCCTCCCAATGTCCCTAGAATGCGGGAACATCAGAAGCCATTTTAGATAACTTAGAGATAACTTCACCGCTCTTATCCCGATGTCTGTTGGCTCCTTTCCAGCTTCAGCTAAGTCATTTTCGGTTCGTACCCAAGCTAAGGGCCAAAGCCTCAGCTCAACACAATGTCCATCCTGTTGTCCACCTCGAGGGTTTCACACCGTTTGTACCGCGTTCTTTTCCAACATCCCTCGTGATCAGGGAATATCATAGGACCGACAGAGAGCGTGGTAGTAAAAGTCCCGCGCCTATGGGCAGCCTTCCAGCCGGCCATGCATTTTGGGCGTGTCGATGACGCATATCCTTGCTCAAATTGCACCCTTCAGCAATCCGATAAACGAAAGAAGAAATCCTCATCAGTCCCATCATCAAAGGTGAAGTTCCATTTGCGAGATCTGGAGAAATGCTAAGACCTGGAGACCCCGGTGGGGGCGAGCCTTCCCTTTGAAGCTTGGGCTTGAGGCGGACTTGACAACTTGGTCCCATGGCATCATTCGGACGAGGTCTCGGCCAAGTCTCCGAAATCAGAAGCCCTCTCTTGAATCAGGCCAGATGATACCCGGGTAGCCGATGGAATCTCACTCACGATGGCCGCCGAGAGAAGGGGACAAACAAACAAATGGCAAAGAGATACAAATGATCGACAGGAGCATGTAAATTACCTCAAGGGTAGAAGATTATCTCGAGTGTAACCTTCTCCCGCCTTCTCCAGGTTCCGCGCAAATCAAGTTTCAACCCCTTCCCCTGTCACGTGTGGTCGTATTCCATCGCCCTTGCAGGGATGTTTGAGTGACGGCTCGTTCACATACCCCGCAAATCGAAGGTTCTTCTCCACGAACAGTTTGGCCTGCCATCTGACCAACCAATTTAACGTAAAATGCGTCGACCACCTCTTCTGCCCCTTCAAAACTGTGCACTGCTTCTCAAATCATTCGGACAAATACCTAGCGAACCTTTCTGTACCTGCCCATTATTGCAGGATGATCATATCATAAGCTACACTTGCGGACCATATTGCCGAAACGATGCTCATTTATACCAAGCGTGCTGCTCCCAAAGCGCCCAAGCGGAGGTCCAGAGCTGGTAAGAAGTGCGCATCCATAACCCTTTCAAACATGGCACTGACAGATCTTGGGATGAAAAGGCTGCATACATTGGTAAGTGTATATCCCAGCGCGACATCTGCATCTGCACAGCTAATTGGGCTCCAGTAAAGAGAAGGTTCGGCCGGAAAATCATTCATACGTTCTGTGACCCTGTCTGACCTTTTGTCGCAGAAGAAGAAATGCAACGAGAAGCGACCCCAGTGCGATCGCTGCGAGGAACGAAATCTACAATGCGAATATGAGCCAGTGAAGCCGAGAAAACGAAGGCGGACATCCTTCGCTGGATCCGCGCTGTCGCACGACAATGAATCTCCTACCTTCTGCAACGACCGATGGCCTGGACGATTCGATTATTATGATACCCCGAGCATAACTGGAAGGAAATGGGAGTCGCAATCATATCAATACCCAGAGTCGGAAGGGTCACTCGAATGGGACGCGACGTACGAGAATGATCATGATGTGGAGGAAATTATACGGACGGAGCCTTTAGCAGAACCCTCTACTGTAGTGGCACGTTCCAGCAGTCAATATCCAGATCTTGCAATGATCGCGCCTTCACCAGTTGTCTCACCACTGATGGAGTTCTGCTCACCCATGTTCCAAGAATTTACGGAGAAACGGAATCGACGCGCATTGGTGGACCATTTCTGCAATGTTTTGTCGCATCTTATTGTATTCAAGGAGGACACCGGAAATCCATTTCGACAACTGGTGCTGCCATTATCGCATGCCAGCTCTCCTGTCATGAATGCAATATTTGCTCTCTCGAGTGCACATCTGGAATATCGAGGCATCGAGAACGAGGAGAAATCTTTGGACTTTCACAATAGAGCATTGCAGGGGCTGGCCAGGCTGATAGAACAGAACGATCAGTCAAATCGAGAGGAAGTTCTGGGAGCAATCATGCTACTGGTGTATTATGAGGTGGTAAGTACGCCAGAATCGCTTTTCTCCCATCAGATGCTAACAGCTGAGAAGCTCGTTCAACGAGGAAATTCCAACATCGTCAATGGCCATCTGAAAGGAGCAATGACGGTCATGAAGTCAGGTCCTCAAATTACCACACCAACGGCAGTCTTTTTAGAACGGGTAAGGTTAAATCATTCAAGGTTCAGAATACGAGCTGATCAGCACAGGCTTTCCGATTCTACGATGTAATTGCAGCCCTCTCGCTAGGCACTCCACCAAATACGAACACACAGCCATGCTCAACGCCATTCCCAATTCCTCCAGCCGAGAGAACGTCTACTGAAAGCTCTCCCTTGAGCGCAGTCGACACCCTCCTTGGATTTTCAACAGATCTATGGCCCATCATTCATCGCCTGTCGCATCTCTTAACCCACAAGCAATCGCTCGAAGCTGCAATCGCCAGCGGAGAAACGAGCAAAGCGACAGTCCTCCGAACAGAGCTCGAGAGCACGTCTCAAGCCATCGAACTAGCCTTGACCAATTGGAAGCCAACATGCATATCCGAAATTTCAGACGAGACCATCCCAGGCTCCCCACAAGAAACGCGCATCGAAAGTATCCTCAACAACGCAGAAGCATACCGACATTCAGCTTTCGTCTACCTCTATCGCACCATCCAATCACAGCCTCGAACACATAGCCTAGTGCAGAAACACGCACACCTATCTCTAGAAGCATGTTCCAACGTCGTCAACCTGGCTGAGAAATGCCAAGATGGACCAATGTCCGCTCTCCTCTGGCCACTTTTCGTCGCTGCGTGTGAAGCTACGGGCGAAGAGGATAGAGAGCTGGCTTTGAATGCTTTCTGTGGCACGGAGAGGAGGCAGGGGATGAATAATATTATGCGGACGTGGGAGGTGGTTCAGGAGGTTTGGAGGAGAGCGGATCTGGGGCAGGATGTCGACTGGAGGAATATTTGTGCGGAGAGGGGATTTAGTATTGTGTTTGGGTAGGGTAGGTCAAATGGAGCGAGGTGTTGGGTGATGGGTTATGAGAGGGATATGATGGATTTGGATAATGTCTCTAAGGTGACGGGACATGGGTGTTAATACTGTGCCAGCATAGCATAGCGCGCGAGGATATAGTCTGTCACCCTTCACTGTGTTTCTTTCTTTCTTCTTCTGCCTCTCCTTTTTCCTCTCAGTCATTTCTCCGGAATCCAGCCTTGTGTCGAAACGTCCTCTATAACCTTCTTCCCCATCCTCCGCCTTCATCTTCGTCGATCCCACCTCTCACACTTCATCCTCGTGAGCTATATTCGCCATCATTTCTCAACTCGAGCGGCTCGCAAGTGCGACAATGTCCCTTTAAAGCAGCGTATGATATCTCATGTCAGGGTCTGCGAACAGCTGCATATGCTTAGCCTAAGTTCAGCTCCCCTGCATGTAGGGACGTGCAGTGAAAGATCCTCGATCTGCGTCGGAGTTCGGGCAGGGCCGGCTATATCCAACTCAATGACATGCCACACCTTTGAAATCTTGGTTCAGCTGTCGTTCTCTGAAGCTGCTACCTTCGGAAGGTCTTCGAGAGGGAGTTGCAGACGATTAGGAGGAAGAAATGGAGGGAAGATTGGGTATGGTCACGTGAATCAAGATGCAAGTGCGGATGACGTAGTTGAGGACCCTTTGTTCTAGACCTTTTATGACAGCTTCTATCTTTTTCTGGAACTTCCAAAATGATTTCCGAGTTTTCCACTCTTTGTTTTGTTCATTCCTGCAAGATGCATCGCAAGCCGAGTTGACGGAAAAACGAACTGTCCCAGCGATCAAGACTTTGGGAACACATCAACCTGTCAAACCACTCTGACGAGGAAAATCCCTGCACCACTCCCTGCACCTCAACACAATCCGGTTCGTCCGCAAATCACCCAATCATGGGCACCGAATCACATCTCGAACGCATCCTCCGCTCTCCCCTCCTCTTCGCCATCTTCTCACTCCTCTCATTCCTCTACACCTGGCCCATACGATGGCAAATATCAGGCGCACCCCTCCTCACAACCCTCATATTAGCAGGCGAGTCCCAAGGCTACAGAATCCTACCTTCTATTCACCTCTGGCCTATATTCACGACTTTGCATTTGGCGTATGCGATATGTTCGACATCTTGGCTTTTGTTTTGGGTGTTTGCGGGGATTTGCTACCCGACTTGTTTTCTGGTTTCGTTGTTCCAGTTTGAGGTTGTGGGTGCGAAGGCCAGGTGGGTGTTGAGGATGATGTTGAGGGAGATTCAGTTTATTGGTGATAAGATTGCTTTCTTTGGTATTCCGGCACTGGAAATTGATACGGAAGTTGATGGCCTCATGGTCCTCCGTGGGATCACGTTCTCCTTATCAACACTGAGTTTTGTGGTTCATGGAGTGGAAGTGGGGATCAAGTTGAGTGATGATATGGAGCTTGCTATTCAGAGTGAGAGAGTGGAGGTGAGACTGTTTAGGGGGATTGAGATAGGAGACTGTTTTGCGAATCTGAAGGGTGGGGAGTATGAGATGACGTTTGGGACGTTGGAGGGGAAGACGAAAGATCCAGAGGGAGACGCGGTGTTTGTAGAGGAGACGCCACTATTGAAGGCCGCGAGTCGGGAAGGTGATAGGAGGAGCTTGGATGAGGATGCTAGGCCTATGGTTAATGGGGTTGGAGGGCATAAGGATATCAAGATAACAGACGCCATGGCCAATGGTAAAACACCCGAAATCTCAGGAGTGAAAGAAGGACTCGAAAGCATGTCAAAGCTATCTCCCGACAACGAAGAAGCGAACGGTCGATATCAAAGAACCGTCAAATTCATCGAAGAAACGAATGCCATCCACAAAGCTCGCCAAACCGTCAAGCATCTGACAAAAGTAAAATCAGAAATCGAGAAGACATTCGATTTAGAAGACGACAACGGTCTCCGAGCAGCAATCTGCTCACAACTCCACTCCAAACCATCAGTTCCCCACCCACCTCAACGAGCTATAAAAGTCACTACGATCCAGAATCTTACTCCACCTTACGTCCGCCGCTTCCTCCACCGATCAAAGAACCGTCAAATTCATCGAAGAAACGAATGCCATCCACAAAGCTCGCCAAACCGTCAAGCATCTGACAAAAGTAAAATCAGAAATCGAGAAGACATTCGATTTAGAAGACGACAACGGTCTCCGAGCAGCAATCTGCTCACAACTCCACTCCAAACCATCAGTTCCCCACCCACCTCAACGAGCTATAAAAGTCACTACGATCCAGAATCTTACTCCACCTTACGTCCGCCGCTTCCTCCACCGCCAACCTATGACATCAACTGCTTCCTTGCGTTTGCAGATGTCATGGCGTATAGAGCGTTGCCGAAGGAGGTGGATTTGAAACAGGTTATTAGATTAGGAGGAGCGGACGCAACGTTCGTGGTGCCTAGTTTCTTGTTGCCGCATCATGAACATCTCTTGCCTCCTGTTCCAAGTAGGAGCAGGAAACAGAGTCTGGAGAAGCATGTCGAGAACGCAGACGGGATTCCTAAATCCGTACAAGCAGAGCACGAGCTCGAGCAAGCGGAGAAAGACGAAACCAACGTAAAAATATCCGTCCACGCCCGCTTACCCGCATCATTTTCCCAAGAACTACTAGATTGGATAGCGGCATTGATAAAAGCTACGAAAGTAGTAGAGATGGAGAAAAATCCTTCGGCTATGGATGAAGAAGTTCACGGTATCAAGGAATTCTCGAAGGCACTCAAGGGAGGACTCAAAGAAGGAGTGAAGAAAGCTGTTGTGAATGGAGTGGTGAATGAGAGATGGATTGCGAAGATGGTGGGAAAGGTGACGAAGAAGTTGGAGATGGCGAGGGGGGGTGCGGGGTATAGTGGAGATATTCCGGTGAAGTTGGGGGTTTATAGGGAGACGGGTTGGGAGATGGAGGGGGAGAAGTTGTTGCCCTGATGTGGGTGAAGGGGGATGGAGAGGTAAGAAGTCAATATAATGCTAATGACCTTCACTCAGTGGTCTATTGTGAAGCTGTGGTTGTGATTTCGGAACGGTGCGGATGATCCAAAGAAGAATGTCGAGGAGCCAAGCTAGGTACTTGGTCGTTCAACTATCAGATGAGTCGAAGTACGCTATGGCTCGGCGTAGAGAGGTGTTATATTAGTTTGCAGAAGCATCAACTTTCCAGTTAAACGTAATGTTCAGGTGCGATGGTCGCCGAATTCAGCAGGTTTAGTCGTTTTATACGATGATTGTCTTAATCTAAGGATTTATAAAGGGGCGTAAGTACGCTCTCTTTGCCTACCTTGAGGAAAGAGACGCTTGGACAGCTATGCCTAAGAGAGTCGCTGAAAATCCTGGGTAAATTTAGGATGTCTCTCTCTGACGTGGCGGTCGCGATCTTTGCGAAATTGGAAGCCTCTACGGGAACAATAGGGGACGGTGTAGTCGAATGGGGATATGAAATATAGTTCCCGGTGCGTGCTGATTGGGGGCCTTGGTGATGGTAGGCCTCAAAATTAGCTCGCTGACAAGGACAGCTCTGTGGATCGGCACATCATGGTAGGCCTCAAAAATATGCAACCTCACCAAAGAAGTAAAATACAACGCCCGAGTGCATTGGGAGGCTTGAAAATATCGCCCTCTCCGTTGGCTTCTACTGTGGCAATTGGTGTGTGGCCCAAACATGCATGCGAGAAACGATCAATTGCATTTCACGCGATGCAATACTCGCAAGGTTCCTTGGAGTATTAAATCATCCCTTGTACGCTCTTCAAAACTCATCAGCAGAACATCTTCTGATTCCGAAACTAGCCATCATTCAGAGCTCACGAATCAAGCCAGCCTTTTCGCCATTGAATTCTTACGGAGACATGGCAGGTTCGTCTGTACTAGTCAACGGAACCGGTCCTGAGATTCGAAATAAAATTCCAAAGAGAGATGTGGATATAACAGGTTCCCTTGAGGAGCTCCAAACTGACGAGCAGCGTCGAATCCTTGACACCGTCGCCCAAGTTCGCAAATGTGGGCTTGAAAGCATCTTATCACTTCCACAGCTCGTCGTATGCGGAGACCAATCGGCTGGAAAGAGCTCGGTTCTTGAAGCCTTGACGGAGATTCCATTCCCTCGAAATGACAATCTGTGTACACGATTTGCGACCGAGATCATCTTACGTCGTGCTCCCAACAATTCGCTCACGATTAAGGTCATCCCCGATAATCAGCGGCCTACCCACGAGCAGACGGAGATTAAACACTTCGAAGAGTCAATCACGAATTTCGATGAGCTGCCTAGGATCATGAAATTGGCTATGGGGGTCATGGGTAAGCAATTTTCTAAGAGCAACTTCTTTTTCTACGTTGGAGCAAAAGTTGTGACCCTCTCACCGAACTGCATTTCGTGATCGAATTGAGGGACGTCAAAGCTGACCGCATCCAGGCATGGACGAAGACTCCGAACCAGACACTCGGCTTGGCGCTTTCGCTCGAGACGTCTTGAGCATCGAGATTGAAGGGCCTTCTCGACCCCAGCTTACTCTCGTCGACATTCCTGGTCTCATCGCGAATGCGACAAAGGGTGTAACTGATGCAGACGTGAAGATGGTGACTGAGATTACCGACCATTACATTTCGCAACCGCGAACCATTTGCTTGGCTGTCATCTCCGCCACCAATGATCATGCCAATCAACCCATTCTTACAAAGGTTAGAAAGTATGACCCCGATGGCGATCGCACCTTGGGTATCATCACCAAACCGGATCGTCTCCCGTCGGGTTCGGGAAGTGAAAAGGCATTCATCTCGCTGGCACAAAATGAAGATGTATTCTTCAAACTCGGGTGGCATGTCCTCAAGAACCGCAGCTTTGAAGAGGGGGAGAGTAGTTTAATGGAGCGAAATAGTGTCGAGCAGACATTCTTTCGCACATCGAACTTCAAGACATTGCCAAAGGAGTCTGTCGGAATCAATGCATTGAGAAACCGGTTGAGCGTGCTTTTGTTCGAACATGTGAAGCAAGAGCTTCCCAAACTCCGCCAAGATCTCGAAAACGCATTGACCGAGACGAAAGACCAGCTTTCCGTTATGGGAAGCCGCCGCTCCACACCCGAGGAGTGTAAGGCCTATCTCTCCCAGTAAGATATTTCTTCAAAGTTCTTTGTCTCCTCCCCCCTCAATGTCTACTACCCTCCCCTACGTTCCCAAAAAGTCTCAAAGTAGTCTTTGTCCCCTATTTGAAGCCCGCCTATGGCTAGATCATGGTTTTTAACTCTTATAACTTTCAGGTTGAGTCTCGATATTTACGAGGTCTCCAAAGCAGCCGTCGATGGACACTACGAAGGAGAGTACTTCCACAAATCCATCACCCAGGAAGAGTTTAAGGACGCTTCCCCCGTTGCCATCTCGCGTATCCGAGCTGTGGTACAGAATCTCAACACCGATTTCTCCGAGTTCTTCCGAAAAGTCGCCCACAAATACCACATCGACTTCGATAAGGACAGTTCGAAACCGTTTGATCCCAAGTATGCTGAAGAATACGGCGATCGTTTCGCAGAGCCAATCGCACCAATTCAAATGACGAAGAAAAAGGCCCTCAATTGGGTCGCACACGTCTTGGCACGAACTCGAGGCCGCGAATTGGTTGGAAATTACAATCCACTCCTAGTTGGCGAGCTCTTCTGGGAGCAGTCCTCTAAGTGGCAACTCTTGGCCGTTGACCACATTGAGCAGGTCAGCTCCCAATGCAGCCAATTCTTGAAGACTTTGCTCCATGACAAATGTCCCCAAGACGTCGAGTCTCGCTTGTGGAACAGCAAGATCCACGACGCTCTAAGGAAGAGAAGCCGAGAAGCGAGCGAGGAGCTCGCCAGGATCATGGAGGATATCAAGGACTTTCCGGTCAACTACAATCACTACTACACTGACACAATCAAGAGCCGCAGACAGAATCGACAGCGGGCTGCGCTAGTTGAGA
Source organism: Phialocephala subalpina (assembly GCA_900073065.1). Lineage (NCBI taxonomy): Eukaryota > Fungi > Ascomycota > Leotiomycetes > Helotiales > Mollisiaceae > Phialocephala > Phialocephala subalpina. The sequence continues at coordinate 162,499 of FJOG01000009.1, forward strand.
CTGTGAAGCAGGCGAGCAAGACGACTCCGCTTCCTCAATTTGGATTGGATCTGCCTGCTTCCACTACGACCGTCGATGTTGAGCAGGTTGTGCAGTCCTGGACTAACAACACTGACCGGAGCATGGAGAATTTCAGCTGCGAGGAGGCGCTTGATTGTCTTCTTGCTATCTACAAGGTTCGTTTCCATCTTGTCCCTAGTAATCCGAATATTTAAAAGTCGTGGACATTTAGTTTTACTACTTCTCGCTGACTGTGCCCTAGGTTTCACAAAAGACATTCATCGCAAATATCACAACTCAAGTTATCGAGCGACATATCGTGCGCGGGCTCGAGAAGATCCTCTCACCCGTCGTTGTAAATTCCATGTCGGATACGGAAGTTGAAGCCATTGCTTCTGAGCCGTCGTCTGCCAAGCGCCAGAGAGAGTACTTGGATGATCGCATCAAGAAGTTACAGGACGGCCATAAGATTTTCAGAGATGTTATGGGAAGTGGTGGGAAGTGATGCTTTCGGGCTTGGGCCATGTTTGAGATAGACTCCATGATTTAAATTGGTATCATTGTTTACTTCTAAGCCCCTTTAACCTACATCAGAAGTAGGCCGTGATTTCCATCAAACCACGTATGCCACGATGAGAATGACTAGGCTTTGACAGATAAGACAGCTGCCCGATTGATAGAACTTATTGGTAGCGGCCAGATCGTCTTCGAGTTTTCCTTTTAAAGTACTACAAATGGAGGTCTGGCGTGGATATACTATGCAGCGGCAGTAAGATTCAGGGTACTTATACAATTTGGAACAAATACGACTGCGGAGAGGTCGAAGTTGGGACACGCACGGACTGGGGTCAACGAGTAATAATAAAGGAAGAAGAGGAACAATGAACTCTCGAAGATTGATGGCGAAGCGTTCGAGGGGAAAGGAAAGAAAGGGGGGATTGGGGTTAGGGGCGTGGGAGGGGCGGGGTTGACCCAAAAAACATGTTTCTCCTTGGTGGGTGGAGAAACACGGGCATTGTAGGCTGCTTTGCACTTTGATATTACCACAATAGTAATGAGAGGATAATTTCATCCTTCCTGTGACTCTGGAAATCCCCGTACCCCATGCTTTCTAGAAGGAAGAAGTGAAGAAATAAATCGCGGGGCAGAATGCTGATGTATGCACAAACGGGCCGTCAAGGTACAAACTATTTTCCACATACCAAATATCTCTTTGCGCAAAGATGTGAGGGTTCAAGATGTATATTGATTCCAAGGCATAAGTATGATTCACTAGAGCAAGTTGGGATCAGATAGAAGTAGAACACTCGGGAGAGAATAATCAGCTGTTGAGGGGCCGAAGGCGGAAGGATAATCGGATCCAAGGGAATCTCTGACTAAATTAGATAACGGTCTAAGCAAAAAGAGGAGTAGGTGGGGAAAGTGCGGTTAGATGTCTGCTATTTTCTTACTTGTAACAGAATATGAATTCATGCCAAATTATAATTTCGCGCTAACCGGTATTCTTATGCTAGAATGTGAACTTATGCCTACTATCATCCGCATTGCGCTGTCACCTCTCTATGTATTCAAAACGTGTCGCTAATGCTTCATACATGCAGAGGAACACTTCGCAGGGGCGTTCGGAGAAGGGCTCAGAGAAGGGTCGTAGCCTCAGCACCTCCAAATAAAAGCCCCGTCCTAAAACTCCATTCATCTGCGTATTTACAACCGGATCCTAGGTAGTTCCCGCCCCGCCATCCTCTCCTCCCCGCCCTATCCTCCTACTATGTGGAACTCCTCTAGCCTTGATTAACGACTCCTATAGTGAGCTATTATTATAGATAATGATATCTCCTGGGCACTGGGTTGGGGACCAGAAAGCACCTTGGTTTAATGATCGTCATCGCCTTCTGGTTCTGGTTCCGAGTCAGAGATAACTACAAACTCGAAATGCTGGGCAGGAATCGACAGAGATGACTTTCCAGCTGATGCTCGAACCAGCTTTTTAGGACGTTGGCTCTGTCTTCCACCTCCCATGTCTTGTGCCCGCGTTCTCTTCATAACATTGCGAGACCTCGGAACATAACCCTAGTCAGTGCTCACGATCGGTCTACGTGGAATCTCGCTAATTGTAATTGAATGGCATTCCCTATTTAATCGACACTGGATCGGAAAGGGCCTCGATATTGGCAGAAGATAAGAGCTCAAAGGGGTTTTAGACATATTGTCGACACTGGATATTGGGCCCCCGAGCTCGAGAGCTGCGGGGCAGTGCTTAGGGTTTGTTTCCAGGTCTACTGAACTCAGAGGGTAATTCAAACGACTTCGTTCTCGAAATCCTCCGTCTGCGAGTTCACCACTTCTCCTGCTGACTGTTCCCAATATCAGCCTCCTCCCTCTGTATTCGCGAGGCCGCCTACGATTTCCAGTCAATCTACTGCTGCCTCAGCTACACCTCTTCCCGTTCTCTGCCTCGTCAGCGTTTGCGAACCCGACAAGTATCTACCTTCACTACGATAATCAATTCCGAGGCTGCGGCGACACTGAGGATTCATTCACAATGGCTGCACATTCATTACATTGGAAGGCAAGGTTCTTCAGTATCGAGGGTTATCAGTTGCGGAATGATCAGGGCGGAAGGAATGGTATTGATGTCAAATCTGCCCTTCTAGTTAAGTGGGAATGTCTCCCTAATAAAGTGCTCTCACTAATTCATCTCGATTAGGCAGAGTTTCCTAGTAAATCAATGAGTCACCGATAATGTGGCTTCATGCCAACATGTGCCGCTTCCCTCTAGGCATCTTCAACGATTCTGAATCCTCCAACTGACACGGGCTGTCGGTCTTTTCTTTTCTTTTCCGTCTTGCTAAGCTACTTAGCCGAATATGTGCTAAGAAAACGGATAGTAGGTGAGACTCTGCGTTCCCACGTTCCTCGGTCGCGCTCCTTCGAGCATTGTAATCATTACATAGAGCTTATCATCATATGTACCACAATGGTGAGCGAGGACCCGAAACTGAGACGGGTCTATCGTCAAGTGCGCACGTCCTCGGCGAGACTGGGACATTCAGGAGGATTGACATGCCGACCATTTGCTTATGCCAAGCCTCCCTGCCGGAGACGATCTAAGAAGACATCTCGCGCAATGTCAAGGTGACTCTGTCTTTGCAAAAGCTCGCAATACAGACATCCTTGACTTTTAGTAACTAAGAACATCCTCAATTCGTCCATGCTCATGCTGCAGTTTGGATCAAAGCGCATCGAAAGTCTCGACAGCTGACCAATGAACCACTTTCTAGTATCCCCATTTCCTGTACTAGCACCTATCAAGCACACCCACACCATCACCTCTGAGAACTCTGCATTCCCATACAGCAACGCCTGCACCACAATATCTGTCAAATGCCTGGCCACAATCTTCAGACTCTGATCAAATCCTGAGTAGTTCGCGATCATCTGCAACCAGAGAACAAGACTCACGCGAACAGCGTGTAAGAAGTCATTGTTGAGGATTGGAACGCTCATCAAGCGAAATACGAGTGCGAAGCGCCGGAGATGCGCCCACTGAGATACGAGTACTGGGATTGCCAGGTCAAGATGTTCGCGAGAGAGCATCGCTTGACGGACCGAAGAGAATTCCAGGATCTCTGCGATGATCTCTTGCAGAGTCTTAGATTGACCCTGCGCAATTGGGTAATTTGATAGTTCGGAGAGCAGCTTCTGGGCTGTGCTGTCCCGAGGCATCGAGTCGAGGACATATTGCTGAACGAGGTCGGTCGAGAAACATGCCATTGCAGGGCCCGGGTCAGCTAGTGTTGGGAAGACAGTTGGTGTTTTCCAGACTCGTGGAAGGAAGAAGGCTTCTCCCGATGCGCACAGAGTAGGTGTGTAGCTAGTATCAAAGTCGTGCCAGGTACCGATCTGGTTATATGCCGTCTGCGCTCCACGGAGATGCGTCAAAGCTGCTTCGGCATTCGACTGGTATGCCTCAGCGACGTAGAGCTTAATCATTGCATACATGAGCTTATGGTCGATAACAGATGAGTGTCTGAGTCGGTCTTGGAGCGCCATGACAGCTTGTTGAATGTACCATGTAGCGCCACCATTTATGAGCTGATGATCGAAGATCTCTCTTCGAGAGGCGATTGAGGCAAGGAGGCATTTCAATTGGACCTCATCGAAAATACAGTCCCTGATGACGTTTCTGGATGCGGATAAGTAATTGGAGGAGCTAGGCCTTGTTGCTGTATTGGAGAAGAACATGGACTCGAAGAACATCAGGAGATGGTGGACGCTTCTAGTGATCTGTACTGGAACAGAATCAAATGGATCCACGGCTTTATTTGCAGAGGAGATGAAGCATGGGAGAGAGAATAATCCTTCTCCGGAATTTGGAGAGACATTCTCCCTGCCATGCCACTCCGCCAATTGCTTGTCGTCACCGTCGAAATATGGAAGCTCTGGAGCGTCTGCTGAAGTTTGATCTAGTCCGCGACCTCGAGAATTAGGGGGAGAATCTTCGTCGTTAGGATGATTTTCAGGGATGAAGACAGGTTCGATTAAGATGGGTTTGCTCGTGGTTGCATTTGCTTGATCAGATGATGCTGTTGGAGGGGAGTGTTTAGCGTGCTTCAAGCTTCTCTGGTTGATCTGTGGTGGGATTTTGACACCCTTTTCGCTTCTGATATGCTCCTGTACGTGCCGGAAGATAACTGTCATGACCCCTCCTTCGCTCTTCGACAGTTTTTTAGAAGCAGCATCTTTGTTGACGAAGAGGAAATCTGTGGGTCTATTTCTTGTCGGGACAGTCATCGCTGAGCTGAAGCCTTGGTGTTCATTCTATGCTGGGTACCTCTTCGGTGGAGAGACAGGTCGTTACCAGCAATGTGCAACTGACCCGGAGACAATCAAAAGCTCCAGCCAAAGAATAAGGATCAGACTATGGGGTTTCGGATGTGATTGCGATGTTTGTGTTCCGCCGCGGGCAACATTTGACCCCGCCATCCGTCCGACGTACATAGCGGGGCATCACGCGGGAAAGTTCGGTGGCGAAATACATAAAGTAAGATATCAGGAACCGCTAAAACAGTCTTCTCACGGTCCTCATGAGTAGGAAAGGTAAACTCGGAGACTGTAAACAAGTAAGTTTGGGCAGTTCGCAGCTGCGCAACCTTTTCACTCGAGCAGTCTTTGGTGGGGCCTCGATCGCTAAATATTCAGGCTTTCATTTCGGTGTTCAGGCTTCCATTCGATAAAACCCCTTCCCCAATACGAACCATGGCAGACAAATTCACTTCTTCAATCTAGGAAACAGCTCGACAGCATTATCATACCCAATTCTTCCCCTCATCTCGGCACCAGCATGTTTGTCCAAGTTACTTGTGTAGTACTCGATTCCCTCTCTCGGCGCATTGGGAAAGTCGCTTCCAAATAGAATATGTCCCTCCTTCGCAAAACCGAGCAAGAAGTCAAGCACCAATGGATTCGCAGAAAGAGCAGTATCAAAGTAGAACTGCTTCGCCTCTTGTATGATCTCCTCAGTCGATTTGCCAACATTGAAAGGCGTATAAGGATTCATGCCAGCAACACGATCGATGAGGAATGGCAGAGTGCCTCCTGCATGCGAAAGGATGATTTTGCAGTCTTCAACCACTGGCATGAGATTGGACAGGATCATGTCAATCGCTGTACGACCAGTTTCATGTGGGTAGTCAAACATTGGTTGGGGAAGATGACTGTTGACCAAATGTGTATCAACGGCGTGAGTTGGGTGGATGAAGACAACGGCTTCCCGCTTGTTGAGCTCTGCCCAAATGGGACGGAAATCAGGATGTCCCAGGTAATGATTGTCGTCTCCGTACCGTGTGAAAAGGATCACACCATCGGCTTTCAAATTGTCGAGTGCATACGCCATCTCCTCGAGAGCTTTCTTCTGGTCAAGGAGACTGGGCAGCGAGGCAAAGAAACCGTAGGATGAGGGATGCTGGTCACAGATGGAAGCAGCTACCTTGTTGACCTCACGAGCGAGGCTGGCTGCTTCATTGGGGTCTGGCACAATGCATACTCCTGGTGCTGTGATAGAAAGGATTGTGGCCTGGATTCCCAGGTCTTTCGCCAGTTGCTGGTCTGCTTCAAGGGTCCATGGAGGAATTGTCCATCCAGACGGATCCCCACCAGCATTTTCCAGAGCTAGAAGTTCATCAGCTGGAATACTCTGAAGAATTTGGACGTGAAAAGTATCACCTCTTGTGAAGACTTCCGGGTAGAAATGATGATGGACATCGATTCTGGACATGACGTAGATATTCAGTGAGGCAAAGTCGAGGTATATGTGTGACAACAGGTTGAACTCTTGAATTAAAAGGAACAGATCGTATGAAGGTCGCAAACTACTGCCTGATGTTCGAGAGGAGATGATGTTTTATATCTTTCAATGAAAACGCCCATCAATAATATTCTTGCCGAGGATTTTCAATCTTGTTTGCGCCATTCTTGAAGCAACTACTGCTTTCAGTATCAGGATGGAATCAAGATAGGGCTAACAACTTACTAACAGAGCGAGCCCGTGGAAGCTTGGTTTTGGACGACTACTACTTCTAGAACTTGTATACATGTGAGAGAGTGTGGAGCTGTGGCAAAATGAGAACACGGAGGTTGTTAGCTCCGTCTGTCCGAATGCCACTCACTTGGCCCAAAAAGGAAGTAGGTACGTCACACCTCCACGACTGGCAAGAGCGTCTTGAAGATTCGCTTCTGACGATACAAATGCAAACATCACAGGTCATTCATCTATCCCGATCATAAAGACACACATTTTCAAGCAGAGTATTGTTCAGCTCCACTTTCGTGTCAAAGAGGAGAAAGACACTAGTGCGCTTGTGGTGTGCTAAGCGAGCCCCTATTGTCAGTGGAAAGAAAATCCAATCAAGATGGATCATGGCTTAGGACCGCGCTAGAATCCAGGCACGGGAAAATCGAGAGCTTTTAGTAGTAAGTTATTTCCATGCCTTCTCAGTTTACCAGATCTAGTCATGGCTAGGCATAACCTTTGATCTCGAATCTACCAAGCTGGACAAAGACAACATGTCTGCCCCTCCCCGAATAAACTGGGGAAAGAACCCGTGGAGTCTCAGTATCAAACTGACCGCTTAGCAGACTTGGCTGATCAAAGACGGGCTGACAGGATGGCACGAGGGTCAAGAGACTCGGACACATCCGAGAACACCATTTCTACAAGCTCGGATGACGATAATGGAAGTCTCAGAGTTCTCGGATATCTGCGTGCGTACCTTAATCACACACTTCCAAGCTCTACACTAGTCACGCCTTTGATGGGGCAGATTTTGGGCGCCTGTCAAAAAAAAAGCCAGCAGTTACATTTGGCATCTGACAAATGACGACAGTATCATGACCAACAGGGAGGATCTTCGGAAACGTCTAAACATAGAACTAGACGAAGCGAAGGCGGAAGATCGAGTAGTAGGCGCCGAGCTTGTATCTTCTGTCCAATATTTTGATGCTATTCAGAATTAGTATCCCAAGCTACGTCAATTGCAAGACGATTTGACCCCCGATGAGACGTCCTTCGACCGTGGTGCATGGTTTACAGAAATCACACATTTACATGTCCACTTTGGGACCAAGAACGAACAGATTTCATTAGCCATGGCCAAGAATGTCTGTGTCTTATATGGAATTTCCGAGACCGAAATACAATCCTGGCTACCAATGTCCCAACGTAACAGCTCTTGGTGTTTTGGACTTCGGCACAGAATGGAAAAGGAGATGCTTGCATGCAATGCCGATAGAACAGATGTTGAATTATTGCCTGGCCGGAGGTATACACCATCCGCATTCATGGATAATATTTACGAGGCGAATAATCTCGAAGAGTTGAGAACGAAAATATCGGGATGGTCTGCTGGAGAGTGGATCTCAACCAAGATAAAGGACCAGCCATGTCGAAGAATACAAGGAACTGTCAAGGCGAGAGAATGGATTACCGTCAGTCTGCCCCTAAAGAGAACAAAAAAACTTTTCACAATCGAGTTCCGGCATCATCACGGCACAATGGACCCAAAGACTATTACTTGGTGGTAAGGCTAAACCTTGCTTTGTTTCTCAAGTATCTGGGGACCTCTAGACATTGGTAGAGTTTTACAACAGTTCAGGGATTGAGGCTCTTCCTCAAATATATTCTTGATGCCAGGACGCGCTGGGATATGTTTGGCTTGCTGCAATGAGGAGAAGAGTTTACGAGACTCTGCTTCGACAGATAGCCGTTCGGGACCCAAACTTCCAACTTCAACCACAGGAGTTAAATTTTGCACCAACCGCGGTAGAAGATGCAGACGCCAAATATCAGGTAATTGAAGAGGTGCACAGGGGTGCCATGGACGCGGTGGGTGCACAAGCTAGGGCAGCGGCGGCTCAGTCATGATCTCAGCGATAGACAAGCTTTATTTACCATTCAGTGTAAGGGAGGCATGCTTTCTCGAATGGTTCATGAAGTGATTGTTCATTGTTCCAGTGACTCAAAGTATGGAATAAAGTTCGTTCACCTCTGTCGACGTAAGCATGGAATGTCCCCCGAGCGAACATTGGACTTTGAATACCTGCAAGCTGTGTTACTCTAACTAGCAAATCTGAGGAACGAGTAACCACAAAACACCATCACGATAGCGATTCCTTATCCACGCGTTGAAAGAAGTCCAACAACCACCCCGCCACAGCCTCTGGCTGCTCCTCCATGACATAGTGCCCGCAATCCTCAATCTCTCCGCCCTTCACATCAACGGCCAGAGGACTCACCATGCTAACCAACATCTTCCCAACTGCTTTCTCTCCACCCAATGCTAAGACTGGCATCTTCAACTTCTCCTTCTCGGCAAAACTCCTGTTCTGCTCCGCGCTCTTCGCCACAGCTCGGTAATAAGCGAACCCCCTACTCATTCCTCCTTCCCTCTGATAACAGGTCACGTATCGATCTCGCGCCTCTCTCGTGATTCGTTCTGGGTGGACTGCTTTCTGATCGAAGAGCCAGTTCAGCAGTTCTCTCTCTTTCCCCTTGGTCAAGATTTCTGGCAGTTCGGGAAGAGCATTGAAAGAGAATTGCCAGAGCTTGATGTTTGCGGCTTCCGGCAGCGGGTACGAGAGTTGAGGTCCGTAGCCAGGGATCGCAGAGTCTAGAATTGTGAGTGATTTGATTGACGAGGAGAATTGTGCAGCCCATGCATATGCGATCCAGGCTCCGACATCGTGGCCAACGAGATGATACTTCTTGCGTTCGGGGAAGGTGGATCGAATTGAGGACTCAAGTATGGCCGAGATACTTGCGGTGTCACACGTGGTTGGAGATGATATTGTGTCACCTAGCCCGGGGGGATCCAGCACGATGAGATGGTGGTGAGGCGAAAGTATCGGGAGGAGGGGAATGAACGCTTCTGCGGTTTGTGGCCAGCCGGGAAGAAGGACGACGGCTTCGTGCTCTAGTAATCCGGTGGTTAGTGCATGGATACCGTTTGAAAGTGTGGTGGATTTCCAGCTGTGCGCCGTGTTCGCCATCTTCGTTTGTAGTTTGGATGCTTGCGACGGAAGACGAAGAGGTCGAGCAGTACAATATATATGCCTGCCACATATTCAGCTCTGACTAATTCAGAATCTTGATTCGCGACAAACGGCCTGTCTTTCGGTGGTTTTGGTACTTCTTTTCGTTAAGGTGTGGCGAATTGAATTGTCGAAAGTGGCCTGGGTGAATCAAATTATTCTATCCAAGCAGTGTCAAAAGCATCTGACGCCATCATGCCACTGATCTTTGGATTGCTACAGGGAAAACTATTCAAATCTGTTTTCTTACTGGCTATCAGAAGAGGTTGTCCCACAAGTCATGCCCACCCCGCAGCTGTGCGACATGATTTTCTCGGCCCGGAAGGCCCGTGCAGCGCCAAAAGAAGACTACTTCTCATGTCTTTCCACAATGTTCTTTTTTCTAGCCTCTTTCTAATTTATCTGCATTTTCCCCCTGGGTCTGTCAAAGCTTTACGAATCATGTTGTATCACATCATTCAGCAGCTGGAATCTCTCAGGGATAGACTCACGAGAAGCGAGAGAGGCCGCGGTACTCACCTGCCGACAGCCTACTTAATTCGAGCGTTTTCAGGTACCGAACGGTTGGAAGCATTGAATGATACGGTCGTTTGGCATTTCTTTTGTGTCTATGATCAGTTCCTCGTCCAATAAAAGGCAGCTACTCTTGGAAATCTTGCTACTGCACAAGCTATCGACGCCAGTTGATGGCCTTCGGTGGGTGGCAGATGAGTTGTGCAAGATCCTTCTGTACTTTCAACAAAGTTCACGACTAACATTCATATAGAAATCTGTACAGTATAATATACTGTACCAAGTACGCCTTGGTCCAGAAATAAAAGAATGGTCTTGCTGGTCGGGAGGTCTCCCGAATGAAGACTTAATGTGGACGTGTTGACTTTCTCCTTTCCCTTGAACTGTGAACTAGATCGCTGCATCAAGCATTGCAGACAGGCGCCATTCCGTGCTTCATGCCACGCTTCCATACAGTGTTTGGAGGAGTTTGTCTCTATGCGGAAGAAGTGGAGCAGCCTTGGACCCAAACGGACCCTGGCTGGGGTACAGAGCTTGGAGCGTCGCCGACTTGCTCTTGAGAGCCATTGAAATACAAGAAGTCTCAGCGCTTCCAGCTAGATTATAAGTTTCGCCCAAGTCCGTGCCCGCATTGACCTGGACCAGCAAGTATTATGGTAATATCTCGTCATCGTGTCAATTTGCCCCCCACGATATGGCTGAGCAGACAGCACGCCGATCAACGGAGCAGAACATCCTCCTCGCAAATATCTTGGCTGAGTTGAAAGTCCTAGCTGGCCAGCTCAAAAACAAAGAGGGGGAGCACGCTGGCGAAGTTGAGACACTTGGGGGGAGAAAGTCTGAAAAGGAAATATTAGGAAAGGTATTCTTGGAATCCATGCACTATTTACCAAGGCTTCGTGGCTTATCACATTACAGCGAGATGAGGAAGAGCCAAAGGGATACTCGCTGAGGTCTTTGGCAGCTATACCAGGATTACGGACGGCCGTCCCTGATCCCTTAGTACCGGAGGACAATTCTGCTCGAGATCGTCATATTTTGACGAACGAGGAGATCAATCACATATACGGAAACGATTGGGTACATCGGATAGACTCCAGGAGGAGCACGAATCTCGCAGACCTCTCCGCTTTGGAACGTCTAGCAAACAAATCGTCTTGGATAGAGCTTATTGGAAGTATTTGGGAAGCACCGGAAGATGGTCGATTACCCTTCACATTCCAGAAACGACAGTTGATCAGGAATTACAAGGAGGAATTGTCCCCAGGCTCTGGGATCTCACGATTTGATGCAACTCACGATCAAACACAGCAGCAACTAGAACATATTGCGAATCAATTGAAAAGCATACCAGAAGTCAGATCATCGGCATTACCAGAGTATAGAACTGCAGTTTGTATTGAAGACTACTTGCCAGATGGAACAGTGCGGATCTACAGATCGTTTTGGAGTTCCAAAAAAGATATCGACGACCCATATTGTACCCCGGAACCTGCTTCTAGATCTGGACCTCAGCCGCCGCATGATCAATCTACTATTTCCCACCATCAAGCACCATGGAGAAGACATGTGTAAGTAATCCATGTTCGAGTCTCAGAATGTTCATGCTTTATCTTCAAATTTACTGATTGTTACATTTAGAGTAATCAAGGGTCTCGAGTACACTTCACCATTTCTCATCCTGTCTCCCAGAAGTAGCTATGGCACCCACATATTTGAAGGATACCGGGATTATTTGATTCTTATTAATGCGGCAGCGGCCTGGGCAAATTTAGAGCGTCTGATGGTGAGCATAACATTTCTTGAGTTGGTCAATGTTTGCGACGCGGATATTGAGCGGTTTGAACTTCAGAGTTGGAAAACTGGCATAATGCATAGTGATACGAGAGAACATAACCCTAGCTTGGCTAGCTGGAGACCCCAGTTTTGCGTGCGGACAAAGCCCGGGTACTGCGTCGGTTTGAATGACAGAATACCAAAGCCCTCCGTGGTGCGCAAAGTTAGGAAGTGTGCTTGGACGGTACGTGTCAATGTCTAGAGACTCCGGGATTGTCCCATATTACGACTAACATTCACCAGATTCTTGCAGTGATTGAATTAGATGAGCTGACTTATTGGACCTTACTCGAGCTTTTGCCGTTTGGTTTCCACGATTTTCTAATTCCGGCTAAGTATGAAAGATGGAGAGGTAATGTGTTGTTATACATTCTGCACGGCGTTGAACATGGGGTCGCGCAAGTCATATGGAGATGGGAGGATCTCCTGTCGTATTTCAACCAGTTTTTAACAGAAGGGGAGGTTTATCTGAACCCTCAGCAGCACGACAATCTTCTGGTCGATGACGAATCCTTTTCGAGGTCCAAGAAATACTTTTGGGCAATCACAACGTTGACAGAAATCGAAACTCTAATCGAAGGAAACATGAAGCAGATATCAAAGATCCTTCTCCGCCGGGCACCTGAGAGTGCCGAGCTCGAGTACAAAGAAAGACTCAAAAGCTGTCGTTCAGATCTCGAAAAATCAATCGGAAAACTATTACAACTCCAACGCAACTTCGCTACTAAGCGGAAAGAAGCTACGTATCTGAGAGATGGTGTAGGCCTCCAAAATCCACTACCCACGTGAGTGACAATTTCTGACATGTCTTCACTAGCTGTTTAATGCTAGCTCCGTGATGGAGACTCGAGCTGCAAACCTATTAGGAGAGAATGTCAGACTTCTCACTATCGTCAGCATAATGTTTCTTCCGTTGTCCTTTTGCATGGTAAGAGATAGACAATAGGTTGGTCTTCAAATGTTTACTGACCATAGCTTTAGTCTGTTTGGAGTGTCAACAATCAGATTTTCAGCCTCCACAATTTGTGGATTACCGCAACTGTCATAGCATTATCAACCTACATGTTGGTTTTCAACATCAACATTGCCATGAGTCGCTGCTACTCCGTATCACATCGAATATCTCAAAAAATCATCGAATCTATGAAGCAGGACATCGATCAGGAGTGGAAGGACAGAGCGTCGATTTTCGGGAAATTTGCCAAGCCACAACAGGCAGAACATAAGCCTTCAAACTGGCGCCTTGTGCAGTACGTTGTTGAACGACGTCTTTGGCCAGCTGGAGCGATTCGAACCCTGCAAGATTTTGACTGGAAAGGAAGTGTAACCTTTTGGACACGCCGAAAGGAGGAACTCCCATCAACGGAACCTCCTCCGCCAGCGACTGTCATCGAAACACAGACCCCTGCACCGCCCAGTACTCCCAGAGCAGTTCACTCGCCTAGATCGGGAAACACGCCTTCTTCTACGAGCTCAAAGAGTTTCCATTCTGCAATCACCAGATCTCCAACCGACCCTCCAATCGGGACTCCACGAGATTCGATGGAAACAAGAAAGCGCCGGAATTCCGACTCCAGCCGCCCATCAATCGTGCTGAATCATGAGTTCCAGCGAGAACCAGAGACATATCAGAACGAGAGAGGCATTGGTGCCGTGGTATGAGTGCCGCGGCATACGCTGAGCGTAGGTATGGACTTGAAGATGAGAAGAGAGGAGACTGACTGGGATTTTTTGCGAAAGGGGCTGTTCAATACCCGATTAAACTTCATTGGGGTAAGGTGAAAGAAAATGTAACGGGATGGATCGGAGTTTGAAAGTGACGATGCAAGGCGGGAACGGAAAGAGCGATGGAGGGAAATTGACTGAAAAGCGAGTTTTGATTCCTGCGAATAGAAAATGAAAATTCTCAAAGCACCAAACTCCGAGGGACATTTCCAAGCCGCGATCAGCCTGCATCTTCTCTACCAGCTTCGTTTTTGTAGTGTTGATGGACGTTTTATGACTGCTGATTCGCATGCGATTTTGAGAGCGGAATACTTGGAGGGCAAGAGGTTCAGCGTCCGAGAGCCCAAAATTTAGCGATCGCGTCATCTGCTGGCGAAGCAGGTCTACAAGCCTTAGAGGCTGAGGTCGAATTCAGATGCTCGTTCTCTGCCGATTGAATGCGATCCCTAGATTGGCCCAGAAGACACGATTACGGAGTCCGCAACCTCCTGCTTGTTATGTTCCGTCGAGCTCGATTAGCGGTGGATATGGTTCGGCGTTCTGGTAGTACTGTATCGGTTGTCCGCTGCGAAAATATTAGCAAGCATCAAGGGTAGGAGGCAGTACGTTGCCTACCTTTCCAAATACGGTACTGTCAGAACTCCCTTGGTTCGTCATAATAGAACTTTGTCGAGGCATGTTCGCGCTATCTGCCAGATGACCTCCCCATGCCGTTTTGTTGGTTGAGTTGGCGGACAGCGTTGAATGATCTATCCCGACTGCGGACGTCGACAGACCGGGGCCGCGCCCTTGGCTACCTAGCCGCTGCTCCTTCTGCCTCGGGTCTTGCATATTCATCTCACTCAAATGTTGCACGTCAATTGCTGAGCTCGCTCCCACCTCCGCAGATGCTCGTCCCAGCCTGGCATTGGCTGCTGAGCTTTCCGCCTAAGTAGTCTCTGTCCATTGTCGATTCTCGGATTCTGCTGCGCTGATCGGTGGCTTTACTTCCGCAGATGAGCGGCCATCTTCAGCATTCGTATTCGCAGCTGGCGAGATGTCGCAGGGCGAGAGAGTTGGAAGACTCGTAGATGTCTCTTCCCCCAGCCCTTCACACAGTTCTTCACTTCGTTGACAGCGCTGGCAGATGGGAAGCGTTTCGTCGCATTTGAGTCGGCGTCCTCTGAAGAGCTGATCAGCGATGAATCTATGTGCGCAGCCATCAGGGAAGGGGAGGCAATACAATAGCACAATGAATCACAGACTTACTTGCATGTTGAGCAACCTGACTTGACCCTAAAGCGGCCTGCTCTCCCCCTCGAACCCCGAAGTGACTTCGCCATAGCGGAAGCAGTATCCTGTGCCGCGCAAGGTTCGTTTCTCTGCCACCGTTGTCGATGAGCCCTTGCAGTCAAGGACAGCTAGAGAAATTGTGTTAGTCATGTTTCCGAAGCTCATGTCTTTATACATTCGAATCTGAGACACAATGCAATGAAGTTATCGAAGACGAAAAGGTGGTTGGCTCGGGAAGCAAATGCCGTGTCATGCCGTTGAGTGTTCGGAAATACCCGACGCTAGTCAATGGATTACCTTGGTACAGGGTATAAATGAACTAAGAGTTTTGATGATGATCATAGACAGCGCCATCTTTGGTGCCGGAACATTCGATGGCGGATGAGGCATGACGTAGACATTGACCTCGATCATCCTTTTCTCGATGATCCACAGCTCCCAATGGATGACCGAAAACTGATGTGAGAGTAAAACTCTCTTGACTCTATTTGTCCGACTCAGGTGCATCAGTTTTGCAACAGACGCAGAGTACGAAGGGCCGGTTAACAAGTAATGAGCCATGGTCTGTGCGTTTAATCACGTGAAACCTTAAACATCGTGAACTTCGACATTTTACTTCATAACAAACAACCTTAATATCAATGCATTAACTACATTATGGCCCCAAAACACCCTTATACTTCCGAGGCTGGTAAAGGCAACTTCCTTGGATATATTGACGATGGCGAGGACATTGTGCCAGCTGCAAAGAAAGCTAAAATCAATATAAAAACCGCCCGTAGGATCGCTTACCGCGACGAGGACAATTACATTCATAACGATCAGCACTACTTACTACAACCTTCACTGCACGATCGATGTGCTATTGCACCGAAGCTAGGAAGACGTTAAGCTCTTACAGAATTAAATGTAGAGCAATTGGACAATGCTATCAGCTAAGACTGCCGTCATCGCGAGATGCTAGAATTCGATGTTTCTTAAGAGCTCGGTTTTACTGCTTCCAAAAGTACGATCCGCACAACATTACGAGAGCTCGGAAACCATCGAGTAAAGCCTACAAAGAAGCTTGACCTCACACTTATCTAAGAAGCTATTCGATACGAAATTGCCTTAGGGCGGGAACATTGGACAATAGAGTAATGGAAGAGGGTATTATTCTCAGACGAAGCTGCCATTTTAGTCGGGGAACACCGTGGAAAACATCATATATCACGAAAAGTTGATGAGGCATATTAAGATGATTGTATTGAGGTTCGGTACAACAATTATTCGCAAGCTATGTTCTGGGGAGTCTTCTCTTATGACTTCAAAGGCCTATGCTATGTTTACCTCAAGGAAACGGCTACTTAGACAAAACGATACGCTGGAATTATCAACGCACATAATAACCTACAAATGCCGGCCATACAAGCGGAATGGGATATCAAAGTCGCCGAGGACATTGCAAAATGGGCAGCACTTGGGAAAAGGAAGCCTAGGAGGCCTGCGCTGTTCGAAAACTTCGTTAAGAACCATCCATTAATTATGTCACGAGAGAAGAACAAAGGCGGTATCGACCACATGCGATATAGATATGAGGTGCTCGAACCTCTTCTCATTCCTTATATGCGCGAAGTAAGCCTCTAGCGCCCTTATGACCCCGATAATCTCGATATCCCTAGTCCTATTTTCCAGTAAGACAACGCGGCTTCTCACATTAGCCATTGGACAATGGAACTACTTCAAAAAGAGGGATTAGAGATGTTAGAACACCCTGGGAACTCGCTCGACATGAGCGCTATCGAGAAGGCTTGGATGCCTATGAGGATTAAGATCACAAACGTGTAGAATCGGCCTTATACTCTCGAATGGACAGAGAGAGCTTGGTACGCTGAATGGGAGGCATTAGAGCAGGATACAATTCGTGGGTGGATCACTGAGATGGTGGAAAACAACCAGCGGATACTAGATGATAAGGGAGGCAATCATTTTCATGGATAGCTAGCAAATTGATCGAATTATCATAGAATTAAAACGTGGTCTAAATGCTGATTTTGGTGTTTTCGGACATCTTTTTCGTCACGTGCATGGCTCATTACTTGTTAACCGGCCCTTCGTATCGGCCCTACAACTCAGAACCACGTCTCTCAAAATCCAACGCGGAAAGTTTGGGTATTTGGAGTCTTTGGGGCTTTGCCCACAATCGTTTAACAGCCATCTACTCAGGCAATCAAGAGTCAACAGTCTCTAATACTCTATGACGATGTCAATGGAAAGCCTCGAATAGTTGCGGGACCTTGCCCAAAATGTATTTCTTCAAAACTATATATGTACAAGAAATGAAAGCTTGGCCACACATTTGCCATTAGCAACCCTTGTTTGTCCTTTCCGTTAGATCTGCCTTAACAGGAATCGTCTTCCTCGACACGTCCCTCGGCAGCTGCGGTTGCGGTAGGAGGCACGGCTTGTCTGGTTGACGAAGATGTCGGCTTTGGTGTGTGCGAGGGTCTCTGGTGAGTCTTGAAGGCAGGAGCGGAGACCGAAACGGAAGCGTCAGAGGCGGGAGTTGAGGAAGGTGTGCTGACGGCTAAGGACGGTGCAGAGGTTGGAACTGACACTGGTGCTGAAGATGATTTGCTAGTCGTCTTGGGAGTGGCAGAAGATGTAGATGTTGACACCGGTGCCGAGACGGGAGTTGAGACACTCAGAGCTGAGGAAGTACTTAGCACCTTCTCGATTGAAGTGGAAGCAAACGTGGCTTTGGAAGAGGTCGCGGAGGCTGCCTTTGTGCTCACCGCAAGTGCCTTTGTCGATGTTGTAGTGGTTGACCCAATATCAATCTGCAAGGCCAGAGTTGCGTTCATGGTCGCATTCCCGTAGAAGAACTCGGTGCCAGCATTGCCCACATTGACGTATGTGTCCTCTGTGAATTTCCCAAGCGCAACCAAAGCCAATAGCCAGTCCTTCAAATCACCAGAGAATGACCCCTCAAACTGCGTAGTGGGAAGCAAGCTGCTGACAGTGATTCCAGTGTCTGTGTTGACATCTTCATACAGCTCCCACGATGTGCCAAACAAGTCATCAATGGTTGCTGAGGGACCATTGCCCCAGCCGATTGGGAGCTGTCCACCTTCATACTGTAACCACAGCATCAGCTCTCGGGACGAGGTCGAGGTAGAATCGCCTTTGATGTCGTTGGTCATGAAGTCGTAACAGACATTGCCTAGCTTCTTATAAACATAGTTACAGCACAACCGGATGAGACAGGGTACCTTTGAAAGCTGTGGTATTGGTGCGAGTCCAATCGTAAGTGGTGGGGATAGAACCAATGCTGGAGAGCGTGACTTCAAGGTTCTGAGTGAGACCGACAAAGGAGTATCCTTTTGGGACATTGCTCCTATTTTAGTGATCGGATTTAGCAGTTGCTCTCAAGGCTGTCTGTGGATAGGAGAAGAACACACGTGCTCTCGACATATTCGATGTCAGTCTCACTATTCCAGAGCACTTCCTGGGTTCCACTGCTACTCGTGGTCATTTCATCGTAATAAGTGCATTGGGTGCCCACCATCTCGGCGGCATTGTAAAGCATATTGTAGACGATCCATGGCGAGTTCTGGAGAATGATATAATCGTAGTCGCCGCAGAGATCGACGGACGCCTGGGCTCGAGGAACGAGTTGAAAGAATGTGGGAAGAGCAAGAACTGGCGCTGTTGATGAGAGAGCCGCCAGGGCGAGAAAACTTCTATGCTGGAAATGCATTTTGAAAGAACTTAAAGAAGGGTCGTAAAGAATGTATATGGTCAGATGAGAATTGGAGCTGCTCGAGAGCGAGAAGAGAGTCTTGAAAATTTGAAAGCACTGGCTTCCCTAAACTTTAAAGAAGAGGCAATCGTATGTCCCATGCATGGAGAAATTACGAGTCTCATCCTCATCAGCATGAGAGATCAGTCATTAGCAGCCGCAGCCTTAGGACCAAGGATAGCTCTCTCAATACCGGGGTGCGGGAGGAAAAACAAATAACCGGAGTGAAAAAACGTACGCAAATAAGTAAGAAATATTTACTTGAAACAGCCTCTGGAGATGGATTCCTTGGATTGAAGTTTCAACTTAATTCTAAGCCGACGGAAGGAAATTTGATGTGGGGAAGTGTGGTTTGTTGTGGCCTGAGGCCTCCACACCACCAGTGGCGTGGAAGGTAGGCCCACTATACTTCGTATCAGGCGTAATAATTCCAAAGACTCCATATTTGAACTTCACTAGATCAAGTAATATTTCTGCAAATCCAAGCGGTCAATGGGTCAAATTCCCCTTGCTCAGAAGAAGTCTCGAGAAGTCTTGGTGTAACTATTATGCTAGACACCAAAGTACCTTGAAGGCTTCAGCTAGTGCGATACTGCAGGGCCACTGTAAGATTGCTGCCGATTGGTGCAAGCTGGCACGGACGTGTTCATGCCAGGTGATGTGCTTTTGATTCGTTCTGTTGTACAAAAACCTTCAGCGACATGCAACAGTCCCGTACGACGTGTGATGGCGGCTGGAGAGCATCGCGTCAATCTTGTTCGTATTCCGCTTTCTTGTCTGCCATGTTCTTCCCTGAAACTTATATCCACTTCTACCTTATCTGCCGTGCCGTCCTTCTGATTCTCAGGGAGGTCCCTTTTTCTCACGATCTCAGGGTTTGATTGAGGTTTTGACTGACGACGATGACTGATGCGATGACTGATGAGGAGTTTAACCCGTGATACCCTTTCCCGGTTTCTGACTATGAAAGTGGTCGAGTATTGGTATCGGTTCCTGTCCTAAAAATCAGCGAAAGATGTCACGCATCCGTAGTCGAGGCTTCTCCGCGGATCGTCTTACGACTTTCCTCCTCAAAATTTGGAGAGATATCAGGATACTCATGACTGAGGCAGGGAAGCACAAGGTAGGGAATAAATTAAACGGTAATACCGCTTATCGAGATTCAAAGTGAACCTTATTCATTCGAAGTGAAGCTTATTCATTCGAAGCAAAGCTTATTCATTCAAAGGTGAACCGTATTCATTCAATCTTGTCCTTCCTCATTCGGACGCTCCCGGCCACGTTTTATTTCTCGGAAGCGGCTGCACCGTTTGAAAACGTCGTGCAACACACTGATGGTTTGGTGGTGGGTAAGAATAGGGGAGAGGTTTTGGGAATGAGCTGACTTGATGCATGTGACAAATAATACCGTGAAGTGAAGTCCACGAGGCTCTAGAATGGCAGTCTTAGCAGTATCTAAAAGAAATGTGTAGTGGTTTCGGGGAAACTTAAAAATACAAGAGAATCTGAACTAGGCATTTAAGGTTTATTCTTTCAGGAGAACAGCCAATAGCGGGTCATTAGAAGTTTCAATCTTCCCTATAGGGATCTCTATATTTCTCCTTTCAGGCCGTTAGTCTACAAAACGAAGGTGTACTTTGGAATCAAACTAACCCTACAGTCTTCGCCCGAGGTAATAGTTTAAGGAGATCTGGATATATAAGAGTCCTGTATCTCTTTCTAACGATTCCAACACTCTTTGGATATTCTAATTATTCCCGCATTCTTTTGGCATTCTAACCATTCCAACATTCTTTCGACATCATGGTTAAACTACTTCCCTTTTTTGCAGCTACTGTTTTCTTTCAGCCAGCATTTGTTCTAGCTGTTGGAGGAGCAACGGGTTCACCCCAAGGCTTTGCAAGTGGAACCACAGGCGGCGGGGATGCAGCGGCTGTGACGCCAACAACTACTGCAGAATTAATCGGTTATTTGGGTG
The DNA here is from genome assembly GCA_900073065.1 of Phialocephala subalpina. Lineage (NCBI taxonomy): Eukaryota > Fungi > Ascomycota > Leotiomycetes > Helotiales > Mollisiaceae > Phialocephala > Phialocephala subalpina. The sequence goes on from FJOG01000009.1 coordinate 183,192, forward strand.
ACAGCTCTCCCCGGGTCATTGTATGTTTATCTCTGCCAAGTTTCGTGCTCGAATGACTGATACATGTTAAAACAGATCATCGATAGAGAGTCAGTACTCATTCTTGGAAAGCTGCCAGGATTTTCAAACTAACGCAACGGCAGGTTCGACTTTACGAACACCGAAGGGCTTTGTAACGACTGTGCTGGATGCATTCCCGCCTCTGATACTTGTGGATCAGAAGGTCAACTGTCAATTAACGCAAACGGCTGGTGTGGATCGGACCCAGCAACCACCGTCAGTTATGACAAAGCCGCTATTGAAGGGATTTATGTTCACTCAAATAAATCTATCATCGGTAAAGGAAGCAATGCTATTTTTCGAGGCAAAGGCCTTCGATTGGTGAATAACGTTCAAAATGTCATCATCCAAAATATTCACTTCACCGATCTGAATCCGGAATTCATCTGGGGCGGCGATGCCCTCACTTTAGACGGTACCGACAACATCTGGGTTGATCACTGCAAGGTGAAAACTAAGTTCCACACATCAAGATGCTGAGCTGACTGATTGCTAGTTCTCCCTTATTGGTAGACAGATGATCGTGCTGGGCTTTGGGCCGTCCGGTCGTGTTACAATTTCAAATTGCGAGTTTGACGGACAGACAAGCTGGTCCGCATCCTGCGATGGCAGACACTATTGGGCAATCCTCGGATATGGCAATAACGATTTCGTCACATTTGTGGGCAACTATATCCACCATACATCTGGCCGTTCCCCAAGGCTCGACTACAACAGTTTGTGGCACGCCGTCAACAACTACTGGTATTCAAATTCTGGCCACGTATTTGATGTCAGCAGCGGTTCAAATGCCTTGATCGAGGGTATGTTTGCTCCTATTTCGTAATAATCATTAGACTTTCAAGCTTATATTACTAAGGCAATGTCTTCGAAAATGTTACAACAACGCTTCTCCCCGACTCCACGCCAGGACAGGTATTTGTCCCTAGGAAGTCTACCACCGGCGAGTGCGCAAAATATCTCAACCGCAATTGCTATTCGAACTCGGTAATAAGCTCTGGTTCTCTCAGCGGATCTGTCACTAGTTTTATGGTGAACTTCACTGGACACGACATCGCTCCTGCTATTCCCCCATCAACAGTCAAGGCATCTGTTTTGGCATACGCTGGTGTTGGCAAGATCTAAATTATGTGGATATAGGGCTGCAGAAATTGCTCATCGTTATTATTTTGGACATCACCGTTAGATTTTGTAAGCAGTGCCTTCTAGCATTTATCTTCATCTGCGCGGCATGCCGAGCATAACTTATTTTCTCCTTCTATTCTTATTGCTCCTATTTTATATAGTTTACCAGTCGAGCCGACCATAGAATGTATATACAACTCGTCTGCTTCCTATTTCCTGAAGAGCCTGTAGACCTCATCCCAGTGCTCAACCACCAGCAACCATCTCCATGTTAACTTTCTCCCACTTCATCGCCGCACCACAAATGAAAGCTACCGCACCAGCAGCAATCGACATGATCCAAATATCATCAACGGTCTTCACGATCGCGTCAATTGCTTTCGCAGTGACGTCCGCATTTCCGCCCTGCAAAACCGCGCTCTGAACCCCACTCAACGCCCCCCTCAACTCATCCTCGCTAAACCCAAACCCCTGCAAAGCACCCCTCAAATTAATATACCCCCTATTCTGGAAAATACTAGCCGCAATACTCAACGAGATAGCAATCGTTCCGATTTGCGCCGTATTGATGAACCCAATTGCGTTCTGAGCGTCTTCTTTGGGCACTTTGGCGACGGCGACGGAGTACGCAACTTGCATCGTTAAGCCGGAGCCGATTGCAAGGAGGATTTCGTAGCCGTAGATCTTGCCAACGGAGGTGTGGACATCAATTCCGTACATTAGAGCCCCGCCGATGATACAGAAGATTCCGGTGCCAAGGTAGAAGGGAGCGTAGCGGCCGACCATAGGGAGGACGGCGCCGGAGAACATGACGAAGAAGACGTTGAGGACGATGAATGGGAGGAGTCGGATCGCGGCTTTGATGGCTGAATCTCCGCGTGTGAACTGGAAGAAGATGGGGACATAGTAGACGCCAATTGCGAGACCTGTCGCTGCCGCCGCGGTGCCAACGTAGAGAAGGATCATGGTTCGGGATTTGAGGAAATGGACGGGAAAGATGCGGTGGGTGGGCGTGGTGAAGATACAGAAGAACTGCTGAATCATGTAGGCGATGAGGCAGACGCCAAAGGCGGCCCAGAGAGCTATGGGACCGGCTTCTGTCCATTTCCAGGTGCTGCCGGAGAAGGTGAGGACGACTTGGAAGAGGGTGAAGACTGCGGCATTGAGGGTGACGCCTAGCCAGTCAATCTCGCGAAGTTTGGTGGTGGTTGGTTGAGATGGAGTCGAGCAGTGCTTCGGGAAGAGGAAGATGTAGACTGCAACAATTTAGTCAGACAGAGGCAGAACTTCGAGAATGGTTGCTTACTTGGAGAGAGCGCGGCCGCAAGTGGTAAATTGATGTAAAATGCCCATCGCCAAGTTGCTGATGAAACAGCAAATCCACCACCAATCAAGGGACCGAGAATACAGCCTGTTCCCCAGCAGAGACCGATGAGAGCGTTGTAGATAGGACGAGTGGCGAGCGGGGTGAAGATAGATATGTAAGTCAACGCACTGACCTCTGATTAGACTTGCAAGATGGTGTCAGACTAGAAGTGGCCTCACCCAAGATACATCCCAGCACCTCCCATTCCAGCAATGACCCGCCCAACAATCATGGCATTCATGCTCGGTGCAGCTCCGCAAAGAGCGGAGCCCGCCTCAAAGGTAATAACGGCCCCGATCATCAAGTACTTGATCTCAAAAAGACCGTAGAAACGTCCGATCAGAAGAATCACCGCGACAGCACCCATAGGGAAACCGATTCCAACCCAAGCTAGCTTGTCAATCTCTCCAAGAGACTCAAGAATTGGACCCTGTACTGAAGCTGCAATAGTCGTGTCAAGTCCATAGAGCAATGCACCTAAGAAAAGACCAAGACAAGAGAGCATCCAGCGGACTTTGGAGACTTCTGCAACGGGTTTTCCAGCTGAAGAGAGTGAAGAGCTTTCGCTATCTGAGGGGCCACCAAGAGTCTTTTCGACGTCAGAGACTTGAGGCGGGGTGGGCTCATCCTTAGGGACTGAGTCTTGGGTAGGAGCGGACATCTTGGCGTTGAGGACAGAGAAGACACAGTAAGAGTGTTGTCTGAGGGTGGATGATTGGAGATGTATGCATCGCGGGAGGAAGCATATTTAAGCAACATGATAGAGAGAGGTATTAGAGATTAGAGAGAACTAAAACATGGGGAAAAGGCAGTTCGGCGACAATTCGCCAAGATGACTAGGATCTGAGCACCCAATTCAATCCTTGCAGAAGACTTCTAGCATAGCCATTCCGAATGCGAGCCCAAAACAATGGTAAGCGTGCTGCGAGTGACATAGAACCGCATTGCAACTGGGTTATGGGGCTGCTAACGGTTAAAACAGATATCCTTGAGACGTCGTAGTGGCAGAGACGGGCTGTTGTGCGACCGAGCACAGATAAAAAGGAAAAGCACCGGTGAGATTAAACATCTGACTGCATGTTTCGGACGTAAGTAGCTCACGATGGCGTAAATTTGTAGAATTGCGTTGTTGTCTCGAGCAAAAGGCGCCGTTAGGCTGATGCAGGTTCGGCGTTGCAAGGGACTCGGACGCTGCTGATTGGCTGCATAATCTTTACCTCGATCACGAGTCTTCGGCAGCAAGTGAAAAGCCACTTAATATGAGAAGTGAAGCGCGCAGAAATGAAACCTAGGAGTCGGCGAGATACAATTTTGAAGCACTGCGCAATGACTGCGTGGGTGCTAGGTTGTCGCGATTTCCGTACAATTCGTTCTCACACCAGCTCAGGCACTGCAGCGTCAAATCGAGCAAGACGGCATCTTGTGCCAGCCTCAGGGAGTCGGAATCGTGCGCGGTGGTGAATTTAGATATACTCATACTTCGTGGTATCGTAGAGGAAGTGCGCGTTGGCTCGGCGGTCTTTCGTGAGAGGATATTGGAGAGTGCTGAAAGCACGACGAGCGTCGAGAAAGCTCCAGCTAGTTTTAGGGGCACGACTTCACCAAGATACGGCCGCACCTCGCCGAAGCGGGCAAGATATCACGTGCAAAGCCTCTCTCGCTCAACTTGCTCTGTCTCGTCGTTACTAACGGTTTCTTTAAATCTTCTTTTCGAAAAATTTGAGATTACCTTCCAAGTCAATATGAGCAAGTGCCCAAATGTATGATTTGGAGAAATGAGGAATGTGACAGAGGCAACAATTGACGAAGAGTATGTTTGCTGCTTATAAGGAAAGAGTGGAGATACTTTTACGTGGTGAGAGCAATAACTTTCAAGAAAGATTACAATTATGTGACCACACTTGTATTCTCCCGAAGCATTAGGCTCTAAACTTTGAGATACAAGATACCGTCACGTGTTATCACTTTGAAAAGAAAATACCCTTTTAAAATCTTCACCTCATTCTCGAAAGCTTTTGATGCCATATCCAATCTCCGCAAAATCGAATCTGGAAGTCTTGATGTCACCCCCAGGATCACAATCAGCTCTCTGATGCCTTCCCCCCTTTATTCGCCAATTGAATTTAGCCGAGAACCAGATGGAGGGGTAAAACTGCTTAGAAATGTGATGCTGTGTAGATTCATCACTAATATAAATTCTAGAAGACTTGAAACACCCTCGTAAGCAGTAAACCACACATCCAAATACACTCTCATCGCAAAATGCCCATCTGGATAATTATTGGTGTAAACCGCGGCCTAGGCCTCGAATTCGCCACCCAACTCGCTGTAGACGCCTCAAACACAATCATAGCAGCAATACGCTCTCTATCCAATTGTCCTGAGCTTGAAAAACTCCAATCTGCTTCCAAAACATTTCACATCTTACAATGCGACACTTCATCCCAAGACTCCATCACCGAATTCGGAAAGCATGTTTCGAAGGTGATTGGTCCTGAGACCAAGGTCGACTACCTCCTCAACAACGCAGCCATAAATGCCAACTCATCGCTCACAAGTCTCACAATGAATTCCGAAGCGTTGACGAACCACATGAACACCAACGTCATGGGCCCAGCAAAGCTCGTCCAAGTCCTCACCCCACACTTGCAAGAAGGAAGCGTGGTGATGAATATGACGTCCGGTCTTGCGAGCCTGGCTTATAATAGGAGTAAAGAGATGCCGGAGTGTACTGTGTATGCGATGAGCAAGGCGGCGTTGAATATGTTGACTGTGCATCAGGCGGCACATCTCAAGGAGAAGAAGGTCAAGGTGGTGTGCGTGGATCGTACGTCTTATTTCCATACGAATTTGCTGGTCTTCTCTATGGGAGCTCCAGAGCTAGGGGCTGTCTAGGAACTAAGACATTGAGTAGCAAACGGACACCATCCGTTTGCACGCAGTCTCCAGACAGCTCCTAGCTCCCGAGCTTCTCACCCCAAACTTGTCTTTTTACAGTGCTAATTTGTTTGACAGCGGGGTGGGTGAAGACAGATATGGGGGGTAAGAGTGCGGTGTTGGAGAAGGAGGAGAGTATTGGGAGGATGTTGAAGGTTCTTAAGGGGTTGCAGGAGGGGGATTCGGGGAAGTTTTTTGTTTATGATGGGCGTGAGATGGAGTGGTAAATATTTGGGACTATGAGGATATGCGGAACTAGAGGAGCTGCGAAGATTACGGAGAAGGGGTCGGATATTCGAGAGATCATGAAAATAGAGACCTCTATTGACTTTGGCGGCTCCGCCATATATTCAAGGAAGGAGACCCAAGTCAAAGCCATCTTGCCCAGCTAATTCCATCTTTTACCACTACCCGAACTTCCCCATTTCTGAGTGACTATAAAGCCCATCGTATCATGCGCATTCAGGGTTCGATTGATCCCTCCTGGAACATATCCCAAGTTCTCGCCTGTCCAAATGTCCGTCACCTACTTGAAGTTAGCGGACCTGCTTGAGGTCGGAATAAGAAAGAGCGAACTCACCTCAAAATTCTCGCACCAGCCTTTCTTGTACTCCGGAAGCTCACTCCAAACAATCTGCCTCTCAGCCGTCTCATTCAGACTATTGAGCGCCAGCACCAACGTCCCCGCCTCACTTTGTCCAGACCAATACTCCGCCGGATTCGTAGCGTTAAACGTCCAATCCGGGTTCGTCCCCCATTTATATGGAGTGGCCGGGCCTCCATAAGTACTGTCCTGACTGAACGCCAACAAATACTTGTTCTTCAGGATGTCGACCAGTTCAGGGGCAAGCGTATCCAAACTCGTCCCGATAATAACCGGACTCTTCATCGCCGCCCAAAAAGCAAAATGACTCCTATTCTCCTCTACCGTCAACTCCCCATTCCCCACCTCCAACATATCCGCATCATTATGTCCCCAAAACCCAACACTATTCAAATCAAAACTATTCTCATTCAAAATCTGTGCGGTCCTCGCCCAACTGGGAGAAATATCCCCACTCATCCTCCACGAACTCCCCGTCTCGTTTCCCCACGCCCAAACATCCGCTGTTCCCCATTCACAGAGACTATACAGGATGGTGCGATTCTGAGCTAACAAGGCGTCGCGCATACGGCGATATCGTTCAGCGGAATTGGAGGTGCTCCAATCATAGCCAGGAGGAGGAGAAGAGCTGGTAGTAGGACAGGTACCATTAATTAAAGAGGTGGATTCTGGGACACAAGCTACGTATTCGTCAGTCCAGTTGGAGGGGATGCCGCAGTTGTCGTATTTTAGGTAGTCGATTCCCCAGGAGGCGAAGGTGGCTGCGTCGATGGATTCGTAACCAAATGATGCAGGGTATTTAGCGCAGGTTTTAAGGCCAGCACTGCTATAAATCCCGATTTTCAGACCCAGGGCGTGAATCTTGTCTGCGGTGCCGGAAATGCCGTCTGGGAATTTCACGGGGTCGGGGATGATTTGTTGGGTGACATTGTCGCGGCCGGATTGGACGGACCAGCAGTCGTCAACTAGGATGTCGTCAGTTTATGATTTGCGTAAGGTTGTACATTGAAACTTGAAAACTGAGAAGCTCAAACCGCGAGAAAACAATGGCTTAGGAGCGGAGGGTGATTGGCGGAAAGAGGGACGTTGGCAGAAGGAGGGACATTAATTCGAGAAGAGCTGCTTCCTCGAGGTGGGTCATTTCCAAGGTCGCAATGTCCTCAAACTTGCTCGGACAAACTCGTTCCTCCATACCATATTCTCTTCACCCACCTCTTCCGCCGTCGGATCGCCACTCTCGGCATCATCTGCTATCACACCAATTCTCCTCCCAATCCTAACCCCACACTCCAGATCCCAAAACCAAAGAAAGAAACACTCACTATTAACATACTCATACCCCGCATCCTTCAACCCCAAACTAACAATCTGATTCGCAGCCGTCATAATCTTGTCCTCATCAACATCGCAATGGAATGCATTCCAGCTATTCCATCCCAGAGCTGGTAATTTCCCCACATCATCCTTCAACACCAACGCATTCCCCGTCTGCAATGTCGCGAATAGGGAGAAGAGAGCGGGGAGAGTGAGTGAGGGATACATGTTGGCGACGGACTGGTAAATGACGACGAGCAGGAGCAGAATAGAGACGTAGAGGAGCACGGTATATGTAAGCCTCGACCTCCCGCCCCTAGCTCGCATTCCTCCTTCGACGACCCCCTCAGATCTGCGCAGTGCCGGAAGAGAATTTCTCCTGATCCTACATCGTGCCTGCCAGAGAACGAACAAAAACTCGGCACAATTCGACCGAAATGCGCACGCCCAGGTGACATCGGGACTGCACCTCAACAACTTCGGCCAGCTTAGAGATCCATTCGTTCTTGAAAGCGTGCTGCGTCAAGATGATTTTGCGGTTGCAATAAGCTCCTCCCCCTGCGCCTCACCCGTGCTAGAAGCGGGGTAGCGCAGATCATGCTGACCCCAGCAAATCAGACCGCATTGTAACGTAACACAGCCTTGCAGAACAAATCCAGTGTTATTCCATTTGTTACTACCAGTACTAACCTCAACTGGCCCGGAGTTTGGAGAAATTTTGATTTTGTAAGGTTTACCATTTGAAAGCCTCGGCCGCCTCGTGTATAATACCACCTTTCTCCCAGTGTCATACATTAGAGACCTCATAAGACCACCGGAATCAAGCTCAATACAAGTGTATTCATCAATAAACTTTATGGTATATACAGAAGACGCACAGAATAGGCCGTAACCACATACATGTCGTTCTTTTGAACGCCCATGCGCCTCCTCAATTTTTGTCCGTTCCGTCGTGTGGGGAAAATTTCCAAACCGTACCGTACCGAGCCGTGGAAATATATACAATAAGATTCAGCAACCGCCATTCACTTTGGCATATCCATTCCTCTCCCTGATGACTGTTTGAGGAACTCCGTACTCCGATATATATATATGAATGCGCTCGCTTGACAGTCAAGCAACTTCGCCTGTTCCCACGCAAAAATAGTTGAGCGCTTCAATCATCCATTATTCCTCCCCATCCCCATCCCATCCATCCCCCCGTTTCCTTGACCCCCTCCCATCGTGGGACCAACCTGCGCCGAATTCCCATTATCAAAGAAATTCAACACATCCTGCGGCAAATATTCCAACCAAGGCATCATATCCCCACCAAGCGTGCTCATATCAATCTCTTGACTCTCCATCATCATATCGCCCACTCCGCCCACCCCCAGATAACTATTCGGACTCGGGAAAACAGCTCCGCTATTTTGTTGATACTCAAAATCCTGTCTGCTTGTACCGGGGGACGTCATGGATTGATTTCCGTGTGCGTCGAATGAGTGGTGAGAGTTAGGAGTTGCGTGAGAATAAGGGGAATTTTGAAGGCCGAGAAGCATTTCCGCATCGGATGTAGACGCCGAGTCTGCTATGGACGGAAACTTCGGAGCGGGCGGCGGCATAGGCTGGGAGTGTTGACGACGAGGTTCGTAGCCGCGGTAGCGAGAGTAATGGGATGTTGAGGTTGAGGCTGATGTTGCTTCAGGGAGCGATTGACGGATGGGGTCGTAGATCATGTTTCCGGGCGATGGGGCGGCGGGGGGTGGTGGAGGTGGAGGTTGAGCTTGTTCGACCATGTTTTGGTACATGAATGTTAGGTTCGAGCTGGGGGAGTTGGTTGTTCCGGTGAGGGACCAGCCGATCGCTTGAGCGGGGTCGATGGCGGGGGACCCGGGGAGGTTGTCCATTCTGGGTGAGCGGAGGTGGTCTGCATTTCGGGGTGACGGTGCTGCCATTTGCAACTTCTTTTGCCAGCCAGGAATCATGTCGTGCCTGATCTTGGTGCTTTCGTACTCCTGCTCAGTGTAGGTCTCTGGATCCCAGATACCTTTCGCCTTCTGATCGAGTGCAACGAGGATGTACCTCGTTCCAGCCCAATATGTCTCCAGCTGCTGCAATGCCTTGTAGCAACGCTGGTAATTTTGATTCGCGGCCGAGGCAAGCAGAGTATGCTTTTGTTTCTGTTCGTTCGCCTTTGCCGTCGCTTTTATGTCCTTCACCATCCCCTTGGTTGATCCTCGTGGAGGACTTGCATCTCGCGAAGTTGGCTGAGAAGAAGTATGGGCTGCCGACTCCATCAAGAACGCACATGCTGCTATATACATAGGCTGACTCGTGAAAGGATTGCCAATGAAGCTTCTGGGATCGATCAATTCGGCGAAAGCCAGTATATCAGCAATCGTTTTGGCCGAGGACATGCTGAGCTCGCGACTATTGGGTAGTAAGGAGAGTATCTGGCCTTCGAACGAGTGCATCAATGTCGGTTGATGGAGAAGCATTATAAGAGTGTGAAACCAGAAATGGACCTGGGACATTGTTAGCTCAGCTCATTGTCCGGCAAAGTGTCAGGATGTCTTACGAGAATAAAGTTCGTCCCTTCCCCGGACTTGACATAGTGCTGGAAATTGGCAGCGTTGAAAGTCAACCTCTGATCCAACTTCTGATACAATTGCGTCAAGTCCTTCTCCATTCCTGATAGCCCTTCGATCTTCTTCGGTGTAACATCTTGGACGTCTCGAATGTTGTTCAACAAATCCGACACCCGACCGTACAGATGGATTATCTGTATCAGAGCAGGAAACGGATTTGGCCATCCGCTATCTGGATTCGCTGTGATTTCCGGGAAAGTCAATTCGAAGTCCTCATCCCTAAGCGTAACAGGTCGACCAGTCCCAGAAGAGATGACTCGATCAAGCATGAACACAGCCCAAAGAGTATCAATCCGTTCCTGTTCCACATCCTTCATCTCTTGCGCGGTAATTGTCGGCGGAGGGTTGGTCTGCACCATATCATTACTCGACCTCCTATACCCAGGATCTTTCTGCCCCTGATGCTTCACCCCATCAAGTTTCTGTAACCCAAGATCAACTGCCATGCGTATAGCACATCCAAGGTACATCCACAGTGCGCTATCCTGATTGGCTCCAAATCCCTCATAAGCAAGTAATAAAAATGCCTGAACAGCTGCGACTGTCGGACATGGGAACGTATCAACCACTGCTGCCTTCGCTCTTTGCGCGTATACATGCCCGTATTCTGATTTCGGATATGTGGGGTCGTGAGATTGTGTGATGAGAGGATGGTCTGAGAATCGGGCAGCCAGACTACAGACAGCATCCACCAGAATCGGTTCTGCTGATTTCTCCTCCACCCTTTGTAGAAAACTGATTGGCTCCAAATCCCTCATAAGCAAGTAATAAAAATGCCTGAACAGCTGCGACTGTCGGACATGGGAACGTATCAACCACTGCTGCCTTCGCTCTTTGCGCGTATACATGCCCGTATTCTGATTTCGGATATGTGGGGTCGTGAGATTGTGTGATGAGAGGATGGTCTGAGAATCGGGCAGCCAGACTACAGACAGCATCCACCAGAATCGGTTCTGCTGATTTCTCCTCCACCCTTTGTAGAAAAATACCACCATCTGTTTGAATCCAGGCACAATCGCAGTCGGACCAAAGTATCTGAAATACGGCACTCGATGACTATCACGCAGAGGCGGTGATCGTTCCAACGGACTCGGCCCATCATCTGAGAACACAGCACTCTCTCGATACTTGTCGAAGCTCCCCCTCCCTTTCCCATCATCAACAGTATTCCTCCTTCTCGGCGCGTCTCCTCCAAAGTAACTACCATTACTCTCCACCCTTCTCAACTCCGGACTCCCATTCACACTCCCTCGATTCGGATGTCTCGCAGATCCAGTCCCAGGCTCAATCTTTGTATTCCCCTCCACACTCTTATCCTCATCGTCATATACATCGTCATCGTCGTCATTTCGTCTGCTGATTTCGTTGTCTGTCTTGCGCTCCTTCTTTGGTCCGGTTTCTGGTCCATCAGCGTAGCCTAGACAGTCGTGTCCGTTTTCTGTGCAGGTTGAGCAGAGGGGACGTTTGCCGTCGCAGCGAGTTTTGCGTTTTCGACATGTCCGACAGCTATTATATTCCTTATCAGCTTCGTCTAATCTCTCGCATCCCAAAGTCCAAGCTCTGCTCGGGATATTATGCCCAACGCGACGCACGACAGCATGTCAGACACTGGGGAAAGAAAAGGACGTACGCAGCATTAATCCTCCTTCTCTTCGCAGGCGGCTGGCCCTCATTGTTGACGAACCGGATCTGCTTAGGTGGTGGGAGAGGTTGTTGATGCGCAGGCGAGTTTGCGCCGACGGCAACCCCAACTCCGCTCGCTGCGGAGCTGGTGGTACTCATCGCAGTCGCGAGGACGACCTCTCGTCCTCTGTTGAAGGGTTTCGCTCTCACATCCGCCTCGTAGTATCCTAATCGGAGTCGTGAAAGAGCTGGGGGGAGATCTATCGCGAGCACATTTCGTGGAGGAGGATGGGGTTAAGATTCCCCCGCGGAGAGATTCGCGTCTGGAGAGATTTTTTTCTCGGGGTGTGGAGGTGGAGCGAGGTGAGACACAGGACGAGTTTTCCCCTCGTTTCGTCTGCTGCTGAATTTGGATACTCGAGTATGGAGGTGTTTGATGCGATGCGATCAAGATAATTTCCGGAATCGCAGGAGGTTGGAGGCAAGGTTAGAAGTGAGGCAGCTATGCTATGCGCTCATTAAACTCGATGTGGAGAAAGGTTGAGCGGGCTTGGAATCGAGGGCGGACCAGTGAGGGACGGCGCGAGTTGCATTTACCGAGCGCTGTTGAGTGGTTAAACTACCCCGGATTTCTAATCGAGGTTGATCTTGATATTGTGGATTCTTGGCCTTATTTGTTGAAGAAAAAAGAACAGAATGATTTCTACCAGAGAATACTTGAACTCGATTGTTCATGTTCTGCCAGAGGCCTCTCTTCAGCCACAATATCAACAGCGGAGAACGAGCTGCCGAAAGCCCTCTCTCCAAAAAGTCCCCGGTCCAAACAAAAGTCACTCCACCTCAGCATCGCCAATGGGATAGCGCATTGTGATATCCAGTTAGAGATAGGAAGCCGCTGATCCTCCCGCACTGTTATTCCCGCTGTCTGTGCCCCACGTGGCAGGGGGTATGTCGCAATTTGAACCTGAGCAAGAAACGGAGCAATATATGAGTTGGTATATGGTCACGTGTAATATACTTGGGACGAGATAGATACGATTAAGAGACTTGGAATTTAGGGTTGATGGTGGGGGTATGAGTTAGTCTTGGAAATCTTCGTTGTGTATTTTGCAGGCACCTAGGTATCTCTCTATCCGTTGATCGTGTACTCATGAGTCGTGCCGCTCTACTCAATATCAAGATCAATCATCTCTATCTCGGAGTCTTCCCCACAAATCTTTATCTCCAACGCCACTCCTCTAGCCGTCGATCCTCTACGCCTCCTTGTAGATATCAGAATCGCTATAATGCGTTAGCTTGACTTTCACCCCAAATCACTCTAAACTCACAATTTCCCAAACTGATTTCTCCCCTCCGCATCTTTATTAACCCAAACACTCAAACTAACCCCCGGACAAGTGAAAACCCCAAACCCATCGCTCCCAATCTCCACCTCACCCTCCCCCACCCCAAAACATCCGTCCACTTCTCGCCCGCATGCATTTCCCCAACATGCATTTTCTTCTCCCCCGGGCCCGCATTACTCAAAACAACCGCGCACCCAAACCTCTTATCCCACGTCCCCTTCCTAACCCACCCGATACATGTCGCAAAATCGAAATAATCGTCTTGTTCACCATACGCGTAGAGCTTTCGCGCCAGGGTGAGAGCGGGCAAGGCGCCACCGCAGGAAGGAGGGAAGGGATGCTCGCCTTTGATGCCGTAGAGGTCGCCGTAGAAGATGCAGGGGTAGCCGGTGTTGCGAAGGAGGATTAGGGCGTAGGCGAGGGGTTTGAAGAAGGGTTCGATGGAGGCCTCGAGGGCTTGGTAGGGTTGGGTGTCGTGGTTCATTACGAGGGTCTGATGTTTGTGTTAGTAAGAAGACAAGAGAAGAGAAGAGAGGAGATGAGGGGGGCCGGGGGCTTACGACGGCGTTGACGGGCTCAATTTGAACGAGGGTGTCGTCGAATACTTTTCTGAGATCTGCACCTTCGGTCTTGCTCATCTGGCTGAAGTTGTAGACGAGTGGAGCATCGAACAGACTAAACTTCTTGCCCATACGTTGGAGGTAGCGGGACATGTCATCCAAGCTATCCTTCCAGAACTCCCCAACGAAGAACCATCCAGCACCATAGTTCTCATCCAAATCCGTGATGAACTCCCTCAGGAAATCCTCACTGAAATGCTTAATAGCATCAAACCGGATTCCCTTCAGAGTGACCTCCTTGCTGAGCCACTTCCCCCAATTCTTAACATCCTCCTTAACCTCCGGATGATCATAGTCGAGATCTGCGAACATGAGATAATCATAGTTGCCCTTCTCACCGTCAACGTCGCCAGCTGCAGCCCAACCTTTAGTCTTGTCTCCCAAGATCTTGTAGATAGCGGTCTTATTGTTCTCAGCATTATAGTCGGTGCCGGTGAAGTGATACCAATGATACTTCTGAGCAGAATGTTGTTCGCCGCGGCCAGGGAAGTCGAAGCCGAGCCAGGCGTCGATTTCGTAGGGGTCGGAAACGGTTTTGTTGCGATCTTCTTGGTCGACTTCTTGGGCTTCGCATTTTTCTTTGTGGTCGGCTGCTGCTTTGTGGTTGAGGACTGGAAAGTTAGCAGAGTTTTATGGAAGATGGTGAGGGGTACTACCAGCATCCCAATAGATCCCGACACCAACCTCTTTGGCCTTGTTGGTCAATGCATACAGTTCATCCTTGGTTCCCCATTTCGTGCCCTTGGATCCCTTTTGGTCGAATTCACCCAAGTCGTAGAGGTCGTAGATATCGTAGCCGTTGCCTGAAGGGGAGGATGCTTTGCATCCGGGAGGGATCCACATGTTGTCGATGCCAATTGCCTTCAGTTGAGGAATCTGTTGCTCCAAACGGATCCAATGCTTGTGATCGTCCGGCACGTACCATTCGAAAGCCTGCATCATCGTCATGTTCTCCGGCGTGGGTTTCTGCTCTGCAAAGGTCAGCGTGTGAAAATACCCCAGGACTCCAGCGCTGGAGAACTTGCCTGATTCCGCCATCTTGTCTATTGTTTCTATGAACGCTGCTGAACTCCTGTTTGTAAACTGGAAGGTCTATGAAGAAGTAGACAATGTAGGAAGCGAGAGGAGAGAATTGAAGGCGAAGAGGAAGGTTGAAGGAACAGATTCAATTGTGCGCAGATACAAGTAATAGCTTGAGAATCAGCCCCTCCAAAAATTCAACCCCCCACCAAGGAAGATAGCTCCATCTGCACGTCTTCCAAGCTTGCGTCGCGATAAGGTGGGCCCCTGAATATCCCTGGATCATGACGTAGCGGGCTGTCACTTGGCGTCTTCAGAAGTAAACGAAACGCCTTAAAGGACTTTCTGAAATCAGCAGAATCAAGTATTTGATCAACGACAAGGAACATGATAGAGGAGAGTTTGAGATATTGAGATATTGAGATATCGGTCTGTTGCACAACCGCGAATTCGCTGCAAGAACGTTTCCCTTGCAGCCGCAGTAGCCTCTCATCACGGGATCTGAAGCCTGAGCTCACGGTGAACAGGAACGAGGGAATGTTCTCTCCAAGTAAACGGCTTTCCGCTGTTTGCCGTCCCAAGATTACCATGTTGACAGTCCGTCCCTTCGGAGACGAGGCGTCTTGTTTGGACAGGTCGAGACGATGCATCTATCATCGCATTTTGTTCGAGCCCTTCGACGAACTACCCTGAGGACATACTTTCTCTTTCAAGGTAGGCAGGTACAGGTATTCTTTCCAATTTGCCGCAAGATCGCAGCATCTCATATCGACTTCGACATTTTTCCAGTCGTCTAGTGAGACAATCCATCAGTAGGTGAGAGGCCAGTAAGAGGCAGAAAGCGCTTGGAGCGACTGAGTGGGGAAATAGGTTATCCCCGTTGCCATGCGAGGTCACCTTCCCGGCCGAGTCTGATTTGCATTGTCTGAATGGTTGTTCCTTTGTTTTTGTGTCGTGGCAAGTGTCGAAATGATTCGCGAGATTGCGGACAATGAAATTCTGGTTGCCCCGCGAACCGACTCGACAACCAAAATCAACAATACTCTCGAGCCCAATTCATCCCAAGCCAATTGAACACGCATCACGAATTAACGAATCTTGTACTGTACATTATTTGCTTACATATAGCCACACGAACATACTGTGCGACCGTCCTCGACTTATCATATCGTCGGAAACCCAGTAACACGGTTCGGGTTGCTGCATGAACGGGAACGCCGCGTCACTATTTACTTTGACCTCGTACAAACACCGCTCGGCCCAATTATTCGAGATGCGCAAAACACCTCCACCTCAAGACTTCGAGATCCATGTTGATTCTTCATGCTTATCAGAACCTACACAAGAAGACACAACAATGTCTGCAGAACGCATACCGAGCAATGAAAGCAGTCAAACTGTTGTTCATCACGATTCCTGGACCGAGGAGGAGTTGAAAAATGAAGCGCCTGCAAACGAACATGCTGAGGAGGAACCCGTTGAGAATCACCCGCAAGAAGAAGACAAGGAGAACAGCCCTCCACCTGCCGATATAGATGTCAAGGAGAAGAAAGCACCAGAGCCCGAGGCTGTTGACGAGAGCCACGACGCAGAGGAACCAACGGAAGAGGTTGTAGAGCCAGAGGTTGTTGCTGAAGAGCCGCAGACTGCTGATGAGGAGGAGGATGACAAAGAGCGTGAAGCAAGAGAGCGTCGCATCCAGAGAATCGAAGCAGAGATCCAGGCTGCTGCACGAGCTGTTGTGGCCAACATACACCACGATCACTACGAAGGGCACAATGACTCTGTTCTGAGCTCGCAAACGGATGAAAGCTATAATCAGGAGGCCACGCAGCTTTCATACGAGGGGACCGAACTATCTCACGAGGATGATAAGGAGGACTCCTTTGTGTCCGACCACGAAACTCCCTCTGAACACCACTCCGACCAGGAAGGAGGAGATTCAAGCTCACACCACGATGGGGATGTCGATGATGATGTGTTTAGTAGCTCCGATCGGAGCAAACGGAGCAGCATGGATTCTCTCCACAGTTCAGACGAAAACCAAAAGCTTCTAACTTCACCGATGGTCGGAGAGGAAGCAGCATCCGCAAACGAGGAAGAAACCATGTCCAGAATACCCAGCATGTCTTCGTACATTCACACACCTACACCTGCTGGTGATCATACACCAAGCAAAGTCCTCTCGCGACCTCCTTTTCGTACACCCTCCTCCGTCCGCGCAATGCAAATGTCCTCTCCCACACCCTCTCTATTCTCCTCTCCGCGATCAACCAAGCGACATCTCCCTACCGTCTCCCGAATTGGCACACCTAATTCACAATACTCCCCCTCCAAACGCACACCTACACGACTCAAGCCACGAAAGCCAGCACCGCTTGTCCTTCTACATGTCACCGTCCTCCCACTACAGTGGCCATACTCATACCTAATGTCTTCCTCCGAGATTCCCGAATCACTGCAGCATGTCAAGGAAAGTTGGAGACTGCTGCAAGACAAAGTCGGAGACACCGTTCTCGAACGTGGCATTCTACTCTCGCATCCCCAAGAATCATACGAAGTACTCGAAGAGCGCCTATATGAGGCATTGGAATTGCCCGTAAGACCAAGAGCGAGAATACTGAAGTGTGGACATTACATGGGACCATTGGATGCAGAGACTCCATCATCAGACGAAGAGAATGACTACTTCGAAGGAGCCGATATCCGTGATGGGAGGAAATGGTGCGATATCTGTGGGCGGGATGTTCGAGTTGAAGAAGTAGGAGACCTACCACGGGGAGAAAAGCGCTTCACTGTCAAGATATATGCCTCCAATGGGTTGATGAGAGCAGGTGCCTGGGAAGCTGCCTGGAGAGAGATGGAGAGAGTTGATGTTGAATTGGAGCCATTTGTCGATGCCAATCAACGAGTTGAGCTGGAACATCTAAAGGCCATTACACCTCAGGAGACCCACGTCGAGGAAGCCGAAGATGATGGCTTTGTCGATGAGGTGGTGGAAGTGATCGAACATGTCCACGATCATACCAATGAGCAAGAGCGAAAGGTCCAAGAGGCCAGGGCACGTGAGAAAGAGGAGATGATTGAGCGAATGGCCCAGGAAGATGAAATGAAGCAACGGATCGCCGAGGAAGAGGAGATGAAGAACCTCATGGCGGAAGAGGAAGAGTTGAAGCGACGGATGGCCGAAGAAGACGCCATGAGACGACACATGGACGAGCAGGAGCACATCAGACAAAACGAGGAGCGAATGCGTGAGGTCTACAGCCAGCAATCTCAGCGACCTTCGTCCACAAGACGCAACTCTTCGAGATCAAGTGTGCACGACGATTCGTCACTTCCAGAGCTACTCTTGGCTGCCTGCAAGGTTGTTCTAAGAGATTCGAAAAACATTGCCATCGGTGCTCTGAGTGTATTGGTCATATTGCTTGCCATCACAGCGAGACCGACCCACGAACAAGTTCCGCACTCAGTTGTCATGGACAATGTTTCAGTGCCACAGATCACGACCACTGTCTTCAAGGAGTCTCCCATGACTTCAATTGACAGTCTTCAGTCGACGACAGAACAAGTCATCCAGTTCGCCTCGAAGGCCACCGAGTTAGAAGCAGTTTCTCAAGTCACGACAACTGTGATCCGAGAATACACCGTCACCGAAAAGGTCCCAGTTGCCACTTCGGCTGAAAGCATCGAAGTGTTGTCCAGCATATTGGAATCTGTGTCGGTATCTCAAGTCACGACGACTGTATTCCGAGAGAAGACAGTCACAGAGCGTGTTTTGGCACCCACCTCCGCCGATGCAGGTGCTGACCCTTGCGAGACTATCATCGCACCTAAGAACCAGGTTCCTGTAATTGAAGCTCAGGCCCTGAATGAGGAAGAGCTCGAGTTGGAACAAGCTGAGGTCGAGGAAAGTCCTGAGACCGAAGACGAAGCCACGAACGAACAGAACACCATGCCTGAAATCGTCCTCGAAGACGAGACAGCCCAGAAAGTCTTCGGTCCCAACATCGAGCCGGCCGCCAACTCAGAAGTAGCCGACCAAGTAACCACCAACCTCGACATCGAAGTCAACTCTGCCACCGAGGAAGCCTAGGCCCCGAGAAACATGTCGATATTCCCCATGAACAGTACTTGAGCGAGCATTGACGATTTTACTTTGTCCCTAATGTCCGCCCTTTTGTCCAAATAATGAAGCGAAGCGTCTTACATTCCTGATGGAATATTGGAAAGAAGGAAATGTAGATAGAATTCTGATAGCGAGTGGAACAGCGTATACCTTGTTGTGTTGTGTATTGAGGGAGCTGATGGATATTGAGATCATTGCGATGGCGAAGGATTTTGAGATTTCAGCGATATTTTTGGTAGTTTATGATGATTGCGATTATGATTTTGTGTGGCTGAGAGGAGGAGTGAGTTGAGGGAGGGAAATAAATGAATGGATGGATGTTCTTTTCAGATTTGTGTTTGATTTGTGGATGTGAATGTGAGATTGTGGTGGTGAGGCGTTGCAGTGAGTGGGTGAATTCGGAATGTACGGCAAGTGCCTGCAACATTCTGGTGTTGAGAGAGGACATTCTGGGCTCTGCTCATTTCCAATTCCTCTTATGATTGTTCTGCTTCTAGTAGAAGGTCTGGGACATTGAGAATGCCCTCAGGCTCATGTTTCTATCATGCTCCGTGGTCGCACTTTCCTCATTCAAAGACGAAGTTGCGCTAGACGGGCGAATGGCCTGCCGTACAAATTATTATTTTGTTCTTCAAGCTGCACCAACGCTTTCGCTCGTTTTCAGGATAATATTATTTAAAATTTGTGCATTCCGAGAGAGTTTGTCAAGGAGATTTGATATTTGATTGCCGAAAAGTATCGCCAATCATATTTCAATTTTTATCCCAGATCATATGCTTTCTGAAGGTAGTTGGGGCCTCATCTCGCTGCCTACGGTCCGCCAGATGGCAGCCTCAGAAGGCAATCAGAGGGCCTCCTCAACTCAACCACATTTACCGAGACCCGTTTCCTACATCCACCCATCCAACCATTCTCCACCATAACATCAATTCCCATAATCCTACAATGTTTCACACATCAGCAACAAGTACCAAATACATAAACATCAATTAAATTAAAAAAATGTGGCGCATTAAGTAGCGCACTCACAGTATCGACAGGATGTGGTTGTGGGCGTGGTTGCGTTGACTCGACCTCTCCTCTCTCATCCGAGGCGTGGTGCAGTACCAAGTGGTGGTTGAACATCGCGAGAACTTCAAATTGCGACCGATGAGGAATATTTGGTTTAGCGAGCTGGGTGTCTGTGCTGGAACGTCAGTTTTTCTGTGCTTGGTCTCTCTTGTAGCACATTTCCGTCTTTTGCCCTGGGAGATGCGTTCGAGGATGCGTTCACTCACTTGCTTTGCTTCGGATTGAATTGATGTTGAGGATCTCGATACCCTGGGACAATGAGG
>FJOG01000009.1:203616-231175 GCA_900073065.1 Phialocephala subalpina
TTGCGTGGGAGAGAAAGAGGGAGGAGGAGAGCAGAAGAAGGGGAATGGGAGTGTCCTTATAGCTTTCCAAATCGTCGCTGCTTCAAGGACGACACGGGAGGATACTTACTACAACACCAAGTTTTCTTCCTCACCGATGCTGAATTGGGCGAGTCCCAATCAGAGAAATGCAATTCCCGTCGCTGTTCTATGTGGGATGGTCCTGTGGCAGGTCGTATCCTCTGGGAGAGGGTCCTTGAGATCTCAGAATGCAGCGCAACTGGACGGGATGATTCCACTAATGTCTGTCTTGAATCCGATTCAGTCGGGATAGAAGTAAAGTTTCTCAGACTGGAAGCATCTTTTTTAGACTCTCTGCGATTGAAATAAAATGAAAGGGCCGTTTGGGTGACAAGCTGGCTGCACCTACCGGGGAAACACTCCAGTCTTGCGAGTATCGTGCGATCCCGAACATAGTCAGTAGCTATTTGTTCGTGTCACGATGAAAAGGGATTCATTTCCCTTCTTTGCCAAAATTCTTCATGGTTATAAGAAAGCATCCAATGGTTCATACCCATTGTTCTGCACGACCTCCAGCTTTACGAGCGCAGAGTTGCATATAAGTAAGTGAGGTCACGTGACTCTACTTCGAGACCTCGCGGATGATTCTCTC
This sequence comes from Phialocephala subalpina, assembly GCA_900073065.1. Lineage (NCBI taxonomy): Eukaryota > Fungi > Ascomycota > Leotiomycetes > Helotiales > Mollisiaceae > Phialocephala > Phialocephala subalpina. Next base: position 204,269 of record FJOG01000009.1, read on the forward strand.
GCTGCATTCAGCTAATATGACCGGGAGCATTTGACAGGAGTCATGGAGCCGCCTGAGAGTCCGTAAGTTCAGAAGAAACCTCCGAGTCTTTGGGCTGAAGTCAATTCACATAGGAACTGTTGTGGGCCATGCTACCAGCGTTGCAATCTCTCTGTCCGAGAGGGAGAATATTAATGAAAGACGCTCAACTACGGCTCGAACCGTAGACGATCAAATTCCATGATAGTATAATACTAGGCAAGGGATGGCAGTGATATTGTCAAGCAAGTTATTGTGGCAGAAGTATTCGCAATCAACGCAATCTCAATTCAATTTATAACGTAAATCCTATCCATCATACGCTACGTCTTTATCCTGAAGCACGCCCTTTTGAGCTGAAAAGATCGAGGGTCTGGTAGATACTGTCCATCACGTGCGCGCCAAAATATCAGGAGAGAATGACTTGATCGAGATGCGCGACGAGCGAAATAATTGTTGACGATATTCTGAGCTGAGTTGCGCCATTGTTCCTGCATCGTGTTGTTAGCATGCGCCTAGGTAGTCTTTTGAATGTTGGGCACGTGCGCTCCAAATGCACTGTGCACAGTTCTGGTGGTTCAACCGCCTTACGAGCCGGGCTTCATGGGTCTGTGCGCTCAGGGTGTTTTCGAAGAAAATAGCGAATAAAATCTTGAATTATAAAGGTATTAATAGACGCATATACAATTTATCTAAAATGAAACGTAAAACCGAGATATTAAATGATATTGATTAGTGGTGCTTGTAAACTTTAGAAGTGATAGTCGTGACTTTTGAAGTTCATAGGCAAAAAGGGACTCACTAAAGCCGGAAAAATGCCCTGTGGAGGAGCACAAGTGACTCCCGGCTCGTTAAGGTTACAGATCGTGCCATGGAGTACGCGCGCAAAACTCGAGGCGAGACAGCGCATCACAAAAGCGAACGGATCAACGTACCTTCGAACCCCTTTTTCGACCCAACACATTCTCAACAACGACATTAATTGCCATAATCCTACAACAGCGCAAACTCATTAACATTGTCCTTCGAATTATTTTTTTCATTTCGCCTTAATAGTGCGGGCGCATCAAGTGTGCACTCACAGTATCGATGGGATGGGGCTGTGGTTGTGGTTGTTGGGTCGAGACATCTCCATCATCCGAGGCGAAGTTGAACATCAAGTGGTGGTTCGACATCGCGAGAACTTCAAATTGCGACCGATCGGGAGAGATTGATTAAGCGAGGTAGCCTGCCTGTGAACATTATCAATTCTGCTTTCTGCGAATGTACTGAACGAAATTGTGTAGCTTCGTATAGCATCCCGTGACAAGGTCATTGCTGGAAGCACTCACTTTTTTTCTTGGGAGTGGTTCTAGAGAATTGTTTTCTGGCGATGGAACAAAGCTCGTGGATGTGTCGGCTGCCTAAAATTAGAAGAGATGGAGAAGGAAGGAGAAGGACGAAGATGGGAGATGGCAGCGTCCTTATACCTCCGTCCTCCTCGCTGCTTCAAGCAGGATGTTCCACACGAAGCCCACGAACAGCTATTTGAATTCCTTCACCGGTGTGGAGTCTCTGAGAAGAGCCAGTGATCTTCTTCGATTTCCGCCGCTGTCCTATGCATCATGTCTCGTTGATCCGTACATGTCAACAACTGGCCTGCGATGATGAGCCGCCGGGGCGGCAGGACAAACCGCCGGAGGTGAACTTGAACCTGAGGCGGTGGGACGGCGTCAGAACCCTTGAAAGTCGGAGGCGCCAGATTCTTTCAAGTACTCTCAGCAAAACAATCATGCTGTCTTGATTGCGGAATGCTCAGAAGTGCCTGTGTGTCTGAAATCAACTTTGATTTGACCTTGTTCCGTTGCCTGAGTTCACACGCGCGGCAACGCCCTCAAAGTAGCCGCACTCTTCTCTCTGGCACTCCCGAGCACTACAATATTTTACTCGCAGTTAGTTGCGTGGATTCATGTAAACGAGTTAAAAAACCACCTTTCTAATTAATATGTTCTTCATTGCCTGACTTTGTGATGCAGCGCACGTGCCGTCGCCCCTCGTTAAAATTGCCACCTTTTGACAGGGAGTCTGCAGTTTTCGCGACTTTTAGTTTGAAGCTACGCCATTCCGACAAGGGTTCTCCGGATTCCTGGCCTGCACCCAAATGCCTCCTTAACACATTATTGGTCTATTAAGTCTTTTAATCTCATGCCCAACATCACAAGCCTTGAGCTTCTCATAAAGTCTTTCTACTTCGTTAACATTTTCCATGATTGTTATCTCGTATGGAGAGCGTGACATGCAAGGCCACTACATCCCCAACCAACGCACTGAATGTGGCACAAATGCAGTTCACTTTCAGCCCCATCATCCTCTTGAAAATATGAGGAACGAAAGGAATGCAATCAATGGCGCGGGGGTGGTATGGAGTTGGCGGTATTGAAGGAGGAGTGGCATCGCTCCAGCCACGCGAGCCACAGTACTTCGCATTAGGAATTTTGGCGTGACTACCCCCGTGTGCTCCTGTTTTTGAGGCAACAACTTCTCTTGCCAACTTGTCAATGTTTCGGCAAGATCAGGTGTCTCTAGATGTTTGAGGCGAGTGCCTATAAGTGAGTTGCGCCCAATATGCTTTTGAGTTCTGTTTCTTTATTACTACGTAGTACGTCGCGACACCATGTTTTTCCAAGACCATTTGGGAGATTGAAATTGATATTTATTCTCAGTTTAACCAAGTTATCTTTTTGAGGCGAGTCTCCATTATCAAACGTGATTCTTTTTGTCTGCTCAACTTCCGTTTGTCCACCTTGATGCATTTGGCTCGACCTTCACAAGTCCCCCATACAAAACCCCGCATAGATTCCTTTAACCTCCGCAACCAGCTGTTCTGACCCGTATGAAATTTCTCTTGAGTTGGAGGCTGGGCCAATCATACAATAAACTCTACTCGCCTCCATTAGCTTGTTACTCATCAACAGGAATGCAATGAGAACCATGCCTTGTTCCATGAAATTGCAGCCGGACTACTGGTCGGCCCAGATTCATTGACTTTCCGTTTTCGATAATGTTTTCAATCGCCATCTTTCAACAACCTAGATCGCTCAAACACTCTATCTATGTGTCTTCGCTACGACGGTCTCGTATAGTAGAGCAATCATTGGATAAGCGAATTATATAAATACAGGCACATAATCTAGCGATGCCAGAAGTCTATGCCGTAGTACTTTGAGAAAAAGATGAATCCCGAGCCCCCACATCCCCGCGGGCATTGCCTACTTAGAAGCTAGCCTCCGCAAGGCCGGACTGGCTGACGGATGAGAAGCAAGGAAGAAGCTGTGGTGCTCGTAGAGTATAAATGTAAAATTCGATGCGAAGCCATCATGGCCGTTTTTTCCAAAGGGACAACAAGTTGCTCCCAGCTTGGAGAGTGCAGAGGTTTTTCCGTCCGCTGGCAGAGGACTACTGCCATTCTCGTTCGTGGACAAACATTCAAACATTTGCAATCAATCAATGAATCAAGAATTGAAATTAAACAGCCAAGATGTACTCTGATGAATACTAGAAAAAAGGGGGGGGGGGATCGTGATGCTCATGGTTTCTAATTTGCTGCTCCTAAATGAGCTTGATAATTCGTTGCCCTGTCCTCAGTCAGACATTTGAAGAAGGAACAAATAACATTGAGCTGATGGCGGTGGAAATGTTGGTCAACTGAGAGAGTATAGGCCTATTGCATCATCGTCACGTATGGTTGCGTTATCGGGAATCGTCAGGCATACAGATCATAAACCATTGGCTATCCTGCAGCTCAAACGAGGCAAACTGGTGCGGCTGTGGTTTGCCAGCCTAATGCGAACCAGACATCGCATAGAATCTGGCTCCCTGAATTGCTCACCGTGGCAGCAGTTGGGACCCTTCACCGAGTAGCTGCAATTTTTCATACTTTGACTGAGTTTAAGCGAGCCAGTCACATCCTGTCCTAGCTCAAGAGTCAGCCAGCCAATGGGTGTACCGATTTAGAGCCAATCGAATGTCCCCCTTTCTCATTGTAATGTCTTATTTTGGTGTCGGATCGCGCCTTCCATGTCAGGTTCGCCTTACAAGTCGGAGTCCTCAGCGGCGGAAAGAGCTTGGCATTCAGGGACTGCACGTGCCTCAGTCTACATTCCCCGACGTCAAATTTCTTGCTGGCTGATAACATGGTTTCAATGCACATTGGTTCACTCCTTGAATGACTATCAAAGCAAATGTTCCAATTCGATCTGTCTCATCAACCTTCTCCACACTTTTTGCCATTTCCGACTACGACCAACCACCAACAAAAAATCTCTCGCTCCTTGTGGTGAGAGGTCCCAATCAATTGCCATAAGACTAAATGAGAATTGCTCCTGTTAGTATTGATACTTGCTCTACGCAATCTCTATCAGGTGGGTTAATAATGCCAGGGATAAACTCACTGTATCTCTGATGGGTGTTTGTGGTTGAGTTTGAACTTCTTCCTCCTCAGACCCACGGTCCTGCATAGCGTGGTATTTCATCTCGAGAACACCAATTTCGGAAGCTTGGTTGGAAGATACTAATTCGACGGCAAAAAGCTGTCAGAAAGTTAATGATCAGCCAAGCAGTACCAGTCAGGACCGAAGGACTGTCTTGGCTTTGCACCGAACCTCGTAAGAAACCGATCTTGAAAGATCAAAGTGTGGTCTTGTTGGTTTGTGTTTATATCGATGCTTTGTGAAGCATATGAAGGAGCTGATCTGGACTCGCGAGTGAGAGAAAGAATGCAGAAATGGATGGGTGGGAATGCATTCTTATACCGAGTGCTCTGTCCGCCGCCTCAACGACAGCTAGGGTCTTCTTTCCACACGGTGACTTTCGAGCTTGCTGGGGAGCCCAGATCCGCAAGCCTCAATAGAAATTTCTGGGTTCCCATGTTATCATGATGACAAGCCGGTCGGTGTCCCACTGGCCCTCGCCTTGAAGATCGGAGCAATGCAGACGGCGATGTACTCTTCGGAAAGGACGCGACAAGACTTGTGTATCACAAGGCCAATTATGGTTGGAGAAGGTTGGCAGATTCAGGAAGCGTACATGAGCGGGCATTCTTCCTGTGCCCAATCTTTGCCACGAGAAGCGTTTCGTTTGTGGGAGAGTGGTGAGCCGATACGCCTCACGATCACTCACTGTGAGATTCGGACATGAGAAGGAAGATATTTCAAGATCCTGGCATAGCAGCTTGATCATGGGCCCATCACGCAGGAGCCACTCGATACAAATTTGAAATGAGAAAGGAAGACATCCTTCAGGGTGTGAAGTGGTACTGCACTGTGCCACCACTCAATTTCGGGGGAGAAAATGTAGGCGTGCCAAGACCCTGAAATATTTTTGATATTTACAAAAGTCATACTTTATCCTCTTCATGAGTAAACGTCTGTCACGACGAGTTGTCTCAAGGGTCACGTGGATACTTCTACAACGCTCCTACTAAGAAGCAAGTGTTTCGAGAACGCGAGATCGAAGCAAATAAAGTATTCAAACAGAGAGAGAACGTACTCGATGGCCAGTGTTCAGCGAGTTGCCAGACTAGGGACGTAAAGTCTCGGAATCTTAACATTTTCTTTCTGGGAAGTTCGATATACATGAATCTATCAACAGACCTGGAGCTTGCGACTTGATTTCCTCACTTTTATGTACGCGCATCTCAATAAACACGCTTCTTGCCAGTCAACGTTGCAATCTATGACGCCCATACGGATTCCCAGGCCCCGCTGTATCATTTTCAGTGTCTTACACTATCGTATCTCTTCACTAGAACACTTCCATCGCGGCGAACCTTGCAGGGGGTGGCCCAAAGGGGGAGGGAGGGGGACTTACCACCAATTATTCATCATTGAAAACGGACTGGGGCGGTGGTTGGGCGAGATCGCAAAGTTCTGGTGGGAGATCGCTCGACATCTGTCTTCTTCCTTCCCTTATTCTCGGACCGTGCCTTCCACCAGTTCTTTCCAGTTCCATTGTAGAAGGCGCCAATGTCCCAGCCGAGGAGGGTCAGATCGAGGAGGAGGCTCAAGATATTCTTCCATTCCATCCTGCCATTTCCGATGTTCAGGAAAGGGGCTATAAGCCCACAAACCAACAAGACCAATTCAATCCAAAATTGAACTGGGAGGGGGAGATCGAGGTTGCAGAGGTGGCTATTGGGATTTCTTCGATATCTTCCTAACGCAATGAAGAAACACAAGGAGATGAGGCTCTATAGAACAATAATAGTTAGTTAATAATCATAAAAGTAACAGATTTTGGGTTCCTGTTTAGCAATGCAAATAGGCTCGGTAAGTACACAAATACAAAGGTACATTCATAAGCTTGAACATGGTGGAGAGTTGGTACCAATTCTCACTGTGCTCTCCTAGCAGAGTTCTGGGACATTTAGAATTTTGAAAATAAACTTACAGTTATAGCAGAGAAGAGGAAGGAGACAGTGACGTGGGCATAATCTTGCGTGATGGCAAGCCCAAACACCAAGCACGCTGAAAGAAGGCCCAGCAGGAAGCGGAGCAGGAACAACCAGGACGGCATTGTGCTGGTGAAGGTGATGGTTGCTGGTGTTTGATGATGATTTGAAGTGGGTTTCTCAGAAATTCTTGGGCTTTGATGGTGGTTCAGAAATTGAATGCGTGTGGGACAATCAGAAAGAATTGGCTGCGACAGATTTTCAGATTTGAAGTCCACGATACCCTAGTCACTGCCGTTTTGGGAAGGCACCCTAACGTCACTTCTGGATTCGATGATCAAAAACATAAAAATATCAATTCAAACTCCATTACAAAATGCACACAATTCAAACTTCTCTAATAAGATCACATTTGGATCATGAATGTCTCAAAATATCAAAAACATCCATTAGAAGATCAGGACTGCAATAGAGCTTGAAGGTCCCAGCTATCGGTAGGACTGTCGTTCTAGCGCCGCTCCTCAACTAACATGGGCACGGCACCACCCCCGCAACTTCAAATGAGCCTCACCAATGAAAGCAGCATTCAGAATCTAAACTCACGATGCACATTGTACGTGACATCTCCCCAGGTTCAGTAGATGTGTCGCAAATTGCTATTCGCGAACTGGCAAGGAGTCCGTCCGTCACAACTTCACGGCTTTTTCGCGTCCAGCTCGCAGCCCAAACAACTCCCAATCGATCATTAACCATTTTTGTTTTTCGTTTTCAATTTCATTCTCCGATAATGTCCAGATGTCGTACTCCTCGCAAAGTTTTAGGACCTCGCCAACTATCTCGTCCGTGGGCGTTTGGGCCAGAAACTGCAAGACATCTCTCTGTCCTCTGTCGAAACCCAACTCATGGGGATATCTTCGAGAAAAGAGGTATGAAATGCAAATGCATCCAAACGCCCATAGCATTTGGAAAAAGAAGAAGTCGGATTTTCGCATCATGGACTGTTCTGGTAGTTCGGGCGTTCCGGTTTGATTGAAGGCGGAGAGGATTCGCTGCCCTTCTCCCTGAAAGGTCGAGACGACAGTCTGATAAATGTTCGGCATTTTGGGTAGATGGTTGGATTTTTCGTGTAATTTTTGTTTGTCAGTAAGGAATGAAGCAGCGCTTTGTGCGATCTCAAAGTGTTGACGTTCTGCGTGAGCTAAATTTAGGGCCCCGAGATGACGCTCTATAGTCTGAATAGGGTTGGCATTAGCCGCTCGTTATCCTGCATTCTTGGTTGTACTTACAAAACTAGCCATCGAACCTGCCTCCTGACTTATTAATATTCTTCTAGGAAGACACACTTTGACGTTATAATCTTCACTTATGATTTTTCATGGATAGTTTATCTAGGTCTTCTGAAATGCTTTCATAAATGATGTTGGTTCCCGAGGATTTGGATCAGACGCGCAACATTGATAGGCTACAGATGCAAGGGGTCAGCGGTTGCAGAAGTCAGCCCTGACTTCTTTGGGCCTGCACTACCCCTTCGTTTCATCGTTTCAGCGCTTAAAAGCTATAAGAAGAAAGCCAGATTCGGCGCAGAGCAGCACTTTCATTTCAATCCTTCGTTTTTAACTGATTTCGATCTCAGCACCACGGCTCCACCAAACACGTCTCCTCTCCTAATATTCATGATCAAAAATGCCATCACGCTTGCCATCAGACATAGACGCTGTTGTCTCCGATGGCAATCATACCATTTTCCCCTCGTTTCCTAGATTACCGATTGAGCTCCGTCGCAAAATCTGGTTGTTGTACCTCACCGACACAGAGTCGGCGCCTCAAATCTACAGGTTCGACCTTCGCTATCCTGAGCGTGTATACTACAGAAATTCAATCCGGCACATTCATGTTTACGCCGGGGACCAAATTTTTCTTCAACCATCTCGCTGCTATGGAGCGCAAAAAGACTCGGGTGTCTTAGAGCCTCTAAGGGCATCGAGCGCTATTCGTCAGATTGCCTCTGCGACCTGTGTCGAGGCCAGACTGGCCGTCCTGGAATTGTTTCCAGATACGCTGAAGTTCAGAAACCTTCCGCAAGGATGGATGGAAGTTAAATCGGGCAAAAAAACAATTGGTAGCCCCGACGGAGTAGGGTTTCCAGAATATATCCTCCGCTTCAACAGCCTCAAGGACATCATCGTCTTGCACGCCACATGGGAAGATCAAAACGCGACCATCGAGATATCCAAGCTCAGAGGCTCCCCACCCGCGGAATTTGCCAAATTAAGCCATGTTGGAGTTGGGGTCAACGACTTCAGAATGTACGGCTTGGTATCCCGTATCTACTGGGGCTGTGCGACCCTCTGTCGATGCCAGACGATTGAGTGCAATGATCATTGTAAAGAGGACCCTCTCCCAGGATTTCTCTCCTTACTTCCACTCCTCAAGACATTCTATGTCACAGGCGTCCCAAGGTCAGGCTTCTACCACCCAGGTGGAAGCCTCCCAGGTCATCAAACCCCACTCGGGAAAAGGATCAGCTGTCCATGTCCAACTGAGACCACAGGGCACTCTTGGCCGATGACAAGCGTATGGGGTGCTTGTGGTCGGTTTGCTATCTATGACGAGCACTCCGGATGCCCATTCCCCAAGTTTAAGATGATCGAGTTAATCAGGGAAGACCTGCGTCCACACTTCCCCTACTATAAGGCCTTAGACCACTTGGATATCAAATTCATTCAACTTTGGGATCCGAGTCTCTCAGAAAATCCACAGGCTTGTCGGAGTTGTACACGGAGGCTTTGATTGATTGTTCTCATTGACAAAGCACACTCCTCCAAATTAGAGCCGATGCTTTCAGGACGAGAGGCACATGGGGGAGGGGGTATTCTTTAGGGAATGGTGCAGAGGCTAGGCGTATGTCTAAACGTTTGAGGTAATTGAGAGTCTGAATTAATTAATCAACAATGCGTCATGCTATGCAAGTAAATGGGGTAGCAGGCACTACCCCACCATTCGTCCCATCTTTTGAGCCCTTTTTTTTTAGGAGGAAACAATCATCATTAAGCGAAACTTTTACACTTTGTGACATTTCCCGTAGTCATGTTGAGAGAAAAGCTGGCTTCAACTCAGCCCTCGTATGTCTCGCTCATACCAGACATGTCAGTATCAGACATCCGTACTCTAACTGCAAGAGATGCTTCTTGTATGTGAACGTACGTGGGACATCTAGCAACAATGGTTTGTCAACAACTTTTAGCAGGTTTATTTGATGTATCACTTTGCTTGAAATTACATCCCATTTACATTCTTTGCCGAGAAGCTTCAGTTTCAAACCTACACTTTGTACAGGAACAGTCAGGTGTAAAGGCAAAGATTTGTTATTCCTTCCGGAATAACGATAAAGCAGCGATGTTGAGACTACTCCCGGTATGTCTCGACTCCCGCACTCCCCATCAGCAGAGAAACGGTGTTGAATGTCCACCCGTGTATTAGTACCGATACTACAGTGTCCCAGCACCGTCAGTAAAGCAACGATATCATATTTTCCACCCATGCATTAACACCCCTACCCCCACCAACGTGCTATCACTTTATTATTGAGACGACTCTACTCTACTAGATTACCTGGATCCAAAACACAATCAGAATCTGCCAATAGCCACGCTATTTATCTCCTTGTTCTGGGTCTTGGGCAACCACATCCTCGTTGTGGTCCAGGCAGACGGACAGTCCTGGCATTCTCATGATAGCACACACCAGAGTAGTTGTAGTCTGCGCATGGGTTTGGCCTATCCTCACGTATGCGATGAGAGCAGGCAGAACAGACGTAGTATGTGACCGGGTCGCACATGTTGTTTCTTCGGCGGTGTTAACCTGGCTAGAAATTCCGATTGAATTTGGTCTCGATTGAATTATGGTTGATTTTGATTGAAATTTGGCTTTGTTGGATATTCAGATTAGTCTTTTGGGATGTCTTCTGGTTGGTATCGAGATGATCTGTTAATGAAGTGGCTGTTGAGATCCTGAAATGAAGATGGGAAAAAAAGAGAAAGGACTTCTTATTTTCAGAATTGGCAAAGGACGATTACTCATGTCTGAAAATTTTGTACGGTATCCGAAGGTAGAGAAGTAAGGGATGATTCAAGAAACCTCTTAAATCGATTGAAATATGCTAGATGTGACTTAAAGCCAGACTTTTCTGGCAAGATACGAAAGTAGAATGGACTTTTTGACTGTTCAGACAGATCAAATCAGTCATCCACTGGAATATTCGTATAAATATTCCTTAGCAAGGGAAAGACACTCATCTCAGGTAAGTAAGATTACCAAGTGACTCGAAAGCTCACTCGCTCAATGAGATGAAAGCCCTCTTGGACTGTGAACTTCATCGCATTCATGGACTGAATCACATTATAAGATATCCTGCAAACGTCCCGATCAATGTAGAACATTCATGAGCCCTACTTCTCTCCCAGCCTGACCACATCAGTCCTTCTGACCCACCATCGCCCTACTCGGCAACCCCAAAATCGCCACACAACAAACCAATACCCCCGCCCCCGCCAAATACAACGGCCCATTCAAACTTTTCTCCAAAAGATGCGCCGCAATCAACGGACTAAAAATCGAAAACAGCCTTCCCCAAAAACTTGCAATTCCTGATGCCGTCCCCCGCACCGAGGCCGGAAACGCTTCCGGCGTCCATCCGTAGAGGATCGCATTGAACATTGACTGGAAGAAATACTCCATGGTATTCAAGCCCACATTTGAGGCTTGGGTGTTTACTGCTGCGAAGAGGAAGAGAGATATGGCCATGAGGAGAGAAGAAAGGAGCATGGCGTATTTGCGGCCGACGTGTGGGACTTGGATGAGGAAGGCGCCGAGTGCGACGCCGACGAGACCGGGTGTGTAGATTATTATATAGTCGCGGTAGGTTTCTGAGATAGAGACGTTGATACTAGAATTCTTCCTCGCGAGGATGGTGGGTAGGAAAGAGCCTATTTGGCGTCAGTGAGTATCCCAGATTCAAGCTAGAGGGGTAAAATGAGGGGTCATGAAAATAGGGGCTCGCTTACCAGCAACGGAGAATCCCCAGTAATCGAAAGCATAGATGATCCAGACCAAGATCGTGAGTCTTGCCAATGTCGGAGTCGAGAACAAGATGCTGACTCGTTTCAGCTCGCGCTTGATGGTCTTCATTGGCGCATCTCTGAACGATTTTGACGCCACGGCATTTCCTCCTTCTCTTATCATGGATGTCCCGGCTTCAGCCGAAGACTCGGAACTCGATCTCACATCCGGTCCATGGCCCCTTTCTAGCTCTTCGAAACTCTGTATCGTCACCCTTGATACTCTGCCGTTCGTCTTGGCAACATTCTCTAGAACTTTCAACGCCTGCTCATCTTTCCCCTTGCTCAGAAGGTATTTCGGGCTCTCTTGGAAAGTAAAGACCACGAATCTCATGGAGAACACGAATAGAGATATCCCGCCGAGTGTGAACATGAGATATCTCCATCCGTAGTTTGAGGATTTCGTACAGCAAGGCGCACCGGGTGCAAGTGTAGAGGAGTGGCAGGAAGGGAGGTCGGAGTCGCAGGAGTATTTTGGGACGAAGCCATACGCGATGCCGGAACACACGATCACGCCGAGGGGCTGGAAGATCGAGAGGAGTGCGAGGAGAAATCGGCGGTTCTAAAAACACGGCACATTGTCAGTCAGGACGAGGTTTCTAAGCAGTCGTAAAAGAGGAAGCGGGGTACCTTTGGCAAGAATTCAAGGCAAATGGTGGTATCGATTGGGATATTACCTCCGATACCAAAGCCGTTGAAAGCTGTAAGGACGAGAACTGCGTTGTAGGTATTTGGGGCACCGAGACAAAGGCTGAAGATACTGGTTATAAGAACCGTGCCGTTGAAAGCCCAACGCCGACCTGATGATGGTGAGCCTGATGGGTTACGGTATGGAGGATAGAACTTGGCTACCAATGATGTCTACCAATACGCCCCAGACGAATGCTCCAGCCGTCAAGCCGGAGCTGAAGGCGGTGAAGATGTTTCCCAATTGTCCATCTGGACGTGGTCAGAAAGCTTTCGTGACGACAGTGGCTGCTATTCCATGTTGCGGTCCGACATACCACTAAATCCAAGCTCCTTCTGCAGAGGTGTAGCGATGAGACCAAAAGCTTGTGCCCACAGAAGATCCAGGAAGTATCCAAGGCCGCACAACGACCAAATATACCACTGGTGCTTCCCCATACCCATCGCATCCAGCTCTCGCTGTATCAGCAAAGACTTCTTCTCGTACAGTGACAACCCCTCCATGTCAAAGTTGTGAGTTGCATCGTGAGCAGCGTCGGTGAGGACAGGCGCATCGCGAACATTGCTGTTTCCTGCTATCAATCTGTCAGTTCGAGGATCAGCAAGGATCTTGGGAGTGGCATACCGCCAAATCGAGAAGTCGCGATATCCGGGTGCTTGCCCTCCGCGTCAGGCGCATCCATCACGAACAATTATCTAGGGGAATCAAGAATGAGAAAAGGAGTCAAGATAACGGCAAGCAAGAAAAACAATAAAACAGAAGTGAGGTGTGATAAGAAAGTCGTACAAGGTACAAGGCGGGGCACGAATCCTTGGTTCCCGCGTGGTGTACAGCCCAGCTTGAAGCCGTTACCTCTCAAGCTGCACAGTCGATCATCTAATTTCTGTTACCTTCTGGAAAGAAAGGATGAAATTGCTCCAAAATTGATTCCATTCTGAAATGGCATAGAAGATCAAAACTTGAATTGCTGTCCAAAGGACGTTTGTGCGACACGAGCACAAGCATCTGGATACAGCAAGAGCATCATGGTGCACGTTGAAGATTCCTGCTGATGTCCGAGGAAATAAGGTTTGTCAGATTTCGATATCGATGTCATCGAATTCCAAGAAGTCGATGTTCCCGTAGTTTGGGGCGTCCGGCGAGGTCCCCAAATCACAACGCACGACTGATCAGCTAAGGGCGACCGGCTGATCTTCTACACTGGTGCATTTCCAAACTTTTCTGGGATCCTGAGCTATTCTAAATCAGTGCTAGCTCAATAGTGAGAAAGGTGCTGCGTTTCAGTTGACTGCAGGAAGAGAGAGATACAGTACAAGGATCTTGAACGTCCTAGATGCAGAGGGATTTTATTAGGATAGACTTCGGAGCGACGATCGAATGCAAGGAAACCCGGATCTACGAAGGTTGTTCGTGTCGCGTGCAGCCCTGCCATCGAACTGCCTCCGAGATCAGAGATTGATATTCAAGGTCCATGTCTTGCCCCAACATGGCTTGAAGCGCGTGAGAGAAAGAGTGAGCACGGCACTTGCCAAGAACCTGCTGGGAGCTCCCAAAAATTCGACAAGATCCGAGTGAAAGCGTGCTGTGGAGTGCAGATTATTTCATTAAGCTTCTCTCATCGTGAACAACCAAGATTAAGCCAGACCCAAAAACTCCTTCGATCCCAACCAGTATACCATAACACCACACGAACGCCACTATCCGCCCTTTTGCCATTTTATTCTTCTATTTTACTACGCCACCAGGTGCAAATCTTCTATTACAATACCCGTCGGAGGTTGAATCACAAAGCCATCGCATTGCCGATAGCCTGAGGGTTCCAGAAGACAAAAGCAGGATCATACTCCGACTTCAGTCCCAACAGCTTATCGTACGTGCTGGCGCCGTAATAATCTTGAGCAGCCATCGCGGGGCTCAAATCCGGATCAACGTAATTGAGATAAGCGGTGAAGTTTCCATCTGGCTGTGCGTTGGTGATCGCATCATTGAGGTTATCGATCAAGACTGTGATCTTGTCGTCCCAAGGCGGTAGGCTGTTGGCAGTATAGCCATAGTTCTGGAACACCCAAAGAGCTTCGCGGTCAGAGTACGCAGACTCATCTGCAGAGACAGCGTTGATAGCGGATCCAGGACCACCATAAAGATTGTTGATGCTGAACCAAGGGCCTTGGCCTTGATTCGCGAGCATCCAGGTTGTGTAGCTCAACCATGTCGCAGGAGTCAACGGCTCGTCATCCTTGCTCACGACAGACTTCGCATAGAAAGTGTCGTGCTTGGCGTAGCCGTGTCCGAGAGGTTGCGGGAGTGGATCTGGATCAGAAAGGACGGTAAGGGCATCGATCCATCCGAGAGATTGGACGGTGAGTTGTGCACCTGGCCAGCCGGCAACCATGGCGGGGAGGACATTGTTGGTGAAGACAGTTTGATCGCAGTCCATGCACCACCCACGGAAAGAGAATGATCCGCCGCTATCGGCATAGGTGCCGTAGGTGATGTTGGGTGTGAGGTCTGGTGAAGTGAGGGTCCAGTTTTGAAGGGCCTCGAATCCGGCAGCGGCAGTATTGGCATCGCTCAGTGAAGATGCGAGACCCGCAGTGAACCAGAGGACTGAATTTGGCGCTTCTTCAGTCGACATGTAGAAGTGTGTTGCGATACCGAAGGAGTCTCCTGCTCCTCTCATTGCGTAGAAGAGGTCGGGGTAGGTGGTTGCATCGGTGTGGACGCAGGTGCCATTTGCAAGGACGACATCGAGGCCGACAATATGATCGAGTGCGAGGCCCCACTTTCTAGAATCGTATCCATAGCCACCCTGGTTATGTTAGCCAAGTCGAAGCTGGAGGCGAAGGTAAATATTTGGAGGTCATCTTACATGAAGTGCGTGGCCGGCGATTCCAACACCAGCACAGGTACCATGTGGCATAGCTCTCTTTCCTTGATTGTAAATAGCCTCGGCAACGTTCCCAAGTCTTTGTCCAGCACCAATCTTAACAATGAAGGTAGCTGAAGGCTGTCAGTACAAAAAGTATCGCGTCGCAAGGGAGGCAAACTCACATTGATCGACGGTAATCTCATCAAACTTCTCCATTTCGATGATGAGAGAGCCATCCTGACCACCACTAGAATACGATGCATAAGAATGTCCACCACCCTTAGCCTGTACCTTCAGGTTGGCAGCAGCTGCACATCGAACCGAGGCACCAACTTGATCATCGTCCTCTGGGACAACAATGACATCAGGTGTATATGAAAGACGGAGATTGTAGGGAGCTTGGTAGGCAGTCCAGTTGGCGGAAGATGAAGTAAGGTATGCGACTTTGTTCTGTGTGAGGCAGTCAAAGACAGTGCTATCCCTCCTGAGCGATGCAGCTTGGACGTAGACAGCGCCAAGCAGGACGCCCAGGCCAAGCTTGAACGATTGGGGCAACATTCTAAAAATCGATACAACAGAACGAGAGACGTGGACAGTGTAAAGAATGAGGAAATATAGAAGACAAAAGGAACGCGTTGACGTTCTTGATTTTGTCTAATATTAGGATGATGAATGAAGAATATCAAGTAGACAAAGGGAACCAGAGAGGTTTTAATGTCAGCAAAGATCGGCATACTAGCCGCTTGACGCCTCGTTCCTGCTTTTACGTATAGATGCAAGGCTGCTAAGAAACTAAGCCAATGTCAGCCTCGCGATTTAAGTTATACGCTGTGGAAGGAGTGACTGATGATCATCAAAACGAAAGCGGGAGCCGCAATGCAGCCACCGGGGAAGGTGCCGTGCCACATATATATTGCGCTGCCGATCCCGAAATACCGTCCTATGAATCTTCCGAGACGACTTGAATGTCTCAAAAGGCTGGGATCACGCATCATTTTGGCTGATGGGCGTTTTCCAGCTGAGCTTCGTGTCATTTTCTTTTGGGGCTGTGCAGGGGTTACGGCTTATGCTTTCGCCGGCCACGTCAAAAACGAAACCAAGTCCTCAAATCATGATCGTCCGTGGCTTCCGAGAGGTGAGAATAAGGCTTTGCCAAGGGTTGCTGACATCTTGTACGACGGTAGTTCCTGAGATGAAAGGGAGGCTGACGGTGCGGAGCATGTTTTATGCCGCGACTAAGCCCAGTTCAGCCCGGGCTGATGTCACGTGTACTTTTCAGGAGAAAGCTCTTGCGTTCTGTTTCGCACGTTGTCATCGATACTCGTCAATAGGATGCCACAAACTCTCATCTGATGTCCAAGCGAACATGTCATGACGCACAGAACATGGGATGAAAGTCCCGGCAACTCTGAGGGATTCATGTTTGCCCCTGAATGATGCAGAAATGCGCGCGCGACACTCAACTCGCTCTGAATATTCACATTTTGATCTGTATTACTTCTTGCTGCTTACGCGATGTTTGTTATCTGTAAGATTCATGATCCTAGCTCTTCGAAGTCCCTTTTCTATGCTGCTGTGATGGTTCAATATGTTTGTCACGTGTGCTGTCCTGTTTTGGCTCCGCATTTTGATTACATTTGTTTACGAACTCCCATGCTTACAAATTCTCTTGAGGGAGAAGTTCAATCATCAGCTTCGTCATGAGCCATAGACTTAGTAGTCAGGGATCTGTATCATGACTGTTCATTGCCTGTTTTACGGCTCGCTGCATCAAAGTTGACATGGTACATTTGAGCTCCAGAGTCAGACTGTTTCTAGAAGAGCTGCTTTAATACGAGATGCTACATATAGATCTCAAGCGATTCAAGTTGCGT
Organism: Phialocephala subalpina; assembly: GCA_900073065.1. Taxonomy (NCBI): domain Eukaryota; kingdom Fungi; phylum Ascomycota; class Leotiomycetes; order Helotiales; family Mollisiaceae; genus Phialocephala; species Phialocephala subalpina. The sequence continues at coordinate 221,262 of FJOG01000009.1, forward strand.
TTATTGTTTCTGCACGTCTCCCTCTCTTGGACAGGATCAGAAGCGGAGTTGCTCGAAACACAATCTTGATTTGAAGGATTACATTACGAGAGTAACACGAGACTTAAAGCGATAGCGAAGGCTCGATGAGTCTTGTAATACCTCGGCCACTCCATTTGAGCAGATAAATGATGCTTTATTTTACGCAATCAAACTGACTGAATGGTATTTTGGTGACGGTAGAGTGTCAGAGAACTCAGTGTTCCCGTGTCACTGTGCTGATCTGCTGATGTTGTCGACGATCTTTGCTCAAGATAAGCGTTCTATCACTCGAGCTCATATCGTTCAAGTCTCCAATTTGACGTTTTCTTACGAATATGATGTCTCCACTCAGCTCTGCCGTTGCCACTGACAACCACCAGAATAATGAAACGGGACCCCCAACTATATCGGCGAGCGAAAAGAGAATTTCATCCATATGTACATTTTTATCCTCGGGTACTAGCAGAGCCATTCGATCAGTGAAGCTTTCAATTATCTAATCTAGGGGGCGTTCAAGACTAGAAATATGCGCGGTCATGTAGAGCTTGAGGGTCACGTGCAGGTATCAATCTCGCTTGCCCACTCCTTTTTTGGCCTTTACATGTACCGGATACAACGCATCGGACCGATCCCTACAGGTATCTCAATTAGGTTGGAGGTTGTCCGGTCTCAGTTTTTCGATGTGCAACAAAACAGAAGTTAACGCCCAAAGCTGAGGTAAATGAAGGAATGTGGGTGAGATCGGGACCACATCCGGGACCACATTTCGTACCCCAATTAGGATGGAGGTTCCCCGGTACCGAGCAGCAGTTAAATCTGAATCAGGTTGGAGGTGGCCCGGTGCCGAGCATTCAGATGTGCAACAAAATGTATTTGAAAGTCAAAGCTCGAGGAACTCAAGGTGATGTGGCATTCTCAAGTGGGGATCATGTTATGCATCCCCGATTAGGTTGGAGGTCGTCTGGCCCTGGTGATTTCGACATGCAACAAAACTTCTCTCAAAGTCTGAACCTGGTTATTACGTCCGGTATAAAGTTGGAAAAAGTTCCTCTTTCTCTAAACGTGTCACCTGTCCAGTTTGGCCAAGAGGAGGTGCTCTGCACATCATGAGGAGCTGGTTCTCGGAAGTCCAACTCAGTGTACTTCTCCCCCACAATCCAACATCTGCAAGGACGGACGCACGGTCTCAATCCATCTCTTAAGGGCACATCGCATGTTTGCCAATTGCCAGTCTAGATCTCCTCGCAAAGTTTACCATCCCATTGGTATTTATGTTCCTTTGACGCCTATCCAGTCTTTGACTCTTATTCGCTCTCTCGGCTCAGGCGACAATCGCACTTCGAATCAATACCTTCCCCTCGTATTTTGCAATGCAGCTGGGTGCTTGGAGGATGTTCTCATTTTCTACCAATTGTCCTTATCTCGGTCGAAGTTTTGACTCTCGTCCACTTAACACGGTATCTCTCCGCCCCGCCTTTATTCTATCTTTCTCGCCTCATCGTATCGTGAAATGTAATTTCTTCCGTTCAATTCCAGTCCTTCTCAAGTAGAATTATACTGGGTGTTCATCTACAACCACATCTCCTGCGAACGCTTTTCTGTAGATCGCACCCAGCTTCCGAGTGGAAAATGTCGAGGATTAGCAGGTACCGAGAGGTGCTGCTGTGAGGCACAGCGTTACATTCCAACATTCCATCTCATCACAAATGGGATACATCGGCCCACCAACTCAGTTAGGAAATACAATTTCGCAATATGGGTTAGTATTGGATTAGGTTTTTTAATTACTCATTACATTGTTTATAACTTGGATCCCCCCACTGGATCCTTCTCATGCTCGCACGGTCTCCACAGTCAAATTCTCGCCATGCCCGCTCTTCTGCACTGTCAGACTACCAAGGTTCTCCAGATTCTTGGTGGACTTCTTGCCATCTTCCTCTTAGTGAGTACTTGATCCTATATCTCCGGCATAGCTTTCTGATTCTGTACTAGTGCCTTGTTTGCCAGATCATCTACAACGTCTACTTCCACCCCTTGTCTCGCTTCCCTGGTCCAAAATCTTGGACTTCCAACCGTTTCACGTACATCCGCCACATCTGGACCGGCACCCTAGCTCGAGAGATCCGCGAAATTCATCTCAAGTACGGCGATGTTGTCCGAGTTGCACCTGATGAGCTCTCCTTCGCGACTCCAGATGCTTTGCAAGACATCTACACAAACTTTGGCCAACCGGCCTTTCCGAAAGGTCCTGTCTGGAATGGAACTATTCCAGGACAGCCTACAATGGTCCTGAATGCTCTGAACCCAAGTGACCATGCCAGAATGCGGAAAGTTGTCGCTCCTGCATTTACCGAGAAGGCTATACGGGCTCAAGAAGGTATCATCGAATCATATGCAGCCAATTTTGTCCGCTGTCTGGAGCAAGAAGTATCGAGAGCCGGTATCAACGGTACAGTGCTTGACATCACCCGTTGGTTTAACTTCACAGCTTTTGATCTCATCGGCGAGCTCGTCTTCGGGGAATCCTTCAATTGTCTCGACAACAACGAGTTCCACCACTGGGCCATTCAGATCCTGGCCACTTTCAAAGCTGTCACTTGTGCTGTCTCGCTACGTTACTATCCATACCTCGACTGGTTGTTGAGACTCGCCATTCCCAAGAGCGTTTGGGAGACTCAGAAATATCATTTCGGACTTGCGGTTGACAAAGTTCAACGTCGTTTGGGAGTTGAGAAGGAGAGACAGGATGTGCTTGGCATGCTAAAGATGGATGAGCAGGCGAGAGATGGGTTGACGATCAGGGAGTTACATGCGACAGCCCCGCTCTTAATTATTGCAGGGAGTCAAACGATCGTTACAGTTCTTAGTGGCATTACAAGCTATCTGGCCAAGAATCCCCAGAAACTAGCGTTCTTGACGAGAGAGGTTCGGGAAAGTTTTCGAAACGAAAATGAGATCACGGTGTCTGCGGGCAAGGACCTGGGATACCTCAATGCTGTACTAAATGAGGGGTTGAGACTGTGCATGCCGGCGTGAGTAGTACCGCATTCTTCTGTGTGCACAAAGTTCTCATGTCACTATACCCATCACTGACAATATCATCACCACTAGAGCTGGGGGCCTCAACCGCCTCACTCCTCCAGGTGGCGGCACAGTAGCGGGGTACAGCCTCCCAGGAAACATCCACGTCAACGTCCAGCCTCTCAGCATCCATCTCTCACCCCGCTATTTCCACGACCCAACCTCCTTCATCCCCGAACGTTGGCTCCCGGAAGTCGCTACTGACCCCACGTCCGCTTACTATAACGATCGACGTAGCTCAGTTCTTCCTTTCAGCACGGGACCCAGGAGTTGCATTGGAAAGGCATTGGCTTGGGCTGAGATGAGATTGCTACTTGCGAAATTGGTGTGGAGTTTTGATATTGAGGAGGTTGACAGTGTGAAGGGACGACTGCGGTGGGACAAACAAGGGGTGTTTATTGCTGTTGCGAGACAGCCTTTTGAGGTTAGGTTGAAGGCGAGGAAGGTCTAAGGTAGGGAGTTCTGTGGGCAGTGACGTCGAGAGGGAATATAGCGAGTCTCTCATTCATCAGATAGCTTTATCGCTCCTTATTCGGTATGTACGATGGGATCTTATGTTCGGATCGAGAGGTTTGGACTGCCGAATGTCCCCTGACTCTTAGAAGATTTACCCCTTATTTTCCTCGGCTAAACGAAAAGAGATGAGAGTGAACTGGCGGCAGACCCGACTCAGGAAATTCATTCTTGCAACTTGTGTATGACTTCATGAAAGACTCCTGACAAGCGTTCTCGGCCTACCCCAGGCGAAGTGGGCATTTACACCAAGAAAACCCATCGCTAAAGAAAGAGGGATCGTGAAAGTCTAGGAAACGCTGGGAGATTGGAAGAGCTGCAGTCAACCAGTGTATCTCGATCCACTCATCCTCAACTCTCCGGCTTTCCAAAGATCCATCGCTTCTCCTAGCATATACCTATGCACATAACATTCTCCCTGATACAATCTGTGGCCATCTTTTGCACGCATCAAGTAAAGTATTCTTCCTCCGAACAGAAGCCATATCTCATCTCCCCGTTGGACATTTTGATGTCCATTCCCATGTGTCCATCAGCTGCGAAGAAGAATTCAAGACCATTATTCATTGGGAATGATGGAAGAGGACCAGAAGTTCCGTGTAGGGACAGGGCATCAGTAAACCTTTCCAAAATCGCTCCATCGATACATCTCTGGTTTCGCCTCGCCCCTGCTGCTGCCTGCAGTCATAGTCGCCGTGAAGGCATCTTTCCATTCTTTAGAATCACGACGAATGATTGGCCAATTAATTGGATTGGAGCAGTACTTCAGAGGTTCACAAAGGTAAATTACTGACCTGTTCCAACTTCCCACAAGGCTGGTGTCCTGTTCATCAGGCGCTCTAACACCTCGCTTAAGCCGATCAACTCCCCTATGAGATTAGGCGACCCGCCAGCCTGCAGATTCCGATTCTTCTGGCGGGCAGACTTCAGTTGCTGCTTATTCAAAACGATTAGAGCCCAACTCTTGAGAGGCTAGCGACAATGATGTATGTATAGTCAACCTCGCGATCATGAAGTGGATTTGCAAAGCAAACATACGAAAAGTGCGGGGTGGGGCTCGGGGGTGAAAGTGGAAGAACTACTTCGAAAGCACGCTACTCTTTTTCAAGAGGGACTAGGATATATCAGCGACCGTATCGCTACTGGACAGCCATGTTGCTGTATTATCAAAGCGCGAGAATGACGAAGCTAGAGTTATGTTTCCAACACTTGCTTGTGACGTTGGAGAAAGTGATATGAACAACATATTTCTTTAGAGTGGTTATAATAGTTGCTAGGTAAAGGCGAGAGCCTGTACCGAAGAAGAGTATTAAGAACATACACCTCACATTATTTCATCATCTCCATTATCCCATTCCTCCATAACAATCGCTCCTGATTTGCCTCTTCCCCGCTATCTCTCACTCGACTAGAATCAAGCAGAAGAGATGAGACAGTTACAAGCACTGCTCACTCTCGACGCCGAAGTCGCGCACCCCTTCAAGATATTGGTCGGCACAGCGACAGGTGCACCTGTCACGTACGCCGAGCAGAAATCAGTCGCAGTTGATTTCTCAACAGCTCTCAGGCAGTTATTCTGTGCAAAAGATTAGTCTACACTCTCTCATCTTGAATCGCAGAATATTTGCGACATACCATATTGCAATTTAAAGCCTTCGGACTCGACGTGACAATAGATGTCGATGAAATATGATTGCTAGTCGAAGACACCTTCGTAGAAGAGGAGGACGAGGTCAAGATAATAGACGAAGTTGAGGATGCAAGAGTGGAAACAGTAGCCGTGCCTAGACAAGCACAACCACTGGATATCCTGGATGAGAGGGTTTGACATCCTTTGGCGATGGCGGTGGGAGTAGGTGTTGGAATGCCGGCTTGGTACGCTGCGCAAAATGCTGTTGCAGAGGCGTGTTGGATGGCGAGGAGGCAGTTATCCTGGAATGTATTAGCTTTGGTTAGGTTCCTTGAATGGGAGTGGGAGGAGATCTTACCTTGTTGCATTTCAGGGGCTTTGCGATGGATGTGGAGGTGGCGGGCTTGGTGGTTGAGGTGAACAGTGTTGAAGAGGTTATTGAAGTTGATGGGACGACGCTCGAGGCTGACGATGACGATAGGACGCTTGAGCTTGAGGATAGAATGCTACTTGAGCTGCTCACTCCAGTCGATGATGAGCTACTTGAGCTGCTTATAACTGAGGAGGTAGTCGAAGAAGAGGGTGTATTGCTGGCGCTGCTGGATGATGCACTAGATGACACGCTCGAAGACGTAGTAGAGGATGTCCCAACAGAGCTGGAAGAATGGAAAGTATCCGGTACACCGCCGGGACCTGCCATGATCTGCAAGATATTCTCTGGTGCCGTGGAGTTAAAGACCGTAGGTGCAAGAGACAATTGATTATTATCCAGGTCGTAAACAGCGTACATCGCAGTGAGGACCGTATCTCCAATGATATAACTAGTTGATGCTTCAATACCGAAGCTGCAGAGGGTATTGGTAGAATCTGGAAAGATGACCAGTTGGCTCAAGGGGACATTGATTGTGATTCCGTTGAAGGCGAGGTTGATGGTTTCCGTATTGGATCCCGCCGAGCATGGGATGTATGCCGAGGTGGGGTCGTTGGAATACGGGGTCGCGCCGACGAAATTCCAAATTTCCGTCACCAGAGCTTGTGGAAGCATAGTGATCGTTGTCCCAGAGTCCATGAGGACATTGATAGGCGTGGTACCATCCGTGAAAGCAACCGGATTCCCGCTTGAATCAGTCCCAGTCACGCTGTTGAGCGCGAGGGTAAAATCGACGACACCAGGGAAACCATCGAATCCAGAAGCAACCAAGTCGATTGTGACAAGTTCGCCAGAGAATTTGGAAGTGTCGATACCGCCAAAGAGCAGCGTACCTCCAGTTGATTGATCGTCGTTGGTCCACAGACTGAAGGCTCTCGAGGCGATGTAACCTTGTTGCACCAAAAGCACGGGGAAATTGGGATATTCTGGCTCGCCACTGAAGGTTTGTCGACCTTCGATGATCGGATAACTGACTCCAAGGATGCCCTCCAGAACTGTGGACTTATACATGACACCAAATTGAGTGCCTTGAAGGGTAGCACCGCCAATGCTGACGATGTCCGAGCACCAATCCCCCGTGGCTCCATCACCTCCCCCGTATGCGACTTGGAAGTTGCTATCGAAGTATTGGTAAGTCGAAGAACTGTTTGCGTCATCTATTTAATATTAGAGAAACTCGATTGCAATCGATGGGGCTGTTCTTACAAGATCCGAAATTAGTACACGGGGTTTGGAGGCGCGGTAGAGCATATATCTGAAGAGTCGGTCTCGACAATCAAGTCACTGCTTCCCGTGTCGAGCTGCACGAAAGTCGACTGAGGTGGAGTACCAATTTCTAACTGGATGATATAGAGTAGTTGTTTCTGGTAGTTGACGTCTGGAGTTTCGACTGTTTGTCGCTTCCTCGCGGACCTTGCAAGAAGCTCAGGAGCCTTCTTTTGAAGGTCAATCTTCAATACAGAAGGGTCATCTCGCTTCTCGACTCTCAGTGCATCTGTGCTCAGGACGAGACACAGGCCAGCGACAAGGAGATCTGTTGACCTCATGATCGCTTGTCGATATAACCGAAATAGAGGGAAAGGGGAAGATGGAATAACAACTAGGTTGATGTAGGAATGGAGATTCGACAGCACCCTGATTCTGGGGAGAACGCTTTATAAACCATTGTAAAACATGGGCCGTTGTTGAACAGATGGATGGGCTTTTTGGGTGCATATATTTTTATCGAAAAGGTACGCCCAGTAGCCAGCCACGGACTTCGTGACTGAGACTGATTTTAAAGATCCCGAGATGAGACATCGATAGCGACAACAGCGAAAAAAGCACAACGCGGAGGACCCTCCAACAGTGAGAACCGCATGCAAGGATTGCAAAGTCTTTGGCAAAGGATACATGACAGACAAGTAATTGCAGGCTAGGTAACATCAAGGAATCAATCAAGAGGGAATATGATGGGTGTGGTGCTCAACACGCATGGTAGCTCACTGAGCCCCAATCTAGAGTAATAGGATCAAATTAAAATTTGTGGAGAGTGCAGGAAAAGCAAGATGCACTGGAACCACGTTGCCGATCTTAAAATTTCCGAATCTTGACTAGTCTCCATATGGTGTTCGCATCCCAACTATTGGACGCCTGCAGGGGTAAGGAAAAAGCTTGAGCTGAGCTGAGACTCCGGGTAGAATGTTTCACAGCTCAATTAACCTTATTCATCCCGTCTCTCAGCCTTCGGCAATAAGAACCAGGTGATACCCATGAAGACAAAAAGCCCAATACAAATGGGATGTAACACGAATGTCCCGACATGTTGGGCAAGCATGCCGGTCATAAATGGCGCCACAGCTCCCCCGCTGCTCCCAACTGAACCGATGAGGGACAAGGATGAGATCTGCATTTTTCGTGGAATAAGGCGTTGAAAAATGTGCACTGCACATGGGTAGACTGGCCCAAGTAACAGACCCGAGAACGCGACTGCGATGGAGTCACCTGGGATCGAAGGTACGAACCAGATGAGGAGTTCGAGGACGAGAGCCTGAAAACATCAGTCTTTGAAGCGTGAAGGCGGATTGAATGACTCACTCCAAAGGTGACAACAAAGACGAAAACACGTTCTCCTGTTTTATGAGCTAGGAAGGAAAGTGTGAAGCGTCCTGGAATATCGTAAGCAAATACCCCGACTGCGACGGATATTCTATTACGTACCCAGCGTGATGCCAGCCCAGAAACCAGAAGTTACGAAGCCGACCTTACTCGGATCGCCATGTCGGAACTGGACCAAGAAGGAAATAATCCATCCCGAGATCGCAACCTCAGCTCCTTGGTAAGCAAATATGAAGAGAGCCCCAAGCACAGTCGGCTTGCTCGACACCAAGGTCTTGAAGGATCGCCACTTCCTCTGCGCACCATCGTTGCGCTTGGTTCCACTCCAGGCCCTGTTGGTTTGCTCGCTGGCGGGATGTGGCAGTATCGGATCTGACTCCTGTTCGTACTCCCAAAATGTCCAAGGTGCGATTAGGAGATTCAAAGCAGCAAGACAGAGCTCGATAATGTAGAACCTCGACCAGACGGAGCCTCCAGATACTAGTGCTGTCGCAACCAGAGGCGCACATATGCCCCCAATCCCGTAAGCTCCTTGGTATGCTCCTACCAAAGCAGTGTTGTTTGCCAAATTTGCGCAGAATACTTGACAGATGGTCAAGTTCATTGCCATACCGACTCCGGTGACAAAAAAGGATGCTGCGACAACACCAAATGGCGGGGTAGTCACGATAGCCGCGTACCCCAACATGAGCAAAATCTCGGAGATCATCAGGCATTTTGCTCGTCCGATTCTTTTTGCTAAAGCGTTTATGAAGAAGGCGGCAGCCACGAACCCAAGGGCGTTGCAGACGAAGATGATTGAGACAGTGCCATATGAGATGTTGTAGTCCCTTGTGGAGTCAATTTGAAGCTCGGTGGAGAGAGTGCTGCGACGTACCTCTCAATGCTAGCGATCAAAGCACCAGGTGCTGAATCGTTCATTCCATTCGCAAATGAGCTCAAGCAAGCAGCCAGTACCCTGTATCTGTTCTTGTGTGGGCTCCAAAGCGTTTGTACTTGCTCTGTGACTTGTCCTTGAGTATCGCTTCTCTCACTGTCCTCCGGATTGGATGGTCCCAGAGCCGTACTAGCATTTAGTATCCCGGGGAAAGATTGGGAACCGTCCATGAGACGCATCTCTAAATCAACCGGATTGCCCACCGTCGGTGGGAGGTGCTGGACGGCATTCTTCGGTTTTGTTGGAAGAGGAGCAGGGAAGTTGTGAGATTCGATATCAATGGACATCGCTAGACTTGCTGCAGAAGACATTCGAGGACTTGGAATTAAATACGTCTACAACTTGAAAACAACAAGGACGGAAATGGGTCGCAATAATAATTTAATTGAGCATACTTATGCTCACAAGAGATAGGGAGCGGTCACCTTATATTCCACTGCTCCCCACTCTTCAAACTGCAACGTGACAGTATCGGGATTTGTAAGCCTTCGAGCGTTTTCACATTTCAAACACAAAAATCGAAGCATATTTAGCGTTCTCCGTCGATACGCGGTCTCGAGGCGATGACGCTGTGTTGTTAGTCGGGATGTTCGAGGCGCAGGAGATGGAGAGGAAAATTTAGTGCTTACGACGGCGGACCATAGCGGCCAAAAGTATCAATGGCCATTTTCTACGAACACCGCATTTAAACTCAACTTATTTAC
>FJOG01000009.1:250048-262031 GCA_900073065.1 Phialocephala subalpina
TTTTATTTAAATTATTTTAATATAAATTTATTATTAATTTTTATTTTTAAATATAAATAATTTATATAATAAAATTAAATTTTCATTTAAATAAAAAATAAAAAATTATATTATTTTAAATATAATTTAATTTTAATTATAAATATATAAAATTCTAATAATTTATTATTAAATTTTAACAATATAAAAACTTTTATTTTTATTAAAAAAATTTATTTTTTATTAATTTTTAATAAAAACTAATTAAAATTATTAAATTATTATTAAATAAAACTTTTTATTTATTAAATTTAAAATCTATTAATTATATAATTATATAATACCTTTATATTCTCTAACCTTTTTATTATACTATATAATATTACTTTATAATAATCCTAGGATCCCATATGCTCCTGGGAGGTACGCTCTTGGAAAGTACGCTCCTAGAAACTTCCCGACTCCCAGGACCCTGCAGAATCCCAGGGGCGTGATCGTGACAAGCGGGCAGTGTTCGGCCCTTCATTGTTTCTTCGTTTGGCCAATGGAACGCCGATAAGGTCTATTGGCAAGTTTGTCCAAGTCATCGTATGTCGGCCCCTAGCTTAGCGTTGTAAGCACGAGTGATCGGGTGATGTCGTAAGGCGAGCGCCTTATCTATACATCTTTCAACCTCACATCCCCTGCCCATCTAATCTATACCGCCTCGCGGGCAGTATTAATGATTTCCCGGACTACTCGAAATTAATCAAGCAGTCCAATCCGGATTATAAAGATCACGGCTTTAAGTACCCTTTTTGGGTTCGATAATGCATCAACTATATTCCGGACCACTAATCTCCCAAATTTTCACCGTCGTTGCTTGTAATACAACAGGCATTCCTCGATAACGTGAGCCACCGTTTGTCTGCCTTGCTTGCAATCGCAAGGAGTACTTTCAGCTCTGTACCTCTTGGTAGGTCCCAGAGATTTTGATTCCTGGCGCCGCGCTAATACGAAAGAGCCTGCATAATCACAGGGGGCGTCATTGAGGCACGTATCTCCGCAGTAAGTAAACACAATCATTCGTATGCAAGACTACGGAGGTACAGCGGTTAAGTATTCAATAACCGCTAGCAAGGGTCTCAATCTTGCGCCCCTTGCATCACAACCACAACGCACCGTGAAAAAAAAAAAAAAAAGGATTAGTATATAATCCTCTTTCTAAGAATGATTTTAGTCTTGAAATGAGGTTTTTTGGTTGAGTATAGCTAAAGTTATGAAATTCTGAAATCGCGTGTAGCGTTCAAACCCTTGTCGAGCCATTGAATACTTAACCGCTGTACCTCCGTAATGGTAGGAGGAGCTCTGACGATCCTTCTCACTAGTGATTCCAAAGCCGTTGCATGCACTGCATGTACTTAGTAATTAGTGTTTAAGGCATTACACCTTATAAGTCACCTCCGAGTGGCTCGGGGAAGGTGCCGTGTGGCACGTGCACACCTTGAAACGAATCCTTCTGCCTAGGGTGTCCACTGCGCCTTTAAGCTACATGCTAGCTGGCAGGTTATTGCCAAGAAGTTATACAATACTTGCCTAGGTTGTCCACTGTGCCTTTAAGCTACATGCTAGCTGGCAGGTTATTGCCAAGAAGTTATACAATACTTGCCTAGGGTGTCCACTGTGCCTTTAAGCTACATGCTGGCTGGCAGGTTATTGCCAAGAAGTTATACAATACTCATTGCGGTATGCGGGATGGATAGTACGCTGCCTGCAGCGTCTTTCCCCTCTCGCCTGTCTTGTTGTTCTGCAAGAGGTTTCAGTCTCATCGACCTCACGATGTCGTCGTTCTCGATGCTATCCAGGGCATCTAAAGAAGCAAATACGAAAGCCGCGTACCGTATCACCCGGCGGAGAGGCGCCTGTGGGGGTTGCCGTTCAAGAAAGGTCCGCTGTATGTATTTGACTCCGGTAGTTTGGTCGAGTTTCCAGGCGCTGCCTAGCGATCCATATCGCTAACGCTGACTCTAAGGTGATGGAGCGAAGCCATGTTCTAATTGTGAAGTATGTTACAACAACTTCTATTCCTTCTGCTTCGTTGCTCATCCTCGATCTGTGTTCAGAAAATTGGCCAGGAATGCACCTATCCAGAGGTAATCCTGCAAAGGCGAAGATTGTCGGGTCCAAGGGCGGTGAGCCGCTGGAATGGCATACCCCAGCCCACCACGCATGCGCCTCTCATGGCGCCTCTATCTCCAACCACATCCACGTGGTCGATGAGTAAAGGCTTCTCTTGGGAAACCACACAAACCGATTTGCTATCGGGATTGGATCTCTCTAGCATTCTAGAAACAAATGACCCGATAACTGTGCCATTGTCTGAAGATGACGGGTTCTTCTCTGAAGTCGGTGTACACTCGCCTGTACGTGTTTTGAACTCATTTGAAGACATTTTGTACAATAGCCAAAGGCAAGGTGGTGCAGCGACGGAAGATACACAGGATGGCAATTATGAACTACGGGGGTCTTCTTCGTTGGATTCCCTTCATGATTGCCGAAGTATGACAACATATACTGAGGTATGTGACTTGCATCCATTTACTATAGCTTTCTCATATATATTTTAGTTACTTGACTTGGATCCTGCATTAGATTATCAGCAATCTACCATAGAAACCCTCGACACGACACATGCAACGAGGATCCTTGACTTTTCGGCAGCAAACCTATATGGGTTGCTAGATCTTATTGACCACGGTGTTTCAAAATCAACATCTACAAGAGTAACCAAATTTATGCAGACCCTAGAACAGAAACTTTGTGGTTCTATGAATGCCGCCGTTGATCAGCAGGACTTTCCTACGGCCGGTTGGTATCTCGACGATGAAGCCATGATACCCCAGTGGTGTGACGGTGAGTTTTTGCCTCGCATCTACAGCAGAAACTTTTGAGCTAATTTATTCTGGGAAAGTTTTTGTAGATGAGTACCCGTACGTATAGTCTTTTTTTTCACAACTCATTGGGTCTGAAGTTGATCAGCTGACTTCTTTCTTTAATCGGCATTAGTAGTTTTATCAACAGAGCATACGTAGATGAAATTATAGAGCAATCTCGACAAGTAAATGCCGAGGCGCTAGTATCCGCTTCTGCGGGGGCTGTCTTGGCCATCGGCTCCTATACTGCGTTGCTACGCGAGCCGTCGGCACCAGGTTTCAAGGCTTTGCAAAAGGCACATCAAAGGCTTTTTGATATTCTTGAACGTCAGCGGTCCGTTCGAAGCTCGTCTGACAGCTTACTGAAGCTCCAGGTATTAATTATTGATGTGGCCTTTAGTCGTTCTATCTACTAATCGAACTATAGGTACTTTTACTTCTGGTGTGTTATCGTGATGTTTTTATGTTAAATTATACATATACTGATGCAAAGCAGGTGATTATTTCAAACCTGTGTGACCAATCAGTGACGGAGGAACTTGTTGCTGGAGCCGTGCAATGTGCACGGGTTCTGCGACTTTTCCAGCCGTGGCGGGCACAGGCTCGCATTACCAACGAGGAGCACGAGTTGGCAGACAGTGCCGTGAGATTTCTATACTGCATAGAAGTAAATCACGCTCTCCATCAGGGCATGCCGCCAGTAAGCTTCTGGATTTTTGCCCTATGCTTAGTATCAGATGCTAACGCTTCTCTGGCAGCTTCTCAACCATGACTGGATAAGTCACGCAGCAAGTCCCGGAAATGTTGACCAGAATTACTTAATCACAGACTGTTCTCTATTTACACTGATGCATGGCGTTCTGCGCCGTCAATATAGTCCCAGCGCCTTGCAAGCCGACCCTTGCGACTCGCCACTGGACCAGATGAAGAAACTTGAATGCAACGAACAACGCCTAAAGAAATGGTTAACAGACTGCATTCCATCAGACGACCTCGATTGTATTTTAGATGCCTCCAAGTTTCTTGGCCGACTGAATTCTAGCACCCCTGGGCAGAAACGCCGGCTCCTACGCGTCTTTTATTTGTACCACAAGGCTGTGTTCTTCATATTTTGTCCCTGGATTGCACCACTCACAACAAAAGTCGACGATGATGGCGTGTCTGGTGGGGCTGCCTCAGTGATGCGGTCGCGCTGCATTGAGAACTCTCTTGGGTCGGCCATTGCTTTGATCCAGGTAGCTAGCCACCTCGTCCTTTCCAGCAGCATACAGGAAAGGTACAGCATACTCCCCCCTGACAGTCAGTTCGTTGTGAAATATTGACGCATATAAGTAGAGATATCTCAAAAGTCCAGCAAGCATGGCAAGAACTGCACCAACTACTCCCTACATCGCTTTGCCTGATTCTCTTCTACATGGCTGCGGGTAGCAAGAGGGAACACCTACAGGTAATGCCATACCTTGGAATATTTAGCGGATTCCTAGGGTGCATCGCTGTGAATAATGAATTGCGAGCCTTGCTAGATGACTACTTTATAATACTCACCTCGGAAGGTTTTGGGTAGCATATTTATATACTATAAATCGTTCTACGCTATGAAATTGGCCTCCAACCCTAGACAAGGAGGAGATATTTACTACAAAAGAACTTTGTAGACCAAGCATAATTACCGGTGCTAATAAAAAATGGGGAGATTGCTTGGTCTTCAAACGATTATTTGCGCTCACGACTTGATCCAAACAATCGTATCGAAAAAGGGGGGGTTAAAGTGCGGTCAAAACTTTCCTGCTCAGAGGATAGTCATAAAATAGGGTTGAAGCGCAGAAAATACTGGAGCCTGTCAAGTTATGAAAAGAACACGTGTATGACTGAACCATACCTGCCCCAGATATACAACGATTCCACACTATGAGCACAGAGAATTTATACGTAAATTAGAGTCTCGCCGTCACACGCAACCAGCGGTTTCATTATCCCATCCAGTCCCAATCCGTCCTAGTCTGTCCCGATCCAATCTCGTCTAATCTAATAGAATTTGATATAATCTATCCTTAGCTAATCCTGGCGTTCAGGTGGTCCTAATCTAGCCTATCCAGGCGTTTAGGTAGTCCTAATTCACGTGATAGCTGTATCATGTGACGGAACATTCCAGAGCCCTTATGGCGAGTATATAGATTAGCGAGAGGGACTGGGCTTGATCGGTAATCGAACCTTCTTGTACTGAGACAGCCTCTGTTGCTTCAATCACGTGCATTGACTTCAAGCCCCGATATAATCTAGCCTAGAGGTCCGGATTAGGACTAGATAAGGAGTTATGCGAGTGTATAAGATTATGCGAGAATTATGAGAGTTATGCGGAGCTTAGAAAGCACGTGGGGGATTACGTGGGGGAGCACGTAAGAAGGTCTAAAGTTAAGGGGCTTCAGGAGGGGCTATTTTAGGCTTAGTACGCCGAGCTAGGTAATTTGTCCAAGTCCATATTCTATTTTTGCTTATCCGATCCTATCCTATCTAATAAGAGTCGAGCTTATCTAGTCCTTATCCTATCCTAGAGTTAAGCTAATCCTATCCTGTCCAGGGGTCCGGATTAGGACTGGATAGGGTAATGAAAACGCTGCACGCAACCGATCAACCTATTGAATTCGGATAAAACATATGCTCGGACCGAGGGCTCGGAATAAGCAGCTCTCGGATTCGCCCGTAACACCCACTTGCATTGGTCAGTCAGTAAATGAGAATACTGTCTGAAGAAGATTCAAGTTCACTTTCAGTATACGGCCATTCCCCTCGTATGCAACGACTCCTTGCCTTGGACTTGAAAGGAGATAGAGACTTTGATCGTCATTAGTAAATAGTTAGCATTTATTGATGGATAATCAAAGATTAGTAAAGCATGCATAATATGGTTCTTATACTCTATACGATTATAAAAGCTAGTTTGGCCCACGTTCTTATCAACCAACGAAGCCTCAGGATTAGACTAAATATACTTCCAAGTAAAATTTCCAAACCTGTTGCGCTACATATATATTATCACTTGTTCCCAGAACCATAGGCACGGTATTTTTGGTATAGCAGAGGGGCTATGGGAAAGGTCAAGCAGGGTATATCGGCTCGCGAGAAGAGGTCGCTAGCACACCATATTGATTGGCTGGCAGTACAAGACAATGCACACCTACTTAGCCGCCCGAAGCCAAAAGTACCTACAAATCCTGGCTATGCCCACCCTCGCCACTCTTTTTCAACAGTTTACACCTCCCGTTGTGGTCTCAATTGAAATTCGCCAATCAAGAACTTTATTTGCAGCCACCACCTATTCATCGTGACCATCAAAGTCAAAATCTCTCCTAGCTTTTAGATACACTCTTTTCAGTTCTTAGGTACTATGGCAGACTTCCCGAGTTTTGCGAGGCCCCCGACGCCTCAGACTTTGCTGCATCGGCTCCCGGATAAGCCATCGGAATCATCAGACTCTAGCCGCAAACCCTCCAAATACATTATCATCATCATAGGGTCTACCGGCGCAGCCGGAAAAGTGCAGATTTCCCGGTCGACAGCGGACGCCTTGTCTTGCCAGCTTTGCATAGCGGATAGCAAGCATGACTCTGCCGCCAAGGCCGCTATAGTCGGCGCCTCGGAACCAAACGAAGCTCGCTACCAGCGCATGTGGCTCTCAAAGATGACGCGGACCGGGCTTCTGTTCCCTGATGAGTCCAGACCCGCCAACGACGCCTTCTCGGGCTTTGGCGGGACGTCGTCGACCTCAACGAGCCGCAGGGGATCGGCGGGCTCGATTGACTCGAGCTCTTCGAACCCGTGGCCACCCTCGCAGGATCCTCCGCCCAGTGCATCTACCTCGGGTGTTAATGCGGTCTTCGCGACGCCCGAGTCGGAGCGACTCCGGAGCGCGAATCCGGTGTTGATGGTGCTCACGCACCCGAAGCTTGAAACGTGGCACAAGCGAGCTATCAGGACGGCTGTGGGGGACTATAGTATCGGGGTCATCTTTGTTCCTCTAGAGAGCGAAGAAGACGAGGAGGAGGATTTGCCGGTTCTCCGACCACTGGACCCGAGGACAATGACGAGCTTCCCCATGGCATCCTTTGGCACATTCGCCACAAAGGCGAGAGGGTGGGGCAATTTGGATGAGGAGATGAAGCTACATATCGATACGGATGCTGATATTGCAGGCAAGACAGCTGAGATTATTGAGGGTGTGCGAGAAGTGATTGGGATCGATAAATGACGATAGGAATACTGCTAAGAATTCAACACTTTAAGATTCAAGCCCGTGAAGCATAGATATAGGCAGTGGCTTTTGCGTACATACGAAACAAACAACAGCAGACACGATATTGACCAAGTTGTCTAGCGAAACTATAACATTTATGTGACATTTCCAAAGCTGAACCCGATATAAAATCCGTTGATTTTCAAATTTGTGGCTTGATACCTCAGTTAGATGGTTCCCTATCCAAAAAAAGCCCAGTGTTTGGTAGTGACATGATTCGATTCCTATAGAGCACAATTACCAAAGTGAACATTTACAGCAGTGGTGATTTGATCAATGTCATGATCATCCTTCCTGATTGCCCTTCGATACAACTGGTTAATGCAGTGATTGACATGGTGCATGTCAGAGATCTTGTCGTACACCCCATAACCGTTCGAGTACGACCAGACAACACGCTTTAGGCCATACACGCAGTGTACCAGGTGCTGGCGGGTTGTCGTAAAGGAGTTGATGTTAGGGTCGTGGTCGTCCAACCGGGCCAGGGCATTGAAGTTCACTTCAGCCACGCCCGACAGATCAGAGTAGTAAGGCCAGGAAGAGGCGTTCTCACGAGGGTTGTTGACAATGCCTTCCATCCTATACTCGTCGATGCCGTAGCGGGGGCACTCGGCCGGCAGCCAGGCCTTTGTAAGCTCGTCCCAGGAGCAGCCTTTAGCTTTAGCTTCCGGTACGGACGCGCCGCAATCTATGACTTGCTTGTTGCCCTTCATAACTGCCTCGTTGAGAGGAGGTGGGGAAGGGAAACATTGGGAGTGTGGTCGATTTAGGAGCAAGATGGCGTGAAACGTTGACACGACGGCGAGAGCCGCGGTGAGAGCAACGATGGTGAACTTGAGACCCCGGTTGTTCGAGGGTCGCCTAGTTACGAACGGCCTCGCCTTGGGCCTCAAAGGCGCTGTCTGCGTGTCCTCGGATGACCGTGAATCGTGGTAGTACGATTCATCCTTTTCTGCAGATTGCAGAGAAAGATCGAGTTCTTCGTCGTATTCTACTTTGACTTGTGAATAGTCCTCAAGCTTGCGGCGCATATTACGAATGGTCTCCATAATGTAAAGCTGAGGTGATTTTGGTACTGATACACACGGATTCGTACTTGAGAGTTGGGATTATGGCAGAATATCGTGTAAGTCTTCTTTTAAGCGAATCACTACGTAGGTCTGGTTAAATTAGTAACTAAGCTCATAACTTTCGTCAGGATCCGGAAAACGCAAATCCTCGGATCACTCTCGGATTACTCTCGGATTACCCTCGGACCGGAGACATCACAGCCTGCATACATCGTTTTGGCAGACGATGTATAGGCGGGTAAAGCCCCATATCCGCATCTCCTATCCTACAAATTCGAAAATTAGAGCCTATTACGATATGCCACAGTAACGCCATTAGTCGGGGGCATATTTTGTATATTCTGTGAAAGACAATGTTCCCCTCACTTACTTTCCGATGCTTCGGAAACTACGATGACCGTCTCGGAAAAGGAATGACTGTCTCGGAAAAGAATATCTGCCAGTAAATGCAATCGCCCTTTTTGCTCGGAACACAATAACTTGGCTCCATAATGTTTACCAGTCTCGAAACAATTCAATCATGAGCTCAGAAACTACGGCAAATACAGACTCATCGTCTGAGGTTGACTTTTTCCTTGAGAAGCAAGCCCGCCTCCTCCCGCGTCCACGGCCGCTTTGGCTTTGGATGCTCTCGACCGCTTTCTTCGCCCTTCTTTCCTTCGGCCTGATATTAAAGCAGAGCGTGGGAACTCCCTATGACCATTGCGCAGATGCCCAAGCTCCAACGGCTATAGGACATCAGGTGTGGAAGCGTTCTGATCTCAGTACGTAAAAGACTTAACGGTTGATCGGTAGGCACTAACTAATATGGAAACTAGGTGGTGCAAGAGATGTCATCGAGTTGGAAGATGTACAGTTCAACGGCAATTCCGCTTTTGACGACCATGGAAGATTCTTCCTCGCCAATCCTTCGCCCATCAATTATACTGGTGCTGGGCCAGAGGTTGACGCAGCTTGGGATAATATTACTCTTGAAGGGCGTGAGTACTTTAATACAGTAGATGATATACAAAATGATTTGAAGTGCTGACCTCGCCCCCTTCTTAGAAAGAGACTTTTTGATCTCTGAAAAAGAAGCTCAGGAGCTTTGGCCTAATGATTATAAAGTCCACTGGAACAATAATAAGAATGGTTACGTTGTCGGTCTCGACCTCTTTCACGCACTACATTGTCTTGTGAGTATTATGCATTGAATACCCATTTGTCAACTGCTGACAAGATGATACAATACAGGATAACTTAAGAAAGTCCTTCTACCCGGAATTCTACCCGGTAAAGGCAAGCCGTAAAGCATCTTTGCGTCTCCATCAAGGTTAGTGATCAAAATTAAATACAGAAACAGGACTAGGCATCGTCGTAAAACATTCACTAACACTTTGCTTCTTTTTCGGATACATAGGTCACTGTATCAACCAGCTTCGGCAGCATGTCATGTGTGCTGGAGATATGACACCGTATGGCATGAAATGGTATCCGAACCCGGGGCGATACTATGCTGATTCCGATGTAACACACACGTGCCGCAACTTCAAACAACTGCAGGACTGGACTGCCAATCGCTATCATGCTGGTGGAAATGTACATATCCCTGGTGTCGAAATTTGGAGCCTTTTTGAGGGGGGGCTTTAATATCTTGGAGCGGACATCTCGTGGCTCACAGGTTCAGATCCATGTTCCAAGTAAATAGCAGTAGAAGGAACATCCTTTCCATAAGGCTACCCGCCCAAGCACTAGTTAGGCGAGCAGACACTAACCTCCAAGAGAGAGGGTTTACCAAGTGACCGGCTATTTGGGCTTGTAGGGACCCCTCGTCGACCCTACGAACTCAAGACTGCGCCCGGGTGACCGTTAGTAGGGTTTATTGTGCCTGGAATCGCTTACGCGGTGGTCTGTGAGCCCTAGAACGCGTTTAACGGTCAATTGCGTCTTAACGAGCGCGCCTTAACCCCTTTCGGAACTGCTACTGCCACTTCTTATAGCTACTCCCTTAAAGACGCGTTTGGAGCGCGTCATGGAGCCCACTAAACCTGAAAAGTTTAGGAGGTTTTATAACCTGCCACTACTACCGCCCCTTATCCTTTCTAGAAAAGTCAAGTATCTTTTATCTCGCTCTCTCCCTCTCTTAGATTCAAGTTTTATTTGTTAAGGCTTATAGCAAATATTCATGAATTGAATTACAGAGGCTGTCTATGTACACGAAGGAACGATTGCAGATTCAAACCATAGTCTTCCTCTCTACTTATACCTAAGAATTGGCTACGTGTCCTTTATATATATTAAGTACTAGAAGGTTCTCGAAACTTCGAGATCACGTACTATAATCGCTGGAGAACTCCAAGACTATTATACGGGTGTAACCCTTAATATTATTAAGCTAATTATTCTCTTATTATAAACTTTATTATTTTTCTAAATAATATATAAAAATATTAAAAATAAATAAAAATAATTAATTAAATTCCTTATAATTTATATTTTCGATATAAATAATAATATCATGGAAAAGATTAACGATTTACCAAGTAAAGTAAATATTATTCATAATATATTCTTTGTATTCCTTCTAAATATTAATTTGATTAATATTAATAAATATAAAAACAAAGAAAAAACTTTAATTAATTATTCGATAAAATATACAAAGGATAAATTTTTTATTATCGAAAATATAAAAGTATTATTCTAAGGATTTAAAGCCGAGAAAACCCCGAGATTCTCCGAAATATTTAATAATTATATTTATATAAAATATTATTCGAAAATTTTCAAACGAATAAAAATTATTATATTATTAAAATTAGAAAAAAATTATTATTTAATCAAATTATATTATTTTATTATATTTTTAAAAATTTCAAAAAAGCCTTCGAAATAATAATTATTAAAAAAATTAATTCAATTAATAAAAAATTATAATATTAAATAAATACGAGAAATCGCCGAGATTATAATATAATATTAGAATTTATTATAAAACAAATTTATAAAATTTAATAATATGGATTTTAATATATAATATTAATTTTTAATTTTAATATAATTAAAATATTCGATAATATAATATATTTGAAATTAATTTATATTTACGAAATAAAAAAATCCTCGAATAAAAAATATTATTATTTTATTCCTCGTTTAAATAAAATTTAATATATTTGTATTTCGTAAATATATTTTATTTTTCTTTGTTTTTATATTTTTATATTTTATTTTATAAATTTCATAAAAAAAACGTTTTTATGAAAAATAAATTTTTCAAATTATAAATTTTTAAATTAAATTTTTTATAAAATTTAAAATTATAAATTAATTAATTAATATTTATATTTAATAAAATTTATTTTAAAAATTAATTATATTAAATTTTTTATTTTATAAATTTATATAATTAAATTTAAATTAATTTATTTTTTTTAATTTTTTTGATATTTATAAATAAAATTAAAATTAATATATTAATTATTTTTCTTTAAAATTAATTTTATATTTCGATTATAATTTTTAATATAAATATTAAAAAAATTGAAAAATAAATTAATTCGAATTTAATTACGTAAATATTTTTTTTAATTAAAAGCTTTTTAATTAAAAACTTTTTATATATAAATTTATTATAAAATTTTATAAAAAAATAAATATAATATAAATTTATAAAATAAAAATCGAAATATTATAATTTTAATATTCTTTTAATAATTTAAAATTATTTAAAATATTTAAAAGAAAATTAA
>FJOG01000009.1:275043-296434 GCA_900073065.1 Phialocephala subalpina
ATATATATTAAAAATTAAAAATTTGATATATTATATTATTAAAAATCTTATAAAAAATTTTTTTTATTAATATATTTTAAAAATTAAATAAATAAATATTATATAATAATAAAAGATTTTTATCAAAATATAAAATAAAATTTTTATTATATTTTTAAATTATTATATTATAAATAATTTTAATTATTTTAATAATATAATAATTATTAAAATTTTAAATAAATAAAATTATTAAATAAATAAATAAAATTTAATTTTGAAATTTATAATATATATATAATATAAATAATTAATTTGAAATTTAAAATAAAAATAATTATTTTCAATAAAATTTTTAGAAAATTATAATTATCGGAAAATTTAATTTCGAAAATAAAAAACGAATTAATAAAAATAAAAACGAAAATTAATTTTACTTAATAATTTAAAGAAAAATATATTAATTATTTTAAATTTAATTAATAATATAAAAATATTATTAATATAATTTTAATTGTTAATTATTAATTAATTATTATTATTATTAATATTAATAATATTAAAATTATATTTAAAAAAGAATTTAATTTAATTATTTTAAATTTAATTAATTATATAATTAAAATATAATTAAAATATTATATAATATAATTTATTAAAAAATAATTAAAAATAATTAAATAATAATTCGTTAATAAATTATTAATAAAATAAAAAAAAAGCGAAATAAAAATAATTTTAAGCCATAGTGGCTACAAGGATACTCAGATTAAAGTGATAGTCACGTGTTACTACCCCGCCCCCTTTTATTCTGGTGGGCTGAAACCTTTTCTTCTTTATCGCAAGACATCTCATTTTCGCGCAGTGCAACCAGGCAACGGTCCCTCATTTTGTGATACATTTTTATCTCAAACGCTTTCAACCTGCGTTGGGCACCTGCCGCTCACGCCCTTCCTTCTCGCGATCCCGCGCAAAACCCAGCGCAATCCCACCAGATCTTAAGGTCTTGTTCCTCAGTGATCCGCGAATCTTTTGCTGACCTTCGTTTCTAGACCATCTCCCAACGCAACCGATTCCCCACTATACCCCATACGATTGAGCAGAACTTTGCCCCGCCCATTCTCCCTTCGACAAAGTCTCCTTGTTGATGATCGCGCTCGGGTGGAAAATATTGAAGATGACCATGGTGAGGAACATCAGTGTGGCATCGAAGATATACAAGTACACCTCGGTCTTCAGCAGCGCTCCGTCTTGGCCTTGAACGTACTCTGCGATACGGAAGATGGATCGGATCATAATGAATGTGCTGGCGACATAAAGGATCAAGAGGTATCTCTGCCATGGCACTGGGATACTCATAGACTTGACTGTTGGATTCTTGGTGATGCGCATGTGGAAGATGCCTGCGACGACTATGAAGATGCCGAAGAAGACCACTTGGATGCCCAATCCGCCGGTAATGGTATTCGTTCCTCGTTTCTGGTCGTCGGCGCTCTTTGCTTGGGCAAGCATCCCACCACCTAGAAAATTTGATGTGAGTGAATGCCCCGAGGAGTTCGGGACTTTTTGACTAACCTGCAGACTGTGCCAGGAACGACAGGACATCTCCCATCACGAAAACCTTTGTGAGCCATTTGGCCCGGATAATCGAACATTCTTCTCCATCAGTCAAGCGGATGATCCGCCCCAAGATCATATATATCGAAGCTGCGAATAGAGTTGGTCCCAGAAGTGTGAGCAGACTTTGCATAATATACGGTCCAAGTGTCCAGTCCGGTGATTCCGAGGCAGATTTCGCTCGACCACAATATCCAAGGGTTTCGACTGATGATGGCAAGTCAGTATGTCGCCTTTTCATTGACCCAGCTATCCTAGGACATCCAGGATACAAGGAAATTTCACTTACAGAAACCTCCGATCAAGAAAGGTATGAAATACCATGTCTTGTTTCTGAACAACTGGAACGCATGGTATAATGATGTTCCCAGAAACAAGAGGATGAAGATTACCGCAGCCGCCTTGGAAGGATTGTAGTGATACAAGACAAACGCCTCCTTGATTGTTGAGTCCGACATGGCGAGGTAAGGCGGATCAATGACCCGAATACGTATACGGCGATAAGGTTTACGGTGTTCAGGGATTCGGTAATTCTCCTCGACTTTGACAGCAAATAAAGCTTGCAGGAAGGCAGGTTAAGATTTTATAGCTGTTTTTTAACTGATCTGCTCAAACAGGAACAACGAAGGCAACGAGGAAAACGAACGACACAACTTTAATACTTGTTGAGCAGGAGCGGGTTTTTATTGTTTATCAACATCGCTCGTCCTCGTTCCCGTACACCATCGTACCCGTCAAAGTGCTTCGCACTGAAAAGTGGAACCCAACAATGTCCCGTTTCATCCTGGTGAAATGAGATGAAATCCAGGCTCTAACTTGCATTATTGATGCGTGACCCAAAACGACCTTGTTTATCAGAACCTCGTTCCCTACTGAGCGTCATTGGCTGGCATACCACCGTACCGGGAATACGGTGTACGAAGGGGTCCCTGCGCCTAATCCAGCCTCCTATCGTCTGAAGATAAACCGCACAGGACGTTCTGTGGCCTTTAACGGTTCCTCGCTCATCGTAATTGACGTGTCCAAGAGGGCGCAGGCAACAACATTCCAGCATCCTTGGGAGCCTCACCCGCAAACCCACTGAAATGGTCCAATCACATCGTCGTCGTACCTGCTTCCCTGTGATACGATGGGATACGGACCTTGCGAAACGCCTGGCCAGAATGTGGTTTGTGCTGAAGCATTCCGAGTATTTCGCACAAGTCGATACAACCTTGAAAGGGTGTATATCGATGCCAGAAATAGCCTTGCGGGATGCGAGAAGTACTTTGCAGGATCTGTACAGGAGTATAGAATGGCTTCATCTCCTTCTCTTCAGTCCATATCTCATCCATCTTGATTATCCTTCAGCATCATCTTCCTATTGTTTCTTTCCTACTTTCAGACGTTTTGTCAACCACACTCCTTGATTTCTTTCAGATTGACTTCAAGTTCAATCCGAACTACTTTGCTTTACTAGCCGCGCAGTCACCTTACCATCTTTCTTCAACCACTACCATAACCATGACCACTTCGGAATTATACCCATATGATCCGAATCAAAAGGTAGCCCTCGCTGCTGCTGCTCTTTTCGGCCTCAGCGCCTTTATCCACCTCATCATGATGATCATGAAGAAGACATGGTTTTACACTGCCATGACCATTGGTTCCTTCAGTATGCTTTCCACTCTTTGTACCCCATCTCCATATTTTCACTGCTAATTATGCTTAGTGATGACTGCTGGATATGCCGCTCGATACCTCTCCATTAAATCCCCCGACTCCATCCCCCTCTACGCCATGCAATCCCTCCTCATCCTCCTCCCACCATCCCTCTACGCCGCTACGATATACATGATCTACGGACGCATCGTACTATTCGTCAACGCTCCCGACGCCTCAATCATCCGACCCACACGCGTAACAAAGATCTTCGTCGTCGGAGACGTCATCTCCTTCATGATCCAACTCGGCGGTGGCGGCATGGAAGCCCAGGCCTCTTCCGCAGATCTCGGACAAAAAGTCATGCTCGTCGGTCTCGTCATTCAACTCATCTTCTTCGGCTTCTTCCTTATCATTGCCATCACCTTCGATCGTCGCATGTCTTCCAGTCCCTTACGCTACACCATCCCGAAATACGGAAAACACACCTGGAGAAGCTTGTTATTGCTTTTGCTTGGGGCGGCGTTTGTGATTATTGGGAGATGTGTATATAGGGTTATTGAGTTCTCGAATGGGAGGGATGGGTATTTGATGACGAATGAATGGTGCATGTATGTTGGGGATGCGGCACCGATGTTTTTGGTTCAGGCAGCGTTTCATTTCATTCATGCGGGGGATGTGTTTCCTAGGGGTGGGGTGGGGAAGATGGAGGATGAGAGATATATCAATTTGGAGAATCAGGCATGAGAAGAGGTTTTGTCCGCGCTGGACATTGAGCGAAGCGTGGTCCCACCCAAACAGAACCTGCAAAGACAACCGACACGAGAGCGGAGAGGGGTGGACACCAGTGATAGCGGGGCGGGCCTACCGTGGAGCGATATTTTGGAGCTCACTTTGTATGATGAAACTGATGAACATGGGATAGAAAGGGGTAGAAATTGATGGTTATGACGTTTCATTCATGGTAGAAGAACCAAGTTCAATGCTGCTAAACCAGTTGACTTCAGCACTCTCCATGTACTAGCGTGCCAACTGTCTTCGCCTTTCCAACTTTCCATCACGACACACCAGTGCACTGTCCATTGATCCCCAAAAGCAATCAATTGAAAAATAACGACAAAAGTGTCTTTCCATTGATAATAATTCAGGCCAAGCAAACCCTCCAATCCTTATCGGGTATTGTTTACTTCCTATTTTAAAAGACTCTCAAGAAGAATTATCACTTGAATGGCGACTTGTTATCACGTTGTGAATTTTTTTTAAGTCACATGAGTATACTGCACGTAGTTAATGTTCCACGGGTCACTTGCTCAACCCAGCTCAGGCCCGATGTGGGACTCCCTGTTACACCAAGTTGACTTCAACACTCTTGATGCTGAATACCTTCTTTCCGGGACAGGATCTAGCAACGAGCTGATGACTCTCCGACAGTGTTCCTTTCTTGCGTTAGCATCGATGTCCTATCAATCCAGGAAGAAGACTCACATCATTTAAATTCTCAATGGGCCTATATCCCCACATCCCAACCCGATCCTGTAAATACCGATCATAATTCTCATCCGCTCCCTCGGCCGCAACACTCCAAAGCAACTTTCCCCTCCTCATCTCCATATACACCAGTCCAATTGCCCACATATCCACCGGCCTTGGATCATATTCCGTCCTTACGAACACCTCTGGGGCGACGTAATCACTACTTATCGAACTATTTTTCCTCCTCGCTATTACCCCGCTCTTCCCTCCTTGACTAAAATAACTAGCACGTTGAAAATTAGCAATCTTGAGTACGCCATTGATAGTAATGAGCAAGTTCTCAGGACGGATATCTTGATGCGCGACTCCGGAGCGATGGAGATACTCGAGACCGAGGATGGATTGCTTGAAGTAGGAGTCTGCTTCTGAGGATGAGATTCTTTTTGAGCGGTGGATGAGGTACGTAATCACTACTTATCGAACTATTTTTCCTCCTCGCTATTACCCCGCTCTTCCCTCCTTGACTAAAATAACTAGCACGTTGAAAATTAGCAATCTTGAGTACGCCATTGATAGTAATGAGCAAGTTCTCAGGACGGATATCTTGATGCGCGACTCCGGAGCGATGGAGATACTCGAGACCGAGGATGGATTGCTTGAAGTAGGAGTCTGCTTCTGAGGATGAGATTCTTTTTGAGCGGTGGATGAGGTAGTGGGGTAGAAAAGCTCGAGACTGGAGTCTTCTCGCTTGATCGAAGGCCTTCGTTGATCTGGCTGGAATGGGAGTTGTAGATAGGTCTACGAAGAGACAGCGTCAGTAGGTAATTGTCGAAGCAAGGGATGAGGAGGATAGTTTACCATGGCCGAGCTTGATCTTCTGCTCGTCGGTGGTGATGACACCAAGAGACCTCGCAGTTTGTCAAGGAGCTCGGTGCTGGGTTCGAAAGTGCCAACATGCTGTTTGCGTCTGACCTCTGGCAGCGCTTCGTAGGTACTCATCATCACTGAAGCCATAGGGTCTGGCAACACCTCCAACCTTGGATTGTATCTCGGTTTGGAATGTCTGCTGAGGGGTTCGACTTCCCTGTAACTGTTCAAATTGAGAGTTTGCTGAGTGAGATGAGGAAGGAGAGGACATTTATGAACCTTGCACTGCAAAAATTCTGATATCATTCCCAGAATGAAGTTCTCGACATAATGCAAGTAATCAAGCCCATCCAAACTCTCCTCACCTCTCAGGACGAAACTTCTTATCTTCTCCCCAATTTCCCCTCATTGTGGCTATGCAAACCGTCACGAATCCCCAGTTACGCGCTGCAGCCGTACCAAAAATGCAAACAAACTTGATATCTCGACATTCATGTGACCGAGAATGAAATACCTCATACCCCGCTGTGATTTGCGGGATTTTTGAACAGCACACATTAGTGCCAAGACTTGATGATGTATGAGGGATTTTCAACTTCGAACACCAGGACTTCGGATCAAGTCTTAGTGCGAGATGATCTTCACTAGAAGTGTCCTATCAAATCTAACCTTTGAGATCTGACAGTTGACAGATAGGGAAATCGCACGCCGGCGATGGACAAAGTAAGCGGCTAAAGCGCGGACAGAGAACCAGTGGATGGCCTTGAGAACCTCTCTCAAGAGTGGAAGAGATCAAATTCAGGCAAGAAACAGGTAGAAAAGCGATAAAGCTGAAATTCGTAGCGAAATATGGTGTTCTCCGACTTCGAGAAATAGCTGTGAAAGGTTAGAGTCCCAGCGAGCGCTGGAAATTTTAAGCTTCGGCAGGTCTTAGCCCCCCGTAGCTAAGCGAGATTACTATTTTAACCTCATCTGCCCCTATTTCTCCACAGAGTACACACCAAAAACACAACTCTTTCGTAGTCGTGTAAGCATCCCACCTTTATCGTCAGCTTGACACCTTCACTGACGACTCTCATCATGCACACTCCTTATCAAGCACTAACCAAGACATCTTGTCCATGCAGCGCAGTCGTGAGGTGCCATCTTGTGGTGCGTGCGGCATTTCCACGATGCTGGAGTTGAGCTCCACAAATACCCAAAAGGGTAAGCCGGACAGGCATGGCATCGGCCAACGACGCGCAGCGATTATCTAAAATTAGGGGTCTCCCACGAATTCCATCTCGAGAAACATTTCTCGATCGTTGCTTGCTCTCAACTCGTCGAGTGAGCATGCCATCAATACCAGTTGAGACGAGTTTGAAGTGAGTTGGCAAAAGAACCGGAGAAGGAAAGGACTTTGAAAACCCTCGAGAACTGACTCGTAGATAGCTTGTTGACGAGAGATGCCGTAAGCAGATTGAACGTATCTCCGGTGGCGACCGAAAGGACTTCTGCGGTGATGCTCTACTGTCTAGATGGCGGAATCTCGATTGTGCTCGTCCTACTCGGTGGCATGTTTGCGGGCCTGACACTGGCGTGAGTACATGTATTTTCCAGTTGGCAGCGCATCATACTGACCTTCCTCTCAGGTTCATGGGCCAAGACCAAGTCCAGCTTCAAGTCATTGCCGGATCCGGGTCAAGTAAAGATCGGCAGAATGCGAGGAAGGTCTTGAGTGTCCTACAGCGAGGTAGACATTGGGTCCTTGTATCGCTTCTTTTGGCAAATGTCATGACCAATGAGGCATTGCCTATTGTGTTGGATCAGGATGTGAAGGGTGGATGGTTCGCGGTTCTTGCTTCCACGATCCTCATCGTCATCTTTGGCGAAGTGATACCACAGTCTCTGTGTGCGAAACATGGGTTGTCGATTGGCGCCTGGTCATCGAGGTAAGAGAATCCTTTCATCCGCGAGGTGACCTGCTAAGCATGTCGCAGATATGTGAAGTGGGTGATGTACCTCCTCTTCCCCATTGCGTACCCTGTCGCTAAACTCCTCGACCACCTCCTCGGTGCGAGCCATGGAATGTTTTTCGACCGTGCTGGGTTGAAGACACTGGTGACGTTGCACGAACGCATGAATTTCTCAACCGAGAGGTTGAACAGAGAAGAGGTTACCGTCATCTCATCGGTGCTTGACTTGAATACTCGTTCGGTCGCATCAATCATGACGCCGATCTCGAAACTTTACAGTCTTGCGGCGAATCAACCCCTTGACGAGATGACTCTGTACAACATCTTGAGCTCAGGCTTCAGTGGTATCCCAGTCCACATGGAGCATCATTCGGCAACTTTTGTTGGAGTCTTGTCTGTCAAGTCGATGGTTGCTTTGAATTACGACGGAAAGGTGACTGTCGGTCAACTCAATCTCGAAAACCTGCTTGTGGTACGGCCCGATGTCAGCTGTCAGGATTTGATACATGTATTCCGGGATAGGAAGGTTCAAATGGTGTTGGTCACGGAAAGAGGTACCCCTCACGGTGAACCGCTCGGTATCGTGACGGCGAGAGATCTAATGGATGAGTTGATAGGAGAGTGAGTGCAACCAGTCTTTTATATTTTCCTTGCTAACATCAGTGTCAGTCCACTAGCGTTCAAAGAAAGAGAATGAGACTCGGAGAATGGGGGTGTTGCTAGTCACGTGATTCTGTGGTTCTTGGCGTAAATTGGTTCGATGAAGTCTTCTGGCATAGTCAGCGGGTGTTATATCTGCATAGCATGGGTGGTTTCGGCTTTCAGTCTTGCTGCTTGGTGTTTGGTCCTGCGTTATATACCTTTCAGTTCTCATAAAGTGTGTTCCCGTGATTTTATGTTTCGTTTCAAAACAACTTGGTACACAATACTCTTTCTTCGAGCGCCTCTTTCCGATTCGACCTTCTTAGAAAGGGTTAATATCTTGAGATGCTCTCTGAATTCAACGGCAGTCAAGGTTTAGGCTCCGAAGTGGCGAGTCATTCTTGATGGCATTCACTTCGAGCTCGAGGCTCAATTGGACCTCGCATTCAGGATCTCGGAGGGTGTATATATACCGCTATGTCCCCTCTCTAATAGGTGAAATCAAGAACATATTCCGAGTCCTACGCCGCGATCCTGCCATCCGACAACTCTTGACCGACAATGGCATTGTTCTGAAGGAAGCAGTGAAGTACGCGCTGGAGAGAAGATAACAACGGGGGGGTGTTGACAACGAAAGAGTGTTGACAACGAAAGAGTGTTGACAACGAAAGAGTGTTGACAACGAAAGAGCGTTGACAATAAGAAGGGGAGACATAACAGCCAGATCAGAAGTAAAATCAGTTACATTAAACTCAAATTCAAATTATCGTGGTGCTGTTACTTTAGCGAACGAAGGAAGGATTCACGTCTTGGGACCGGTGTTCGACTTGAGCAATTCACCCATTGCTCAATGAGTCTTTCCATCGTCACTAAGATTACTTTGCTCGAGCTAAAGATCTCACACAATAGGGAGAATTGGAAAGTCGGCACGAATGTACGCGCTGCTTGGGACAAATCTACATCATTGGTATTATTCGACAGTAAGGCACATAATCTCATCAGCTTCCAGGGTCGATTGACTCACGGAGACACAGAACCATCAATTCTCATCCTCCACCTCCTCGAAATCAGCTCGAGTCAACAATCTCCCATCCAATATCTTCCCCATGTGAGTCTTCTCGATGCTCTCGCAATTTCTGCGAACCTTCGTCATGAGCACCTTCAAGAACCTAGTAGGGCTATTTTTGAAGGTTGACTTCACTTTGTCATTCTGCAGAATGAAACCGTCGGCAGCAACAACACAGCCTTCTTCCGATTTGTCCCATGCGAGCCCGAGCAACTCACAGACCTCGATGTACTCCTTGAACGATTCCAAGTATAGTTGTCCTGCGAACAGATTGAGCAGAACAACGAGGTGGCGGGGCAGAATCAGCTCAGGTCGCGAAGGAACTGTGAACAGGTCCAGCGCATCCAACGCACGAAATCCGAGAGTGGGCCGTGGTGCATAAAGATGCAGCGTCGTGGTCTTTGACACGCTTACATCTGGCATGATTCTTTGCGCCTCAAATGGACTGATTATCAGCATACACTTCACAGTTTTGCTGCTGGGAGCCCCGGTACTGGTAAGAATCCAATTCACAGGCCGCTGGTAGTAGTCGGAAACGTATGATGTGGCGTTGGACACTTGGATTGTATTCGCGAAATCGGTCGTGACAAGCAGATCTTGGGGAAATTGCGAGACATTGAGGTAAGCCGCAGCGCTGGTAGTACGCATTGCTTGGAACGCTGGCATGTAAGCCTTCGAAGCGGGAATCAGATTGCCTGTAGACACAAACTTGACCAGATCAGGGTGTAAGTGATGAGTAGCAGGTCGCGCCGGTGCCGGCTTCTGGACTTGTCTCTCCTGTTCGATCTCAAGTGAGAGCTCACGCTCTTGTTCTTCTCGGAGTGTGGCGGAATCAAATTGCAGATTGTCGAGTTCTTCGCACCGCTCTACAATCAGATTCAAGTTTCGATTGTTGCTTGCTTTCACGATCGATGTTACATCAAAGCTCGGATGAGGTCGGTATCTGTCGTCCAGGCTTTGAGATTCATCTTCGAGGAACTTGTTGGCAATAGTCTTTGACATGATCATGCCATTGTTCGTACGAGCCTCGGCCCAGATGGCACTCTATTGCTCAAATCGTTGACCCTGTACCGCCTAAAGGGGCATGCTTCGTCGCGTGTCCGTAAAGGTCTCGGAAATAGCCCAACTGAGGACATCGGATACGTCAATCTCTGCACTATCTGGCTTAGATTTTCGTGTTAATATCTTCGTTTTGATCTCTTCTGGTACACAAAAGACGACTGATTAGCCCTTGCCCAGCTTCCTCATTCTCATACACGCTACAAAACGGTTAGTGAGGTTTAGGAAGGCACGAGATTATAGACTAACCTTGAACCAATCTGTCTTTCGTTAGATTTGGGCCTAGAGTGACAGCCGCACGATACGACGTTGGCAACTTCAAATCGGTTCCTCTAATATGAGCCTCATCGAGGTATACAAGGCAGACATCAAGCTGCGTTGCAAATGAGGATGTTTGCAAGGCCTCAATATTGTCTTTCCGATTGATAACGCAGAGTTCATCGTTGTCGTTGAAAAAGACGACAGCTTGCGTGCTATGACTTGGCATCATTCTTAGCCACTGTTTAGCGACGTCAAGATTGCTAAGTTCGAGAATTTGGGCCCCGACATCAAGGATTACCTGTACCGTTGGTTCCATTGCCGTCACCATCGCGAGGAGAGATTGTGCATCCGAGCTAGAAGCATCTTGACTGCATTGCATCAAGGCAACAGAATTTTCAGGTCCGAGAAGATACTCCAAGACCAGAGCGTTTGTGTGTTGCTGTTCAGGCAGATCAAGATGGCCGACACTCAGTGGAAGGAGCTTTCTAGAGTCATTAGTACCACCGAATCCGGTTATCGGATGGGTTTTGGGTTGGCCGATGTCCCACCCCGACGCGGAAAGCTTATAGGGAAACTCCTTCATCTCTTTCGGAAAGACAATGTGTGCCAAGAAGTAATCGATAACGCTCTTGGCAAAGCGGAGAGGCGGAAAGACCTCCTCGATACACTGGAGTCGGTCCTTAAGATTGATGCCAGGAAAGTGACGGAACGCCGGCGGCAGGTCTGGAGCATCTCTTACCCAAGCTTGGTATTCAATGTCAGCTTGGTCGGATTTAACAAGGTGATAGAATGCAATAAAAATATCGTCATCCCTCAACTCGCCATAATAGTACGTCAAAGATGTCAGTACAATGACAACGTCAGGATGGCTAAACTCTGACCGAGCGGTGGGCTGCATCGAATTAGCACAGTAAAAAGTCATTTGGATAAAAGTGGCTCCATAGCCAAGAGCTGTCTTGGGAGCTGATGAACGGGTTTGGACAATCAACATAGCTTCCCGGCTCTGAGCTTCTATACAGGGAAAGGAAGAAGAAACCCCATAATAAGTATAGAAATGTATACGTACGTTGTCCTTGGCGCGGTATGGCACTGCTAGCCTCGTGGTAGGCTTTCGGAAGACGTCCAGTCCATAATTAACCCTCCAGCGCTTTTGCCCAAGCGCAAAAGCTAGAACGCCACCAGCTATGAGACCTCGTAGAAGCAGAAGTGTGTCACGTGTCGAGTCTGTCCAAAAGCCACCTGACCCTGGCTTTTCGACTTAGGCGATTTCATCCGAAGAAAGAATAGGTTCTGTCAAGTACTTATAAACGGCCCGTCGGACAGGATCTGGCTGTCTAGCGATTGGGAAACTGTTCATTCCGGTTTCGCATATGTGCTTGGCAACCCGACTGAACAGCTGAAGCTCGGCGTCTACCCGTAGGATTCGAGTTCTGGGGAAACTTCCTGGCTGACGGTCGTTAATGCTGATCGAGTCGGGGAACAATTTCCTGACACTTGGCGCGAAGGCTTTGACGAGGTCCAGCAGATGCTGAATACAGACCCAGCGGTCGGGGCTGAACTCAATGGGTCGCTGCGTACCCATGGTGTAAATGAGTTCGAATTTGACGCTGAAATTTTCGTCGCTCTCGTCCATAATGTCACGAGAAGACTTGTCAAAAAACTGCTGCGTACTCAAAAGAGGGCTGCCAACTTTCTCCTTGTTTGTGATGAAGCACTCGAGGCCCATGAGCTTAAAAGATAGAATATGCTCAGGCTGAACGAGAAGAATACCACTATTATCCATACATTCTCGGTAGATTTTACCAATTGCAGCCGCCTCGGCTTGCCCAAGTTTGATGGAACGAGAAAATGGCATATGATACACCCGTCTGTCTACGAGCTCTCCAAGTTTGGATACCAGCATCTGGAACATCTCCTTGGACTGTGGCTTGGCCACGATCACACGAACCAATCTGGAGCCATCTGCAAGAGACGCAGCCACGATAGGGACGATGACGGACGATTTTCCTTCTCCCATATTCAGCTGCATGACCGTGTTCGCGCCGGACTTTGGGCTTCTCATCTGCTCGGCGATTTGTTCTTGTACTTCTCGAATCATAATACTACTCTCAACTTCTAGGAGTAGTGATTCGGGGTACTCTAATGGATTCCAATTCGTATGACTAGGATTCTGCAGCTCCCTGAAGAGGTCTGTATGATTGCCAGCCAAGCTGAGAAGTCGTTCAGCCCGGTGAAGATCAGTTAAAGCACGGCCATACTGAACAATGCACATCTGCCAGTCAGGTGTGATCTTTTGCCAACCCCTACGTGAGAGCTGTTGGAGGAGAAAGATTGGAGATACCCTAGGCCATTGCTTGACGCTAGCGACGATTGCCGATGCCTTTGATCCGTTTGGAGAGGTCAAGCAGGACGAGATGGCATCGTAGACCCGGTGCACATGCTTTTGGCAGCGATCGAGGTAGCCGACGAGAGTATCCCTGATGGAGTTTGAATCCAGTCGCACTGTTGATAGACTGCCCCAGTGGTGCAAAGAGGCAAGACTACTACGCAGGTCATTGACGTAATTCTCTTCTCATAGCTTGAGCTGGTCTGAGATTCCAAACCTTGTAACAGCGCGGAGAGTCGCAAAATTGGCTTTTCTGCATTTGAGTCGGAAGATATGATGCTGTTGATGTTCTGTGTATCACAATCCGACAGATCAGGGGTCGAGCGAGCAAAGATGTCATCAATGCCAACGAAGCCGCGTGCTTGCTTTCTCTGGGTATTCAGAATTCGATTAGAACTTGGATATAGCGGTTGTGTCAAGGGGCTAATCTGTTGTCTTCTGAGAGCGTCCGCAATGGCCTCCAGATACTTATCGTATCGATGATTCTCAAACCAGGTCTTGAAATCCGGCTTCGCGATCTGTATCGCCTTGCTGATATCGATGTAGGGGGAGGGAGTGCCGGAGGTATAGCAACTAGGAACGACTGGTACCTCACAGGGCCATTGAATCTCAAGCTCCTTGAGTAATTTGTCGACAGCCTGAGTCTGATTGCTTTGGAACGTGCTTTGTCGTCGTCTCTGAAGTGCATGGAGGGTCTCCCTAGGCTGTTGAGGAAGCTTCGCATCAGGACTTTGAGGGAATGGAAGAAGTGCCACCCGGAAAGCATTGCGCAGGTTGGAAGTATTGACTCGGGAGCCTTTTCTGAGATGGAATGAGTTGAGCAACGGAGCAGACATTCGGATTACATCTGGTGCGGAGAAAAAGAATGCTAGTGACTGAAGAATCTGCATATTGGCATTTTCTGCGAACGCCAGCGTCGATAGCCACATCATGAAGCCAAACTTTTCGAATCGGGGAGCTGATCTACTTAGAACATTGTGAAGGCTGCTCCAGTATTCAGACGGGATCTTGAGCGGTTCGAGAAGCTGCTTGTCACTATATTTCAGGTCGCATAACGGGAGGGCTACTCCGGGCTTATAACCAGATGTTCTCAGGCAAAGTGCTTCATTAACCATAAGGAGAGAAGAGATCCCACATAAGGTGGGAGCCTCTAAACTGAAGTACACGCAGTCTGAAAGAACAGTAGGAGCTGCGGGCTACTGCAAGTCTCAAACAAAGAAGATTCTAGAGTTGACACGTGAGTTCCACGTGACTGTGGAACAACACTCCCCTTAACTCGAATCTTTTTTAGTCCCCGTGTCCCGAGTTCATATCCAAGTCCTTATTACTATCGCCGACATTCGAATCTAAGTCCTCTATAGCAATAGAGTTGTCTAAATCTTTCATGTTGACTACTCTTATCTTGCCCATAAAGTATTTGAACTTCTTTAGAGCCAAAGGCTTCGTCAATACATCAACGACGTTCTCCGTTCCTACAATTCTCTCGGTGAAAAGATCCTTAACTTCCATCGCCCTCTCTCTTAGAAAGTGATATCGAACGTCGATATGCTTAGTGCGGTTGTATAGCTCTGGGTTTCTTGACAATTTCAAAGTAGCATTATTGTCCATCTTCAAAGTCACAAATGAAATGTACTTCATTATGCGCAAGTCGTTGACAAATCTTCGGAGCTAGACTCTCTCTCGTGCAGCTTTTGCACCGGCAACCCTTTTAGTATCCGTTGTTGAGAGCGAGTTGCTCTTTTGACGCTGAGAGCACCAAAAAATCGGAGCTCCTGCAAGTAGATACACCCATCCAGTTGTCGACCGACGTGTGTCAAGACACATAGTATAGTCGGAGTCGGAATACCCAAGAAGACTACCCCAATTTGGCTCTTGACTTCGCTTGTAGAAGAGACCAACATCTTTTGCTTCATTTAAATATGCCTAGACGTCGATTATTGCATCGATATGAGTTTGATTTGGGTTGGAAGTGAATCGTGCCAATAAGCTGCTGTTGTATGTGATGTCAAGGCGAGTTTGATTCGCCACCCAGTTTAGAGATCCAATCTGTGAAGCATAGAGAGCCTTCGTTGCTGGCTTCGCAATTGCCGTCTTCTCGGCTTCCAGAATGATGTTTGGATCCATAGGGACGCTTTTAGGCGGGAGATTTTGAAATCCGAAGCGTTCGAGCGCAGTTTCAAGGTATTATCAGATGTTTGTGAGAAGTAATCCCAGAGAACTCCTTTCAAGTTGTCGTTCACGGGGTAGGGCAAGGATCTACGTTCATGGCATACGATGCTTGACATGACGAAAGCCTTGAATCCTTGTGCTGAATTTTGTGCTCGGTCCCGAGATAAATACACACTATCGTAATTGACAGTATGTTCCTCGGCGCCGAAACCTGAGACTCGGACGGTAGATGACCGAATGAGGTCGCGTTCGAGGAGATGGACCTGGACACGATCTAGTCGCAGTCTCTTAATGCATGATGATGGGTCGAATATAGTGTATGTCTTGGCTTGGTCCAAAATCGAATTGATAGATATATGAAATCTGCCGTGCTGAGCCATGAACCCAAGCTTTCCAGACCAAGTAACACTTTGCATAACGCGCTCATTTTGAGGATAGAACTTCCTTTCTGGAGTCAGTTCCGCAATTCGATTCAGGATTTCGACCTCCTTCTGGGTGAGTCGAACAAAGGATCGGACGGCAGCAGAGTCCAAGATCGAGAGTGCTTGTTTTGTTCCGGTTCTCTTAATGAGAGGATCAGGTAAGCAGAAGGAAGTGAGGCCGTGGAGATAACACAAAAATAGCTTGCTCTGCAAACTGCCATTGTCAACCAACCTTCCAATGTGACTATCCACACGGTATGCATGAGCCTTCGTGGCAGAGTCTTTCTTGATGTTGACTCGAACATGACCGGAGGTCGCCACGTGCATGACCTCCCCTTCTGGAATAATAACAAGGCGATGGCCACTTCTCTCATGTTTGAGTATAAGCTTGTCGCAAAGTCCAAGGAGAGTTCCGAGAGACTGATCAACATCAACGAACATTCCGCGAAATTGTCTCGACTCGATGGTTGAGTTGTGTGACTTCAGATAGAACCCCAGCTGGAGTCTAGGAAGCTCAATATCCACCGAGGACGAGGAATGGTGGAATATGTTATGGATTCGGGAAGCGTCTTGAAGGGGGGAAAGTAGCTTTGATATCAATTTCCCTGTCTCACTCTTGACTCCTACCAAAGATGCTTCATGCTTCATCAGACGCCATTTAGAGCCGGTGCTAGTTCTGATTAATTTCCAGTTGTCCGGAGATTCAGTCCAGGGATCCTCTGCAGGGCGAAATTCCATGGAGTCGTTATTGATGTTGTACCAGTGGATAAAGTTATCAATGAAAGCCGACGGAAACTCTCCCAAAATTAGCCTCGAGGGGATGAGCTGGTATTTTCGATCACCCTTGACAGCCTGGACAATGAGATCTGACCCCACGGGTTTGCCAGCTTCGTCTAAGACCGACTCAATGTTGAAATGAAGAATATAGTCAGAGAACTCCTTCTTGCCAGAAAACTGCATACCTTGAGCAGTGGTGGGCATAACCTCCAGGCATAATTGTCCGAACAAGGTGCGGTACATTGGGTGCCGTTCGTATTGCTGAGGAAGACGAGCTAATGGAAGTCCATTCACAAGAAGTTCGCCAGTCAGAAGGTTGAAATGGACGGAGAGTGAAACGCCGCCGCTGCCAACCGCGGTTCGACTGACTAGCCAATGATCTAGATCTCGGGACATGATTTGCCAGCTGTCTCCTGCTTGGTACGCTGACCAAGACTTCTTTATGGCATCGTCCACAGACTCGTTCTTTCCCTGCAGGAAATCTCTCCTCACGATATTATAGCTGCGATAAGAGAGACCTTTCTAACGCCAGTAGAGTCGTGTAATCAAAGGGTTAGAGGAGCCGGAGATGGATAAACTTTCTTCTTGGATGACAATTGAGCATTGGAGGAAGACTGAGGCTTGTTTCTGGATGGACAAAGTGGCGTTTAGACATGTTCCCTCGAGGTTGAAGGAGTCGGCACAAATTAAAGCAAGCTCGACAACCTTGGAGCGAAGTTCAGCTCGTTGGTGATCATCCGTGGATTTGCGCGCCTTCTCTTTTAGGTAATTAACCCATTTGAAAGATATTTCCCGAATCGTAACCAAGTAAGCTAAAGACTTATCTCGAATTTCCTCGGAGGTTGTCAATGACAGAATGCGTGTCGCCAGAGTGACAAGAGTACCAAGCACTTGGGAAGACTCCCAATTCTCCTTGATTCTTTGCAGGGCCCGATCGAGAGCGGTCAAGAGGGTTTCGACAAAGGTAAGATTGCCTACAATTGCGTGGCCCTCTCTGAGGACATTACCACCACTGGCAGGTCCAGCCTGGTAGATTGCTTGCAGTATTACAAGACCCGTCTCGATCTTCTTCAAGTCCACAATTGGCATGACAAGTTGAAGTAATATGTTTTGCCACTGGATTCGACAGCCCAGGGGAAGAGTGCTTAAAGCTCTGTACTCGTCTATGGACATACCATCAGGGCATTCGGATTGGCTAGCCATGACCGCGTTTGGAGAAGGGCCATGAGGTGTCGAGGCTGGGCGAAAGAGGAACTGCTGAAGATAGGAAAGCTTTTGAGGTAAAGTGAACGTGCACGACTTCGGAGTTTTGTCTGTGATCTGAAAACTGCTCACAAAGCACCCAAGCTTGGCGTCGTGATATTCATACCTGAGTTCACTGTTGAGGCAGACTTGGCTCTCGGTTGCGTCGCTTACGCCTTTTCCATGGCGGTGTGTTCCCATGTGAGGTTTGTTTTGCGAGAGAATTCCGATACGCCGCTCTCGGCTAAAGGGGGTGAAAAAGGTCGAAAGTCCGCAAACATCTTCATGTAGTGGAAAGTTGTTACGTGATCGTTCTGCAGACACGTACTCAGCCTTAAGGACCTCAACGATGACAAAAACCGCCGTGTCTCGCCAATGACCAAACCAGGGTGGGACATTCAGCTCGAAAACCGTAGCCTGTGCTTCCAGGGACGCGCTTGGAAGAGGCCACTCGTGGACTTTGATTTCAACCTTATCGGCTTTTGACTGGTAATCACATTTCTTGCAATTACCATCTCGATGTTTTTGTTCGCGAAAGTCATTGAACACATCGGTGACGACTTCATGAGTGTCGTGATCGACAGAATCGCGGAGTTTCATCCAGGAATCGTACTCGACCTTCTTCTTGAGAAGTTCCTCTCTCTTTCTTTGTCGGGCTTCGGCGGCTTCCTTTTCGATCTTTTGGAGCAATTGTCTGTGCTCAGCGGACTGCGTGAAGTATTGGACGGCAAAAGAGTTCTGACTTCCAAATTCTTGGAATATATGCGGGGCTCGGAACTTCGCACGAGAACGACGGACGAGATAATCCTCCACATGAAGCAGTCTTTGCATCTGGGATTTGAATGGTAGCACCAGAGATGTCAAGACATCTCGCGGTATGCCGGGGTCGTAGTCTTTGAGGAGTCCGCAAATGTGCGTCGCAGATTCGTCACCAGCAATCCAGAGCTCAAGGCTGGTTAGGAGCATTATGGAAGTAGCCTCTGGATTATCTGTGTACAGCGTATGTGCGATTGCATGATAGCTTCGAATCAAGACGGCCAGTTTTCCGCAGGTGGTAAGGCCGCCCTTGTGGTGGTTCAGCCAAGTTCCCAGATGGTGTTCTACCCACGCCTCGACAGCCTTCAAGTCATGAACCACAAGGTCTGAATTTGAAAATGCCGTAATACTAGGCAATTCATCTGCTGGATACTTTTTCGGGCCGTATTTTCGCTGAACAGACGCAGAAGGGTTCGTTGCCTTTCGATTTTCCATCGTCCTCAGGTATTGATCCAGCGCTGGTAGGACAATGGAGGTATCGGAATCGAACTCCAACCACCCCAGGCGAGATAGGTTGCAGGATGGCTCGGCGTTTTTCGTGATGGTCAACCATTTTGCTTGAAGATCACGATCGGTATCTTGCATGATTCTGCGAACAAAGTCAAGACCAGGTTCATCAGAAGAAGAGCCCAGTTTGAGCAAACGGCGAACAAGCTATGCATTCATTGCGAAAATGAGATCGCTCGAAAGGGAATCAGAATACCTATGTGACAACTCAAGAACGTAACTGAGTAGGAAAACCATGAAAAGCTTGTACGTGTCTGTAGGCATATTCGATGCTGCGGCCAATCGGAAGAGTTCAAGTTGAATCGCGACGCGGACGAGCAGCTATAAAGAACATCTCCGCCATGGCTTCAAAGCATTAGCGAGCATGACTTCTTCTCGGGTATTCTTGATCAGCCGGGGAACATCCACGGGTTGTGCAAGGGGACCTAAGAAAGCAAGGAAAAGCTCGGTAATCATCTTCGGGTGCGTCTTATCCCGTTCTTCGTTGTGCATTTGGCCTGCTTTTCTCGCCTGGGGTTGTGTTCCAGGGGCTTTCTGATGGCTCATCGTGGCGAGGGTATCTGCAATTGTAGCTCGAAAAGTCGGTTGCTCGAAGGCTTCGCGTTTCAAATCCAGAGCTGCTCCAGGGAAGGAGCGCCGAAGTCTGCCCTTGGTTGCAAAGACTGCTTCGTTGAGAGGAGATAGCTCGAATGCCTCCACGCGAATAGAGTTGTCGACTTTGCTCAGGAGAAGCCCAGCGTTTTGAGCGCGTACATGCAGCGGGATAGTCCCATCTATATAAAGGTTAGCAAGACTTAATACTCCACAGGATCTTAACACTCGCCTCCGTCCGAGAGAACTTTGAGAGCAGTTTTTAACCGCTCGTCATCAATAGAACCGGAAGTGTGTACACTCTTCAAATTATTCATCAGGACAATGATTGGATTAATTGAGAGGCTCTGGTGATCCGGAAGATGGGCTTTGAACTTCCAGAGAGCATCGATCGTGGTGTCAATCAAAACAGATTCGTACTCTGTATTGAAGTCATCCTTCTGAGGCAACTCTGGGGGAAGGAAGACGTGGTGAATCAGGTATTGAACAACTCCAAGGGAGAGACCGTTACTGAAAGGTGCCATGGCAAATGTGACGGTGATAAGCAGATCGATCTCGCAGGTAGGGAGAGACGAGTGCGGCGTTGCCAACGAAAGGTCTTCGGGGATTTGATATAAAGGCGCGCATGCAAGAGGTTTCGAAAGATGCAACGGATCGTTATTGCCGCCAGGCAGCAGATTCTGTTGCAGCGAACAAAAGACTCGAAGGCAGGCGATGACCGGGAGTGGTGATGGTGTGGTGGGAGGAAGAAACGCGTAGACAGGATTTTCATGTCGAGTGCTCGAGAATTTTTATCCAAGAAACGGACTTTCAAGGTCGTCAATTTTTGATTCGCCCGCCACGGGAACTTGCGAATGACGCTTTAGCCAACAACGTAGCATGGTTTCTGTTTGAATATATTCGGCATGTAATCTTCTTAAGAAGACATTTGAACTTCTGTGAGACATGGATGCATCTTTGTTTGGTGTTCAGTGGGCTGCCGCACAGTCAGGGGCTAGATTTACGGTCGCTGCACTTCCAGCCACTCGAGTACCTCGACATTATGGCTGACTCGCGAGGTTGCATATGAGGTATAGACATGACAAGGTAAGTTCTTGTGAGACTGGCACAAGGTTGAGGTGAGATTGAAGTTGAAGTCGTTGAAGTAAATACTATAGTGGGGTTATACGAGTTTCTCAAAAATCCTTGTTTGTATTAGGTATAGTCACCGGCTATAAGTTCCCGTGATTCGCTTATTTTACACCAAAAGCCATATATAACACTTGAAGTTTTACTTATATTTAGGTGTAAATACAAGTAATTTGAGTTATAGAATCTTTTAATTAGATTATTACGCGTATTTTAATCGAATTTTATTAAATTGGCAAGTAGATTCCTTGAAGTTTTGAGGTCGTAAATAAAGAGGTTAAAAAAATAAACTTTTTTTATTTGTAAACTCGATTAAATTTTGGTTTCCTTGATTTTAATATTTTATTTTTCTATTAAAACTTCAATTGAAAAATAATTCGAAGAAATAAATTAATTGGAATTAT
Organism: Phialocephala subalpina; assembly: GCA_900073065.1. Taxonomy (NCBI): domain Eukaryota; kingdom Fungi; phylum Ascomycota; class Leotiomycetes; order Helotiales; family Mollisiaceae; genus Phialocephala; species Phialocephala subalpina. The sequence continues at coordinate 296,046 of FJOG01000009.1, forward strand.
TCGAAATAAAAATACTATCGCTTTATTCTTTATTCAAATGGGGCTTAGCGTAATTTGTACCTCGTAAACGCGCTTTACTTTTCCTCGTTTTTATATTTTAATATTTTGCTTCGTAAACTTTATAAAAGCGCTTTTGCGAGGGGTTACTTTTTTTTATTTAATAATATATTTTTTAAATTATTAACTTTTAAATTACGGTTTTTATAAAAGTTTAAAATTATAAATAAATTAATTAATATTTGTATTTAACGAACGAAAAACTTATTTAAAGAAATATTTTTATTAGTTTGATTTATTATTTAAAATATTTGAATTTTTTTAGGGATTTTATTTAAATTAATTATTTCGATAAAAATCAAATATTAAGTTTTTACTTTTATATTTTGTAA
>FJOG01000009.1:313646-582729 GCA_900073065.1 Phialocephala subalpina
GGAATGAAAAGCATAATCGAACATGATACAGAGTACAAGTCCAACTCAGACATTCATGATTTTCGTGTGCCATGAACACAGTATTCATTCGTTTCGTTTTCATCCAAACCGTGTCCTCTCCCCCTCCTCAACGCCTAACATTTCATCATAAATAGCCCTCCATTCTAAAGGCCTTGGTAACCTCAACGTCTCCGGCGGTGGCCAATACGCAAAGTGCATTTCTTCCTTCCAAGGCGTACAGCTCATACCCTCAGCTTCTTCCTGTGCGAAAGTCCTCCTCGCATATTCTCTTCTCGCTGGGTATTGCTTTCCTATTGGAAATCCTAGCCTTTTGACTGCTATTAGCGTGAGGTGTTTCTTCGCTTCTCGGTAATGGTTCAGGAGCCAGACTAGACGCCAACGCGCAGACTCGGGGATCGTTCCGTCAGGCAATCGTCCTTCCTCTTCGAGATTGACGACGAAGGATGCGCGCGTTACCATCCTCGCCTGATTCTTGGTAGGATCTCGGTGTGCTGTTGAGCGGAGGACTAAAAGGGCTTCTTCTCGGATTTGCTTGTTGCGACAAGTCAGCGCGACGTCACAAAGCGGCTTCTCGCTCCCATCCTGGAAGAGAAAGGTTGGTTGGTCCTTTGGGTAAAGTTGTTCCGTTTTCTTAGCGACGTGTCGAGATAGGGACACTATCTCTTTATAGTATTCGTGAAATTGATCAAAGTCGCATTCATTAATGAAGAATGCTCCCGCTAACCTGATCTCAGCGTTGAGAATGTGGAGACGAAGTAATGCAGCTCCTGATGATATAAGGGGTCCCGGAGATCGTAGAAGCTTGGGGAAGATGGGCTCGAAGGCAGAACACCAGCGGTGGATGTCGGAGATGTACATATCGCGGTCCGGAAACAAGGTTGTGGGGAGGCAACAAGGATCTACGAGCTCGCCGGGGGTATCGGTTGTGAATGTATGGCGAATTTCATCCTTCGCCGCTATGATTCTTGCGTATATCTCTCCGATTAGATGGTATGTCCTCCTCATAATCAGCTCTTGGTAGACACGCGCTTCTTCTAGATGCAAAAACCGGGCAGGCATATTCTTTATCGTAACTTGGCCTTCAAGACGCCGTGTCGAGTGCCGGGTAAGAGCATGTTCACCCCAACGGATAGCATGTTGGAGATCTGCTTTTGCGAATTCGTGGAATATGTCGTCTTCGATAGAAGTTGGGTCTGGTGATTCGATTCCGAGGTTTCGCGATGATTTTGACGAGATCCAGGATTGGAGGAGGGAGTAGCCAGTTTGGGATTGGGTGAAGGCTGTGTTGGGGGATTGGAGGAAGTTTTCGATACAGTAGACGAGGAGGCAGGCGAGGAGTGCTTTTCGGAGAGAGGAGCTTTTCTTAGGTTCGGGGATGATTTGTCTCATGCCAGAGATGGCGTGATTGTAGGATGTGAGGGCGAAGGATCGGTGTTGTTGTGCTAGGACGCGAGTTGATTCTTGGGGGTTGGTGGTGGCGAGGTATTCGGTTTTGATGGCTTTGTTGAGTGCTCCTACTGCGACTACAGCTCGAAGGACGAATGGTTCTTGGTAGCATGCTTGGAGGATTGTGTAACTCCAAACTGAAGACCGTAAAAGCCCCGATAACTCGGGGGCAGCTTCTTCTTGATAGGCTTTGAAGTAGGACGCCTCTCGTGGGTCGATGAAATGAAGTGTTTCCGAAGGACGGACTCGGCTCAGCTGGTCTGTGTTCTGGGGTATGAGGATCCTTTGAGACTTCTGTTGCTTCTGTTTCCATTGACATTGTCTGTTGGCTTTGAGACACATGTTGCACTTGAAGATCGTCAGAAACAGACCCATGATGTTGATTTAAAAGTGTACTTACTGCGGGGTGTTTCTCGTCACACTTCACCCGTCTCGTCTTACCTAGATATCATGAAGTCAGACTCGTGATACATGAACACAAAAGGGACTCGCCAACTGAAACTTACATGTCTGGCATCCATTCCGACTCTTTGGAGCCGAGGCCCTCTTCACCTTGTTCGAACCCGTCTCCGAATGAAGCATTTTTGCCACGACATCGAGATACACAACAACGCAGTCGTACGACGAAACAACACCACGTGGGGAAAGGCTTGGCTACATTATATATGTTGACAGGAAATAGCAGTCAGACTCTCATCCGCTTGCGCATGCTGACTTCAGCTGTCCTGTCGTCGACGTCTCGATCTCACTGGCTACCTAGTGAGGAGTCATGAGTGAAGTGGTGAAGTGAAGTGAAGTGCCGTCCGAGTTGGGGGCTGTCGGGCAAATCTAGATCCCTTCACACCGCCCGATATTGTGGCTGATATCACGAGCCTGGAAATTATCGACAGGCCGCAACATGGCTGGATGAGGCTTGGCAGAATAATGGATTTATCCAATGATACGTCATAATGCAAGGGGGCCCAGTCGATATTTGGTGTTGAGGCGGCGAGGATGAAATTGGAGCAAGCAGAACTGATAAAAATAAAAACGAAAAAATACAACAAATAGGGGGCGCATGTACTTCGTACACGTACATAAACAATGATAGAGAAGAAACTTCAACTCCTTCCAAATAACCCATCTATTTGTGCTTTATCGGAAAGAAAAGGCGATATTCAAGGTTGTGCCACTGCATGCACAGTCACCTTAGCTAACCTAGCTTTCCCTGCTGGTTGTTTCTCGTCCCCACGCACCAAGACCCGGGCTCGCAGATTCTCTCCACGCTCTGCTGCGCACCCCAATTATCTTCGCTCATCCTCCTCTGCCACGCCTTGGACACTCTTGGCCAGTAAGAATCCATTTATTATTCGTCTTTGGCTGTCTTGGCTGCGATTTCCTCGCTAGCCATAAGAAAGTGCTAGCCCGCCTGCTAAAAAACCTAACCTCCAGGTTCCGATTGGGAACGTTCGTCACAACTTCTAAACCTTCCGCACCCCGCCATCACCTATTACCTACGTCAATCAACATTCTTACCTCCTAGAACATTTACATCCTCGCTCCGAGGGCTTCCGATTAGAACCTCCGAATCTGCCGAGGACGTTGTGGAGGTTAACAAACATTCTTTAGTTGTTGGGAGCGGCGACTGGGCGCGACCAGAGTCTGAATGCTCCGGCATCACGCAATATTGTTAAGGGAATCGACAGACTGGGGAATTGGGCCTTGAAGGAAGGCAACGACCTGCAGACTTCTGCCGATACCATTTCGAATTCATACGCGGTCGAACGAACGAAATCAACACGACCTCGACAAGCTTCCAACAAGCTTCCAACAAGCTTCCAACAAGCTTCCCAAGATACACAAGATTGAGCCAAAAATGGCGTGGGACCACCTCTCGATCAATCGACCGCATCTGGTCTATATAATCCTTGGCGGCTTCACCTCGTTGTTCATGCTCTGTTCGTCGTTCATCAAGGAACGACTGTACATTGGTGAAGCGACAGTTGCCACACTCTGCGGAATCATCTTCGGCCCTCATGCCGCGAACCTGATCGACCCTGGAACATGGGGAAATACCGATCAAGTCACACTCGAATTCTCACGAATCGTCCTCGTCGTCCAATGTTTCGCGGTCGGAGTCGAATTGCCAAAATACTACATGGAGAAACATTGGAGGAGTGTGGTGTTCTTGCTGCTCCCCGTCATGACGTTTGGATGGTTGATAACGAGTCTGTTCATTTGGTGGATGGTTCCTGCGATCAATTGGCTTCAGGCACTCACTTGCGCCGCTTGTGTCACAGCTACGGATCCTGTCCTGGCCAGTTCCGTTGTGGGAAAAGGAAAGTTTTCTAAGCGGGTACCAAAACATTTGAGAGATGTCCTGTCTGCTGAGTCTGGGTGCAACGATGGAATGGCATTCCCGTTCATCTATCTGGCCCTGTACCTCATTGACTACAGACCAGATGCAGACAAGGTTGCTTTCAATTGGTTCGTCATAACCATTCTATACGAATGTATCTTCGGTGCATTCTACGGCTTCATGATTGGATACATTGGAAGGCACGGGATCAAGTACGCCGAAAAGCATGATCTTGTCGACAGAGAAAGTTTTCTCGTGTTCTACTTTGTACTAGCCCTCTTCTGTGCTGGGTCTGGCAGTCTCCTCGGTGTCGATGATCTTCTGGTGGGCTTTGCTGCTGGAGTCGGTTTCTCAAACGACGGTTGGTTCACGCAGAAGACCGAGGAATCGCACGTGTCCAACGTTATTGATCTGCTCATCAACTTGGCATACTTCGTCTATCTAGGAACAATCATTCCTTGGGAGCAGTACAACAACCACGCCATCGGTTTGACCGTCTGGAGATTGGTCGTTCTCGCCATCTTTGTCATCCTGTTCCGCCGGATCCCAATCATGATGGCACTCAAACCGATCATTCCAGACGTCAAAACTTGGCGAGAAGCACTCTTCGCAGGCCACTTCGGTCCAATTGGTGTCGGAGCAATCTTCGTTGCTATCCTCGCCAGAGCCGAATTAGAAACGGGACATACCACCCCGCTCGCCTCATATCCAGACCCGGGCGCCGAGAATTGGGAACTTGTTACTGTCATCTGGCCAATCACCACCTTCCTGGTCATCTCTTCGATCCTTGTCCACGGCTCATCCATCGCAGTCTTCACTCTCGGAAAGCACATCAACACACTTAACCTTACCATGTCGTACACAACCGATGTCGATGGACCAGGCTGGTTGAACAGACTTCCTCGTATATCGTCCACTTCAAGATCACAAGCAAAGTCCTTTACTTCCGAGACTGATGGTGATGAGTTGAAGATGGAAGGTTTGCCTCCAGGAGCGCTACCACCAACAGGCATCCCTCGGGAGTTCTTACGTCGACAGAAAGAGGAAGACAGTGGCAGTGCACCTGGAAGTCGAGCATCTTCTCTCATCCCACGACACCGTCGCAAGAAGAGATGGGACGATGGTCGTGGTCCCGGTGGACCTATCAGTCAATCTGCCATCTATCCTCAACGCAGAAGCCAGAGCGAGCAAACGTCTGATACATTGACACCTGGTGAAAACTCCCCTGAGGGTTCACCGATGGTTGAGAAGGATGATGAAGACGAAAGAAAGCAGGGAGAACTCGGTGAGGTTCAGGACGATCCTGAAATGCACGAGATCATGCACCGACATTCTGGGGAAGAGAAGCGGGACCAACATTGCTCCGATGCCGAGCGGCATCCAGAAGAGACTCACGTTTACGACGAGGGCGGCGATATTATTGTCGAGGATGCAGACGGCGAGGTTCTTAGTACGAAGATCTCCTCGCATGCCAAAGAGAGAAGAGAGTCACTGGCAAAAGCTGAGAAGGAAGTCAAGGATGATCTCGAGCACCCCATGCATGCATACAAGAATTTGAGAAAGAAGCTTGGTGTGTGGAGGCATAAGGATGAGCCCGTGGGTGATAATGGGGAGAAGGGGAAGCAGGCTCATAGGAAGAGAGGTCCTGCGTTGGCTTATCAATTTGGAAATACCGTAAGCACTTACCCTCCTACTCAATGTCTGGATGCAAGCTAATCATTGAGTAGATCATCGTCGAAGACGAGGATGGCGAAGTAGTCAAGACCTACGAGCTCCCTTCCGGAAAAGCCAACAAATCCTCAGACCCTAGCAAAGAAGGCGAATCTTCCACCAACCCCGTCCGCCAAGGCATGACCCGAATGTCGACCTGGACTGGACTTGGCCCCAAGAAAGACGCCTCTGATCCAAAGTCCCCCAAACCCGAAACTGAATCCTCAAACAAACCAATCTTCAACTGGGGCTTCGGCGGAAAGAACACTAGCAAAGAAGAAGGAACACCAAAACACAACGACGCAGAAGATGACCGCCATATCAGATTCATGATCGGTGGTGCCGGACGCAGACTTACCAAAGAAGACTTTCTGAAAGAGATTCAGAGCTTAGATCCGAAAGCTAGATGCGAAGTCATAGCCGAGTCTGACGCCCCTCCTGCGATGAAAGATCTAGCAAAAAAAGATGCGAGTGAAGACAGCCCTGGCAGTTCTAGATTATTCGGAGCTACAGGCGTGGAGAGAGCATCTGGGAGGAGGACGGCAAAGGCTGTTGGTGCGAAGATGGCGAGGGATAGGGGGGCGAGAGTTGATGATCATGAGGAGAGAGGGCAAGTGAGTGATAGTGAAGATGATGGTGAGGAGAGGGTTGTTCAGAGACCGAAGAAAGTGCATGCTTCCCCAGCCTCAAACAACGCAAAGATGCGCGCCACATCGCATGCGGATCATCCTTCCAACGACGTTCCAGAATCCGAAGCCGAGCGAAGACGCAGAGTGCAAGCTCTTAAAGGAGTTGACGAAGTTACCCCTGCCCAACTCAGTCGTGGGAGATCATCCTCGAGATTTGATGATGACGGTAACGGAAGTGGTGGAGATGGAGCTGTTGAAGAGTCAGCAGCGGAAAGGAGAAGGAGAGAGGCTGCGTTGGGTGGTGGAGGAGGGGAGGATAGCGACGATGACGATACGCCGAGGGTGCCGCCGCCGGTGGCGAAGAGTAGGGGGATCAGATTTGCGCAGAGTCCTGTTAGGGGGAAGAAGTGATGGGCTCGATGAACATCTGGAGAGGTTTTGGCTGAACTGCTTGCTTGGGACAGGGGAAGAGGTGATCCTAATTTGCGATGAGGGTTTGGTTTGCTTGAGTTGGATACCTAGATTGCTGTAATGTCAAGTCGTGGTTGACTGGACATGGCTTTTTTGCATTGCCATATGAGCGATTTGAAGTTGATATTATGATATGTAGCTAATGATCTCTTTGCAAAGGCTTCGCCAACGTTATTTCATGTCTTTCTGGAGTTTGATTCCCGTCTCGACGTCATAGGATTGTCTGCTCTCACTTTTGATTGCCAAGTGGCATGAACCCCCCGAGTAGCGACACACATTCTCAGCTTCAAGATATGCCTGGCAGTGTCATACATTCACCTCGGGTCTAATATCTCACCTCAGGGCAGACGTTCCTCGATTGATCAAGGTCTGTCCTACAGACTATATATATGGCAGCACAACCTCTCCATCCTCTCGCCAGCATTGATTGGACGTGCATATCCAGCGCCGACTCCGAAGAAGGTATCTTTCTGCCATAGCAATCTACGATCCTACGACCCTCCTAGCCCTTGGCCGTCCTCCTACGCTGCTACCGACGACGATTTCGGCTCCGTTGACTCTCCTTCGCTTCTGGTGTGTTCTTCCGCTTTGATGTTCATGAGAGCTCCGCTGGCTCCTCTCCTCGGGGTGTATCAGCAGGTCATCTATGCAAGGAGCGGGCGGTTCTTGCATGGCTCACCGGCTCCTCTCCGTCCCGCTGTGTACCGCCTACTCCCGCCGTGGGAGACTTCTTTACTGCTGCTTACGGAAGTACCGCAACTGCGAATGTTGAAGATATATCTAGAACCAAAACCGGTGTCTTGATCACCCGACTTCCCTCTTGGGTGTTCTCATAAATGTCCTTGAATTGGCTTGCTGGTGTCGGATCGGGGAGGCGTGGGTTTAAACGCGGATGGAGGGGGGAAGGGACAGGAGAGTGCAAGGGGCTGTTAATGTTGATGTTCCTGTTGGTGTTGATTTCCGAGCTGCGAAAGTGAGCTCGCAAGTACAAAATGTCCCAGCCAGTGCTGGACATCAATTTCGAGCTCAATTCTAGAACAGACAATTTATAACGTTCGTTGTCCATCTCGCGCTTCATAACTACCACTCAGCGTTTTCTGGTATTTCTTTCTTTCGGCTCCACCACTGAGGTTAAGCATCAAGATCAGAGCAGTGACCACTACGGAGAGTCCTGCGACGAGCTTTCGGGCATTCCAGATTCGTAGGCTTCTAAGCTTGCCCGGCACAGCTTATGATGAAATGGGGAGCTTCCAATGTGATCCAAAGTCTGCCCGCTTACTTTGAAGCTCGTAAGCCTTGATTGATCCAGCGATTGTTTGAACATTGTAAATGATCGTTCCCGATCCAACAAATGCTGCGTCGTCAAAGGCTTGTTCAATTATTCCAAGTGTTCGAGCGCTGTTTTTATCATTGCTGTTCAAGTGGCTGTTCAATTATATTTCATCTAACTGCCTCGCGTACCAATTCGATTCTGAAGTTCTTGAAGGGGTGAGGGTATTTGGCCCCCACCTTCAAGGCCTTACCTCACCTCACCGAGATACCAAACCCAAACCAAGATTCGCGTTATTAGATGCAAGTGCGACCTCACCGAACTCCCTGCAGAGGTTTTAGTAGATACTTCACATCCCACATCTGATTTGCAAGTGCAGGGAAGCTTTGGTTCGGTGTGGCGCGCGGCTACTTCGCCGTTCCGCTGCAGGATTCGAGGCTGAGTCGATGCCTAGCGGGGAGCCTCACCACCTCACTCAACTAACATATCAGACTGCATGATATATCTCCATCACGCTCATATCAGTATCACAGTCATCGCTCTACATTTCAAATTCTGGCTATCTTCGATTGAACATCCAGCATCAATTCTTCACGCTCCATCGTAAGCACAGGTCATCACCATGGGCTATACACACTACTGGGACATCCTCGACGCTCAAAGGTATGCCGAACACTTTGACAAACTAGTCGAAGATACAAACCTCATCATCGAACTAGCCGACCTCCCGCTTCACGGGTGGGAGGAAGGAGCGACCAGCATCGCGAAACCAGACCATGGATTTGGAGATGGTGGAAATCTTGTTGGTAAGGAGCTTGGAATTGGTGGTATATCCGGAAGTGTATTAGGGGAGGTGAAAGGGGATGTTAGAATGGCTGGGAGCGCCAATGAGAAAGAGTGTGAGGGTGGTGTTGAGGCAGAGGAGAAGAAAGATACAGCAAATCACGTAGAGCTCGTCTCCGGCGAGGACTTACCTCCAAAATCTCATGCAAGCAAGAACGTCAAGACATCAATCACCGCCACAGAGCCCCGCTCGGACCTTCACGGCACCCCTTACGCCTCCCTCGAGCACGGCATCTTCCTCAACGGCCAAGGATCCGACGGCCATGAAACATTCATCCTTCCTGTACCAAAGAATCTAATGGATGAAGATTACAGCTGGCGACTTGGAGCAGGTCCGGGAGGTTTCTGTAAGACTGCTAGGAAGCCGTATGATTTGGTTGTTTGTGTTGTGTTGATGAGGGCTAGGATGTTGATGGGTGAGGAGGGGTTCAGTTTCAGGTACTTTCGTTCATTTCCTTTTCTCACCCTTTTCCTTTTTGGGCATATAGCTGTTTGAATGTAAGGAGTCATAGAAACTGACATCACCTAGCTCCGACGGAATCTGGAATTTCGACAAAGAATGGATCGCAGCCCGACAATTCTACTCTCAGTTATGGCCCGAAGATGAGCTGGTAGCAGAGAGGATGGGAATGGAAGAATGGTCCGAAGAACAGATTCAAGAAATGGAGTCGAAATATGGACCAGGCGTGGATGAGAGATGGGTAGGCGCTATGTTTATGAAGGAGGTGCTGGGGCCGGTGCAGGCGAGTATGTATAAATCCCGTCGCCCGGTATCTACCATTGTGTTAGGAGCCGAGCTCTTCGAGAGCTCGGCTCCTCGACTCCTAAGCATCCTTTGAAACAGCATGCTAACTTCTTATAGTGTTCAATGCGATGATGAGTGGGGAGGGAGTGAGTGAGGAGCAGTTGGAGTGGTTGAAGGGGCCGTTGCCGGCAATGAATCCTAACCGGGTGCTAAAGGAGGGGGAGAAAGAGGGAGAGGAGCAGGAGGAGGGACCGGAGGGGTATGTGAGGTGGGCCCGGGATTAGTGTGACTTGGATATTGGCTACCATAAAGCTATGAGCTTGGTCTTGGGTCTAGCTAGTAGCCATCTCGAAAATGGAATCGAACAACTCATCGTATTGACTCTGAACATCTTCTCCTCTTTCTCTTCGTAGCACATCAAGATCGTCACGACTGGCTCAACTTCCTTGTCTCCCCTTTCTGCATGCACGACGAAGAACTTCAACTCATCGCACTGTTCTTCCCTCCACTTCTTATCGAAATTGATCGTCCCATATACCACCGACTCGTCATATGTAGATGAAACCTTGAAGTCCCCAGAACTTGCCTCTGGATCTGCAGAGTCAGTAGCTGATGACCGACCAACCCTCAACACCGCAGTACTAGCTTCAAAAACAATATTCGCACTATGCGCATACTCGCCCCAACTCCTCGGCAGCAAAATCTCACTCCTAAAGCTTGCCCACGGTCCATTAGCCCTCTCATGCGTCAATCGTATCAAATCACTAGTGTACCAATACCCCCCTTGCCCACCTCCTCTATCTCCCCCCTCTTTCTCTTTTCGAACATGCTCATAACTCACTTCCTGCTGCCATCCCACCCAACTCCAACTCGGAAATTCCGGACGTCGTAAAGAAGGTTGATGGGATTTGACGGACCAGCAGAATGCGAAGTCGAAAGCAGCGACGGGAAGACCGTAGGTGAATGTGTTACTTTTTTGGTTGAGGGTTGCGAAGAGGCCGAGGATGCCGGAGAAGGCTTTTAGGGCGTCGGATTGGAAGCTTAGATTTCGTGTTGAATATTGCTCGACTAATTTTGTGTATTTTTCGAGCTCAGAGTTGGGATTTAGAGTCGCAGTTTCTGGTTGAGACTGAGGTCGAGGATCGGCGGATTCGGAACCAGGTTGAGAGGATGAGGGGAAGAGGGAAGAGTTGCAGCGGAAGAAGGTGGTGTTTTCAGTGAAGATGAGCATTCGTGTTGAGAGGACCTTTTCTTGGAATGTCCAGCCGCGAGTATCCCACTTGCATCCGCTCATCTCGCGTTCAAACTCCTCTTCCGCGTCCAGATTCTTACTTCCCTCATGCTCGTCGCTCCTTTGGCCCAAATATTTAGCGAGAGAAAGTCCAGCATCAGCGTCCTCTCCCGCGGCCGCAATGATTGTCAACACCGCCCCACCATAGATTCTCCCCATACGACCAATTTGCCACATCTTGTCACGAGGGCTGTCTTGAACGATGCATAAGGTATCGACCCAAAGGTATCGTTCTCCTAAGTCTCGACAGAGGACGATGGCATCGAGAACTGTTTTTGAGATCTGGTTACCGAGACCTTCGTCGCTGAGTGCAAGCGCACCTTGAGTCTTAAGTCTGGCCAGAGAGCTTTGGAGTAGATGGAGCTGCTTTGTTTGTCCCCATACCTGCAGTGAATATCAGCTTATGTTCAAGTGGCACGGGAAGAGTGAGTTCCGGTCCCCGGTCAAAAAGATAGTAGGAATTGAAGGTGGTTGAGGAGAACACCATACATAGCTGAGCGCAACATATCTCTCTTCCTTCTTCGCCTCAACCACACACATATCGACCACATCAATGACTCTTATCCTACTCACAGCACTGCTTGTCAGCGGTCCATCAAGTGGTTTATGTCCACACGTGACGCGATGGTTCGTCTCGCAAACCGAGAGGAAGGAGCGAAGCAGAGGGATGTTGTACTTTGTCGCTGCCATAGCTTGGTAAGGAGAGAATGGGAGAGGGACGGATAGAGAACTGAGGAGATGGGGATAGATGGAAAGTTGAAGTTGAGAGAAGTAGTGGCGGTGCAAAGTCTAGTGGATGATCGTGGCTCGGTGAGAGAGCTTGGAGGTGGGGGCTGAAAATAAACATTACGAGGACAAACATTGCGACAAAAAATGTAACGTTGTTCTAGAAATATGATAATTTTAGAACACACGCAGTGTCAATTTTATTGCTAGACTTCGAACTTGAGCTGGACGTCCGTCTATAGACGGGAGAATTTGAAATCGAAGATGTCGCTCATTACTCCAGACATAGAGGACCCAGGGAATGTCCAACGCAGCAGGAGTGAGGATGAAAAGTTGAATGTTCAAAATTTGAAGGTACATTCTGAAGGCGAGAGTCTGTGGCCCAGACTGGGACATTAATGCCAGCAGCCGCGAGACCTGGAGAGTTTCGTTGCGCCGCGGACAATGATGCCACTCGGCAGTCTAATGTAAGATTACCATCTGCTTTCTGAGAATGTGACTCGGAGCATTAGTCCAGAGTAAAAATTAGAAAGTCCCAAGTCATGTGGGACAATCATAAAAGCAACGCCAGTTCATATGCTATGTACCATTTCTACCACTATGGCCACCAATGTTCCCTGTAAAGCCATGCAATGCAATCAACCAAACCAATGCTCAATGTCCCAACCATGCACCGTCATTATATCACTTCGTTAAACATCCATCAACTCATCTCTCTCGCTCTCCGTTTTAGACTCCTCAAGACTTCCCTTGCTTGATCTCCTGCTTCCGCTTGCATTCACTTCTACCAACGCTGCGTCCATCCAGGTCTGCATTCCTGTCTTCATAACGAGATGGGGATTTAGCAAGGAGCCAAAGTACTTCTCTCTTCTCGTTGTGCTACGTGCCCCACCTTCCAGAGCAGACATAGCGGCCCTGGTCATTCGCATCTTCTTCCCCTTTCTGCCACCTTCACTAAGCAGATTGCTGCGTCGAATACGCTCCTCTTGCAGCCGAGCATCGAAATCGACGATAGAACGAACGTAGGGAGCCATGTCTTCGACGATGATTTTCATCGTGCGGTCGAACACCGACGCGTCCAACTTTCCGTCAGTGAAAAGTGTTTTCTCGGGTTCCGAGATGGGATCGAAGGCTACGCTGAAGTTGCGACGGGTCAATGATGGATCTGTGTAGGTAGCGCCTTTCCGGATGAGTCGAATAATGTCCGATTCGTCTGGTCGGCTGAGTTCTGGTGGCACTTCACGATCCATTTTGACGTGTTGATCGACATGGAGGTAATTCCGGCTACGAGACCTCATCCAAAGGGTGATGTCTTTGCTCAATGTGTCGTAATTCACAAGCGCAGAGGCTTCGAGGATGTCTGAATCCAACGTGTAATCTAGACGCACCTTGTCGGCTAATTCTGGTATCGAGGGATCAATTATGAGCTAGAAAATGTTAGGACCGCATTAGGCACGAGTTTCCTGGGTCCTTACCTGATTGTCAGGCGCAAACAGACCCCCAGAACAACAGTCAGCATCACTCATTGTCTCCAGAAAGTCATCATAGGCTCGGAGTGCAGCTCGACTCTGTGTCCTGTCGTCGTTTTGCGCCCAAGAGTCCAAGTCGAGGGTTTTCTGCCAATCTCCAATGTCCAAGCCCCAGCCGTCGCACATCTCATGGAGAGTCTCCTCCTCAATGTCTAGATGATGCATATTACTTTCGAGGACATCCTGAGAAAGCCAACCCATGCCAACTTTGTACGTTCCTTCACTGACCACTCGAATGGTGTTCCCGTCCTTGTCGACATCATTTCCTTTAGGCCAACGAGAAAGATACCAACCGAGCCCGTTCTTCTCGTCTCCAACAGCGAATTGGCACCAGAAATTCAACTCTGTCAAAGCAGCCCTCAGATCCATGTTGCGACTCTCGTACACAGCCTGGACTGCCTCACGTTTGAGGACGTGGCCCTCGCAGGCGGCTACCAGCAGTATGTAATCGGTTGCAAGATCGACTGGGGGAGGACTCATTCGTATAATTGCGTGCAACGGTAAGGCTTGGGTGGGAATGACGGACTCATCATTGCAGGTGATGATAATCGGTCGTTTTGATGTTGTTGCCAAATTAAGAATGGTGGGCCAGAAATGAGAGTCTTCCTTGTACAGGATATCGGCCTCCTCGATCAAGATTAAGGACTGTTTTTGTGCTTTCGCTGGTGGTTTTGGCTTCATGTCCTCTTTGCCAAGCTGGGCTTGTTTCGTTGAACCTTTGGTAGATACGGGAGCTGGAGCCTTTGGCTTTGCCTTGGGTTTCGCTGCTGGCTGGGACTTGAAGAAAGAGTTCATAGTTCCTTGCCTTCCACTTTTGAGGTCATTGGCCAAGGCCTCGTCGATTCGACGTCGGTCCTCGTCCGCCGGCCCGTCCAGCTGGGGAAGAGCTGGCAGTCTTTGAACCTGGTGATTTTGGGCCATATCACCAACTTTGTCCAGGATCTCCTTTCCACTCCGTTTGGCACCTGGATGTATCTCGAAGACCTCAAAGCCCAATTCCTTTGCAACAGCATATACAGCTGCAGTCTTGCCACACCCGTGAGGACCGCTGATTACCACGGCATTGTTCAACCTACCAGAATCTTTGTTGGTTCCGGTACGAACAACGGTTTTAGTTTGCGGGCCTTGGCTCCCAAAAGGTGATGGGCCGTCCTCTGGCTCGGAAATCTCATCCATATCGTCGTCTCCCTCATCTGAAGATATAACGAAGCCATCCAGTTTCTTGGACTTGCGTTTTCGTTTCCCGTTGGGTTCGGATTTTGCTCCAGACCGCCTTGACGAAGCTCCAAGTCCTGCTTCGACAGACTTCACTGTCAGAGATTGCAGCCATTCCTTCAGGATTGAGGCCTCCTTCCCGGTCTGCAAAACATTGGAAGAAGACTTCGGAGAATATTTGTGGGGCCATGGTTGAGGTTCGCGTTGGCCTTTGTCGAAGGCAGAAATAGACGTCGATATTGAGCCATAAATGTTCAGTATTGCCGGATGCAGGCGTGTGCAAAGGTCGTCACTTTGTTGAATTTCATCCTCGCTTGAGCTATGCGCCGTGGAGTTTGGAGGTGGAAGACGCGCAAACACTTCCTTCCGGACTCTTCTCTGGATATCAAAACCCGGCTCTAAGTGCTTGGTAGGTACCCTCAGGCAATCGGCGATTGGGGGAAACTCGTTCGGGTCGACATCCCGAATACTTGTGAGGACGTTGGGAATGCGCAGGTCTTCCGCGAGGATTCCCAGAATATCTTCCCCTTGAAGGATTCGTATGGCTTGATATTTTGACTTCTTGCTTTGTGATGGTGAACTCAGTGCACTTGACGGTACTTGCTGGGAGTCTTCCAGTTGATCCAATGGATCTGGCCCTCGAACATGGACCATACCTCTCCATGGCCATGCTGGCTCGACTGCCCCAGGAAATTTCACGATCTTGGTCGATGCTCCGAAGCCTGAGAATGGGATTGGAGCCTTGGATTGGGTAGACTGTTTGCCACGAGACGGTGGTGTGGCTTGTGGAGTACGTTCTTTCTGCGCTGTAAGGTCGGTAACCGACGGGCGCCTTTTGGTCGGCTTTTGTGGACTTGTAATTTTCGCCGCAGCTGCTTTCCCCAGGAAGAATGGATGTGTCGATTTGGCTGGCTTCGAAGGAACAGCGTCTACAATATTTGGAGCCTCCATTTTCTCGAAGAGCACCGCTGGCTCGGTCTTGTTTAGAATTTGATCTATTTTGTGCCCAATGGTTGAGTGGAGAGGCTGACCCTCGCCGTACCGGATCGTGACGACCCTTGATTTTGGCGACTTTCTTCGACTTGCTGTGGATTTCTTCTCATTCTTTGCGGGCGGAGGTTCAGACTTTTTGGCAGGAGGAGAGCCAATGGTTCCAGTTTTGGGGTTGAGGCGGAGGACCTTTCGTGGTTTGTTGTCACTGGGATCATCGGCGATGTTGTTGATAGCCTCGCCCCTTTTCGTCCCAACAATTACCTTTGGAATAATAACACTTGACTCCGGGACAATTACTCTATGGTCATCATCCGAAGCCTTGGCAGGTACAGGTTCCTCGACCCTTGTTTTGCCTGGCGGTAGTAGGGCTGGTCCTTCCTTGAATGTCCCTCTCTCAGTTGAGCTAGTCTTGCGGCGCTTCCTTCTGCTATTGTTCGGGTCCACTTCCAACAGTTCTCCATGAGCCTTTGTATCTTCTGCGGAAGGACCAGTGGCGGCCGGGGCTTGTGTCAAGTCTATGGCGGGGGCTTTCGACTGCTTGCTCGTCCGCCGTGGCTTAGCATTGGAAGTATTTGCAGATTGGGGTTGTGGATCGGACGTCTTTGAATCAGCCTGTGCATTTCGTTTCTTGGGTGGTGGTGGTTGTGCAGCTATACAACAATTAGCTATAAGAATGAAGTTCAGACGGTCCGCATTGAGCAGATAGACTCTAGTGACAGGACATACAAGCCCCCTTTTTGAACATAGGGAAAATGGGAATCCCCTCTTTGTTTAGATCCCCCATGCTTCTCTCGACAAGCACTGACATTGGCGTTGACGGTACCGCTGTGGCAGAACACGAACGTCACGCGTCCTAACGGTTCAGTCTCGATGATTGCATGCCGTAATAAATTCGAAGATGCGTTGCGGGAATCTATAAATGGGAACACAAGCTCAAGTAATTCCCAAAGCTGCGTGGTTGAAGAACTGAAAAGAACAGAGGTGAGGGAGTGTCGCTGGTTCTGCAGGGTCAGTCGCGAAAATGTCCATGATAGTCGCGTTCTGGTGAGTACAAATTGTGGAGACGGAACAAGAAGCAACAATTTGCCGACTGGTCGAAGCGAGATCGGCGATAAGATGCTCCGCTAGCGCCAAAAGTCCCCTGCTATTATCAAAAATTATTTTGAACGAATACTCAATTGCTGCGAAGGTTCTGCGACAGCAGCAACAACTCACAACCGAACACAAAATGTCGTCGCGCTTCTCAATACAGAAGCCTTATGTTATTGCTTCCTTACCGCAGCCCATTGACCACTCAAATGGACGATATGTTGTTGGTGAGGTTGTCAGTGGTGGGGTCGGCACCAAGAAGCGGAAACGATCAGAGTTAGCTGTAGGAATTGATGGAGAAGGATTGAGTCTCTATGATGTGAGGAGACTCTTTGCATTTCTCTTATATAATCTAATGTTGTTGCAGATCTCGTCCTCGAAGCTCATTACCTCCTACGCACTACCTCCGCAATCCTCTTTCACTTGCGCTCCAGTGTCTGTCAGAACGAGAATTTCCAAAACCACCGTGGAACGAAGATCCTATGCCTCAACTGCAACACCACAACTACAGCTTACTTTATTCAGAGAAATCGTGACAGGAACATCAACCGAGTCTTCTACTACCTCTCACCCGTTGACAAGCTCGTCCCGTCCAATCACCTACCTGGGAACAATTACATCTGCGAAAGCCCCAGAAGCTGAGGCCAATATCCATGATATTCTTGCTGTGCAAGAGGATGGAGAGATACATTGCTTCGATGGCGACTCGCTACAAGAGAGATGGGTCTCGCCAGCCAGTGCTCTTGTGCGAGATGTTGCGCGGCATACCAGCGAGCGGAAAGTGGAATTTGCGCATCTCACGAACGCATACGCTGCTAGTCAAGGAATACTCAAGGGCAGGCAAGACTTGTTTGCGTTTTACCCACAAGAAGTCACAGATGATGGATTCAATCCAGATATTCTGGTCCTCATCACGAAATCTAGCGGTGAAGTCTCCTCGAGAACCTTGCACATTGTTAGCTTGCCTAGGAGAGCTGCAGTCCACATGAATGGCCTTCAACACTCGGTGGACTCGCTGCTTGTTGCTGAGATACCGTCGGCACCTGCAGATAATCTCAGTGGGCAGACATCATTTAGCCTCCAGGTTTCTACCGGAGTGCTGCAACAATTTCAAAACGAAACATTGACCACTTTCGACCTTAGCGACACCTTACCAAAGGAACAAACCAAGCTCAAGACTGTTGGTGGCACATCGTTCCTACGATTATCCAGTACATCCGTATTGGTCTCGTCCTCGCAGTCCGTCACAGTTTACAATCCGAAATACCAGTCGACATTGGCCACCGTTGAGCTGGAACTAGCAGGCAACTCTGACACTCGGAAGCGAAAGAGAGAGGGCACAGACGAGAACACAATGAAGAACGAGTGCAAATTCATCGTATACTTCCCTAAACTCTCTGTCGCAGTGGCGATAATAAGCAACAAACTGATCGGTATCCAAGTCGAAGGCCATCAAGATCGTCAAGGAAGGCTGCGGACCGCTGGGCTTCTAATAGACTCTATTAGGTGTTCTGCCAAGGGCCAAACACGACCTGCGAAGATTGACAATTCTGCTAGCACCAAGATAGACGGTATCACAACACTATCGAACTTCCTACCATCTATTATCGGTGATCACGTACCTTGGGAGGATCAAATTCGCGATATCGAAAGCTGGTTCCAGAAAGGTGAATGCGATACAGCCTCATTCGACACAAAATTGGCGCCTCAACTTGGTGTGACCTTGCCAGCAGAATTACGAAATGGCTTGACGAACGGATTGGATTCAGCAGTCGAGAAGAAACCGGACCCCGCATCCAACAATAACACATCGGCGAATGGACGCTTGGCGCCGGCTGATGTCGATCGAAGATGGATTCTATACGCCCTAGGCAAAATCTTCACAATTGAGAATGGGGCTAGTGAAAGCAAGCTGTCAGCAACTTTCGAAGATTCGCATACCTTCATGTGGCTCCTTGAACATGGTTTCATGACCGCGGCGAATATCGAAGCAGCTATCAGAAAAAGCAATTCTACTTCCAAATCACTCCAGCCTGGTCAGCTCGTGGATCTGATCGTTAACATTGACCCAAACATGCATCTTCTTCTGGTACTCGTTGCAAAAAACTATCTGGGCGCGGCGGAGTTATTGTATGTTATCCGTAACCTGATGGAAAGCCTCGGACTTCTAGGAGAAAATCCCAACACGAAACAAGGACTTCTTGCAAATGTAGAGCATCTGGAAGTACCAAATGAAGATTTGGAAGAGCAAGTCGAGCAACTGGAGGCGGAAATCGAGCAGGATCTGGAGATGGCAGAGTACCAATTAGGAGCCGGATCAGGTACACGAGGGCATGCATTGAGTCAAGCACTATCGAAGCTATATGCACGTCCAAGTCTGGATATTGTGCACGCCCTCCAAACGACGTATTCGAGTCAGGAGATCGTGTGTTTGATTTATTTGCTGCGCTTCGAACTCGCGCGAGGAGGTTGGACGACAAAATACATCGACGCAGCTGAGCTTGATGTTGGGGAAGATGGGGAGGAAGCCACTGGGTACGAAGATAATGCAATTATCCTAATATCGAGTTTGCTCAATACCTGCGTGGATGCTATCGGAGCAGGTGGATGGCTTTCGGGGGAAGCGAGATTAGTTGACGGAGACCGTTTTGAGGCCGAGGAACTTATATCGAGTCTGAAGCTGGAAGTCAGCGCGGCATTGGAGGGTATCGAAGAAGCTGTGTATCTGAAGGGATTGACATCGGAGATGATCAAATACGGCGACGCTGTTGAGTCCACCCTTCCCAAGCACAAACGCACCGATATCTTGATGGCTTCAGCAGACGAGGACATCAGCCTGCTGCCAGTTGGTCTTAAGGTGGAGAAGGATATCGCGCTCAACAAGGTCGGCGCTGGAGGAGCAGTCTACAAGCGTACCAAGCGAGATATTGGGTATCTCAAGAGTCAGAAAGTCGGGAAGTACTCGCGGGAGAGAATTCGTATCTGATACTGTCTTGGGAATGACGATAATGAAAGAATCTTGATGTCCCTCATATCTCTTGACAATTGAGAGTCCACAAGTTCACAATTTGCATCTGCACCATGTTCGATTCCAGTCGCCAAGTAGCGAAACTACTGAAATTTGGATGTAAGAGATTGAACTCACCACTAATATTCCAGGCTCTGAATTACGATTAAGATGGAACGACCCACGACGACCCATCAGAAATATTTTCGATATGCATCGCCAACAAAACCTCGTATCAGATGTTCCTCGCCCTGTCCGACAATCACCATTCGATTGTCTCAATAGCCCCATCTCGCCAGCACGACCTCGCCTCCCCTTAGATTAGCGACCCAACCAAAAATGTCCATTCAATAAGGACAGAAAACTTTTCAGCCCCAACATCGAGGCTCACGGTCCAAATGCTCGTATCCAATCTCCCAATACCTTCAAGGACATCGAGACTCGAAAGAAGGCGAACATCTCACCAAAAGCTTCCATCACCTTACCCAATCCGGCGCCCCATCCTTAGCGACCCTATCCCAACAAATCAACGCCCAAAACCATGAGGCTGAGTCGCCCACCAAACAGACCGAGTATCAACTGCGCCACCGCGTTCGTGACACACCTTTCTCAACCCCGCGAATGAGATCGGACGCTAGCTAGCCCTGCACCGTCTCCACCTTCTCGCATGAACATGGTCCCCTCGAGTGGAAACAGCGTACTTTTTCGACGTCACACCTGTGCAACCTCTCAAATGTGTGTTGCTACCTGATTCTCAGCTTCAGCCTTTCCTTTCGTCTGGTTATTGCTGTCTTTGGACACGTTCCTTACGATACACAAGTGTTCAGACGGTTGTTTCTGCCAAGTTTATATATCTGCGAACCGAACCGAATTCTTGGACGAAGCGTCAGAAGTTGGTTTTGTGGGGTTTGCGACCTGTTTGCTGAGTGGGATTACTGCACCACGAGCTCACAACACCTGCGCGAAGTGCAAACGACCATGAGTTTCTAAGCCGACGTTGGACAACTGAGGGGTGAAATAAATTACAGTGATCATGAGCTTCGGCACATCGCCATCGGATGTCGATACTGTTGTCGCGTTCTGCAGAGCGCTGTATCGCAAGTGCAGAGATGCGGGTGGGGAGTACGATGAGATCAGTCAGGAAGTGAGGGGTTTACACACTGTTCTGAAGCACCTTAAATACGAAGTCGACGCTTCTGATTCTCCTGTGAATCGCGATCGCTCGACATGGAGTCGCCAACTTTCGCCAGTAGTTGGAGGATGCGACGATACCTTGCGCGAACTCGACGATTTAGTACGAGAGTATAACAGACTCAACCATGCGAGCAACAGTCCTACATCGTCGCATCGTCGCGGGAGCAATTTAGATACATTGGGTTTGATTAGGGTGAAGCTTCTCAGTCACAAGTCAAAACTGACAAACCTGTTGGACAACATACAATTACACCAAGAGGAGAACACGCCGGAGGTGTTGGACAATCAGGACGGACATTTGGATACCATTCTTGACAAGGTGGATATTATTGCTGCACGGATAGGATCGCAAAACAGGAACGGTGCACAATCGACCCATAATGGTGATGACAGAGAAGTATGGAAACAATTTCGCAGGGAATTGATTGAGGAAGGCTTTTCGATTGAGGTTCTGGACCATCACCGAGACGTCTTGAGAGCGTATATTCGCGAGATTGACCAAAAAGGTCTTCTCGATGAATCTCCATCGAGATCCAGGCCAGCCCCAGCTGCTGGCATCTCTTCTGAACGATGGCTCGAGCCAGTGAAGGCTATCCAACCAGGAGATAGACCACCGACATTTAGCTCACTCGACCTACCTACAGACGATGGCAAAGCCAAAGCGATGCCATTTGAGGAGGAGAACATGAAGTTTCCACAATCAATGAAGATGGAGTTGCGGCAGCCAGAAGTCCGGAGAGGCGGAGGGGCGGAATCGAATCAGTGAGCATCTCAATTTAAGTACCAATACCAAAACTAACATTCGTAGGGTTGCACCATCTTCCTCAAGACAAAGGAGGACGAGCGGCAGTAATCATCGACTGCCATCGCAAAGAATTCCAAGATTGATCACGTCCGACGAGAAAGACGAAAAAGATTTCCACTATCTCAACACCGACAGCTCATCGGACGAGGAGTCAAGCCGTGAATCTCGAAGACGATCTGAAGCCCTCCAGCTAGTCAAAGTCATCAACACAACAGAATTGATAGCTTACAGTCAAGCTCTACAACTCCATCCACATTCTCCATCAAGCTTCCGAAGCACCCAGGGCTACTTCGATGAAGATTCTAGATCACTGCCATTTCAACCAAAGAAACAACTCGAATTCAGCACCTCCCCCGTCCAGCCAGGCGCGATCCCAATCCCTCAAGAAAATCCCGGAACTTCAAACTCAAGCTTCGGCACCAGCCCACGACCCAATCCAACCCGTCTCGCGCCAGATTCGCACGGAAACGAGATCCCTCCCGACGCGAAATGGACCAAGATAAATCGTCGTCTTGTCTCCCCCGAAGTCCTAGACCAAGACCATCGCCGCTACGAAGCTCGCCCTGAATTCGTAGCCGTCCTCGGAGTCCTCTCCCGCGCCGAAATCGAAGACCTCGCCGAACGTTCCCGCATTATTCGTGACGCGCGCTTCCGTCGAAGTCTACCCACTCAAGCACCACCACAGCCACCGCCTCCGAGGCCGATTCCAGTTCCTGTTGCTATACCGACACAACACCATTCCCGACACCGGAGTGGACGCGATACTCCTTCTTCGTCTTCGGACTCAGAGTCTTCTGATTCCGATCATCATCGCAGGAGGAAGAGTAAAGGTCGTAAAGGGTACGCTGGCTCAAATATAGGTGCCCCGGTGTCTGGATATCCGAATCCCTTTGGGCAGCCGTTGCCGAGTCCTGTGAGAAGTCCGGCGAACAGGGAGGGGAATGGGGCGTGGATGTCGGGTGGGGGGTCGTATAATGAGAAGGATAGAAGCAGGGAGAGGGATAACTCGAGGGACCATGTGAGAGACAGAGATCGGGATAGGGACAGAGACGTGAAAGACCGGGATCAGGACAGACATCGAGACAGAGACAGAGATGGATCGAGGAGAAGACGCCATGACTCTTCTTCGAGCCGTGCAAAAGGAAGCGATCGTCGAGATCGAGATCGAGACTCTAGCAGAGGAGGAAGCTACCAAAAAAGTAATAGATGGAAGGAGAATCTCACGGCGGCAGGAATCGGAGGAGCAGCAGTCAGCTTGTTGAATGTCCTTACCGAGGCTGCGGAAGGACTATGATCTATGCTTTGCGGACTCTACGACAGGATGTCAGCGGGGGCAAACAGTACCAAAGGAACGGCCTCAGCAAACCGCGTTTTCGAATGTCCTAAAGGTCCTAGGACATTCTAGAGTTCAAATTGTTGATAGAGTTGGGCATACACAAAGTAGTAAGATGGCTTGGATTTCTTGTAAAATGGGTGGGTTATGATATTACGATATGATATGATATGATAGGTAAGATAGCTACTATTCTCTTGATGAGTTACGACGAGAATGAGAACAACGAATGAACCATCTTGGCGAATTCAAAAGGAAGGAAATATGTCTAGTATACAGAATATCCCAGCCGAAGTTAACGCTTTCTCCTTTCTCAATGCTGGCGCCTCCTCCACCGTCAATGACTCATAGTGGGAAGTACAATGATGAGTGAGATTGTACCCGTGTTGCAGGGACATTATGGGCGAGATCTCTCGGAACAGTTTAAATAAACATCGGAGGATATAGGACCAGTGGAAGAAATGTCTGTGCCAGCTCTTGATCGACAAGCGGCTTTCGTTTCAATTCTCTCCCTGGAATCTTATAGGGTATTACTGGTAGAAGATGTCCGAGAAGGTGTTGATATGATCAAGACACCGAGTTAGACCAAGCCAGCATCTTCAATGTCCCATCCCGAGGTCCTTTCCAGGATATTCTCGTCCGAATTTCCCCGAAAATTTCCTTTCGTTGGTCAATCTCACATCTCCCATCTGAGTACAAGTATCTGAACATAGCCCAACGTGCCCAATTGTCTCTTTAAGGTTGGACATCGAAAACGCGGACCCCAAGAACCTGAGCAGACCTCACAATTACTCGCACGTGACCGAACTTGCGTCTTGCCTGGTCCGTGCTCCAATCCTCCAAGACTTCACCGACTCCAATCTTCTTCGCAATTTTTTACTTTCCACATGCACATCATCACAAGTTCGACACCGACAGAGATACGAAACACCTTTCCAAGGACTACCGGATCTCAGGAGATATCTCGGATTCACAGCCCCACGAGATGCACATCTCATGCACTGCCAAAAGTTAGGAATCCCCGCGTTCCTTGCGGTTCTCTAGGTGCAAGGTTTGAGGAGAACCTAGATGCCCGCCAGCCAGCCATACCCCGGAGACCCCAGATCTTGGGCGTCGGTACTATTGAAGACCGAGAGATGCGATGTTTGCATTGGGAGCTGAAGGAGGGGCTTGGCCTTGCAGGTTGAACTGTACCGATGGAGGGGCTGGATGGGTGCGAGGTTCGGTGCGAGTGAGGTGGTTTATGCGAGAGTAATGGTTGGATACGGCCGATGAGGCATCACTGGCTGTTTCTGGACAGTAGTCTGGGCGTTTCGAGGCCTACGGAGACATATTCCTATCCTCTCAGATGGAAACTTCGGGGAAGGCATATCTGGCATGCAAGCACAAGGCGGAAGAGAGCGGTATGGGGAAGGTTCCACTATGGGAAAGACAACCAGTGCTATGGGGAAGGCAGAGTCACGAACGTTCCGCTGAGTACCATCCACTAGTCGAATCTAGGCCAAATCGGGACGCCAACGGTTGCTCTTCGAGAACAGCACGGCCTGTATTAGGCACGGAGCCTCCATCCTGTCAATGATCAGAACCAGCGGTCATATCACTTTCTACAGTTCGAAGACTTCTTGTTCCAGACAGAAGATCTTGAAAGCTCCAAAAGCTATTCATCTTTTAACTTCTTGAAGGATGAACGAGACGTTAAGCCGTGAACTGGTGTGTTGATCTGGCACTCATGTTCCACTTCTTTAGTCACTGGCGTTTCACAAGAATCGGATGCTTTCTACAAGTTGCAGAATTGGAGAAAATTCAGCTAAGACTGATCTCGATTTCAATGACCTCCTTTTGGTCAAACGAGGACGGCGCAGTGCAGTCTCTCCGGCCACGGTCCAAATGCCAAAGAGTCGCGGCCACTACTTCGGGAATGATACAATTGCGGCTGCCAACGGTTAGGTGAGGTAGGCCCGCTGAAGCCGACTGGTGGTTGAAGTGTCTTGGTTTCCTTGGGGTGGCAGGCATGAGTGGCCTCCACGTCAAAACAGTAAGCCCCCACAATCCAGTTCCACAGTATTTGACGTGCGGGGTTCTCTTCTCTGCTACCATATTTTTTTTCTGTCAGATCTGTCTTGATGAGGGGTTTGTGCTGGCAGTTTTTGCTCATTTCTTCCACTCTCCCGGCCCCCAAGTTGGTTCTGACCGGAAGGTCCTTTGATATTACTTGCCACTGAGGAGAGAACGGGATCCTCGTTGCAAGTTGCTTTGAGCAGAATGCCTAATGCAGACCAATGTGTACCTTTATGGCCACCAAGCCCCACGATGCACGGCCCCACATCTTACGTCGCCGCTGTATGGAAGCGGATAAATCTCCCTGAAGAGTGGCAGCAAGTGGTGGAAAGTCAAACCGCCTAGGGCGGCACTAGTACCCCGCACAGCGCTAGCGAAGCAGAGCTTCCAACGTCAGTCTTTCTCCTCATATTATGAGCTTGCAAGAGCTACCCATGTTCGCTCTCGATTCTTACTCAATGCATGATCCTCGAGGGTAAGCTACAAATTTGTCTCATTGATTGCTGATCAGCGGGGAGGCGCACGGCGCGCAGGGGTGATGGCAGAGGGTGGCTTTGTTTGACTTACCCGGATAGTTCGGTAGCTCGAAGACTCGCATTTCCTTGTTCTAGACTGACTCGTCTTCGGAATATTTCTTTCCATTCAGTATCATTCCAGCCTCGTGATTGACATATCCGACTGAAAGTGTATACAGAAAGCCAAGCGGCTCCGCAATCTTCCTGAAGAGTTAATGGCGAAGTATGACAGGAAACCGTTAGCGATTCCAACCTACGGATATTCTATCTTAGATTGACCCACGTACTTCTTAGTTGCGGGTTAAATTCCATCTCATGGATGCAGCGGCTGTGTCTCGTATGAAACCTTCCCTGCGAAACACCAAGCTCTCATTTGATGCTCCAGGACAAGCTAAATGCCGAGTTATTTCCACTGTCAATCTCATCAAACTTACTTCCGCGACTGCACGAGGTGCATTCTGCGTCAATCATATCTTGTATCGCTCATCCCAAGATACTAAGTCTGACCGTAAGGTGATCGGAAGAGGGGTAATGATCCTTTCCCATGCACGGGAATAGCTCTAGGCATGCTCCTTTCATGTAATCATGCAGTTGGGAAATGGTCTTGGAATCCAATTGACTCTCTACGATAGAGCAAGCTCAAGCAACACGCGTCAGAAACATGCTAGGTTGCTTTAGCCCTCTTAGCTGCGAGGACAGCGTGCGGGGTTGAGGGGTCGAAGGGGTAGAATGGGTCTGGAGTAACTCAAAAAGAAGGGGTTCCCACATTCCCAGGTTTATGAAAGCATGCTCTTCTCTTAGGAAGAAGTCAACAACCAATATACAAAAAATCACAAAAACATTGTACTCGAAAGTGTCTCAAAATGACCGTCCCAGACGAGGTTGATATCATTGTGTGCGGTGGTGGCAGTTGTGGATGTGTTGTTGCTGGCCGGTTTGTTCTCCTCGAACCCTTTCGTCAGGGCCGTTGGAGCAGCGTCTGACCATTACAGATTGGCCAACCTCGACCACAATCTCCAGGTCCTCTTGATTGAGGGCGGTGAGAGCAACCTGAACAACCCATGGGTGTTCAGACCTGGAATCTGTAAGAGCTTGTTCCACTAGAAGCCATTGATGCATACTAAGACATGCCAGACCCGAGGAATATGAAGTTGGACAGCAAGACTGCTTCCTTCTACTATTCACGACCTTCAGAATGGCTCGGTGGCCGAAAGGCTGTTGTTCCTTGTGCCCACATCCTTGGCGGTGGTTCATCCATCAACTTCATGATGTACACTCGAGCATCTGCTTCCGACTACGATGACTTCCAGGCCAAGGGATGGACTACAAAGGAGCTCATTCCTCTCATGAAGAAGCATGAGACATACCAACGGGCATCCAATAACAGGTAAGCTTTGATCACAGAACCTGCTTGGGCCTCTCCTAACACCCATGGCAGAGATATTCATGGCTTTGAGGGCCCAATCAAGGTTTCTTTTGGAAATTACACGTACCCCATCATGCAGGACTTCCTGAGAGCTTCTGAGTCTCAAGGTATCCCAACCACCGATGATCTTCAGGATCTCGTCACTGGCCAGTAAGTAAATCATACACCTTCGAGTAATTGACAGAAATTGACGATACCGACAGTGGTGCTGAGCATTGGCTCAAGTGGATCAACCGAGACGTAAGTACACATGAGATCTCGGTAAGTACCCAAGCTAACCTTAATCCAGACCGGTCGCCGAAGTGACTCGGCTCATGCCTACATCCACTCAACAAGGAGCGTTCACCAGAACCTCCACCTTCAATGCAACACCAAAGTCGACAAAGTCATCCTCGAGAACGGCGTCGCAGTCGGTGTTCGAACTGTTCCCACAAAGCCTCTCCACCCGAGCGTAAGTGCACAGAGTTCCCCAAGATTTACATTGTTGATACGAGTTCCCCCAAGCAGCAACAATCCCGCACTTTCCGTGCTCGCAAGCAAATTATTATTTCCGGTGGCACACTCTCATCGCCATTGATCCTTCAGCGATCTGGTATCGGTGACCCCAAGAAGTTGCAACGCGCTGGTGTCAAGCCAATCGTTAACCTGCCTGGTGTGGGGTTGAATTTCCAGGATCATTACCTGACATTCTCTGTGTTCCGTGCCAAGCCTGGTAAGTCTCCGTTTGCGTCCTTCATATTAACAAAGACAGTACTAACATAAATAGACACCGAGAGTTTCGATGATTTCGTCCGTGGTGACCCTGAAGTCCAGAAAAGAGTCTTCGATGAATGGAACCTCAAGGGCACTGGACCACTTGCCACCAACGGCATCGAGGCTGGTGTCAAGGTCCGTCCAACTGAGCAGGAGTTGGCGGAGATGGAGACGTGGCCTACGCCACACTTCAAGTCTGGATGGGACAGCTACTTCAAGAACAAGCCTGACAAGCCAGTCATGCATTACTCCGTCATTGCTGGGTAAGTCATCTCCACTGATCGCTATTTGC
The DNA here is from genome assembly GCA_900073065.1 of Phialocephala subalpina. Classification (NCBI taxonomy): domain Eukaryota; kingdom Fungi; phylum Ascomycota; class Leotiomycetes; order Helotiales; family Mollisiaceae; genus Phialocephala; species Phialocephala subalpina. The sequence continues at coordinate 341,346 of FJOG01000009.1, forward strand.
ATTCGCTGATCAAAGGTACAGATGGTTTGGTGACCACATGCTCATGCCAGCCGGCAAATTCTTCACCATGTTCCATTTCTTGGAATATCCCTTCTCGCGTGGCGAGACCCACATCGTCTCACCCGACCCATACGAAGCTCCAGACTTCGACGCTGGCTTCATGAACGATGAGCGAGACATGGCTCCCATGGTTTGGGGATACATCAAATCCCGTGAGACAGCCCGCCGTATGGAAGCATACGCCGGTGAAGTCCAAGCCATGCACCCATTCTACGCCTTTGACTCTCCAGCCCGCGCCAAGGACATGGATCTCGCTACCACCAAGGCCTATGCTCTGCCAGGTAACTTGACTGCAGGTATTCAGCACGGCTCTTGGTCGATGCCTGTTGAGAGTGGCAAGCCTCCTCAAGCGAGTCTTCTTAATAGCAACTCTCAACATGTGTATGAGGACTTGAAGTACACTAATGAGGACATCAAGCACATTGAGGAGTGGGTTAAGCGACATGTTGAGACTACATGGCATTCTTTAGGGGTAAGTTTCCTCACCTCCGTCCATCCCATGATCTAGTATTGACGAAAGGCAGACGTGCTCCATGGCACCAAAAGAAGGCAACAGCATCGTCAAACACGGCGTCCTCGACGAACGCCTCAACGTCCACGGCGTCAAGAACCTTAAGGTCGCCGACTTGTCCATCTGTCCGGACAACGTTGGTTGCAACACCTACTCCACCGCTCTTCTGATCGGTGAGAAGTGCGCTATGTTAACAGCTGAGGATCTTGGGTATAGTGGTAAGGCGTTGGAGATGAAGGTCCCGAATTATCATGCTCCAGGTGAGTTGTCGGGTATTGCTTCTGCTAGACTTTAGGTCTGCGGAATGCTTGGGATGGGGATGAAGGAGGCCAGATTGTAGCCCTACTGTTGGCGGGAATGCGGATGGGTTTCTGTTCATAGGATCGCGTGCTTTGGGTATTTCAAGGCAATATACGCTCCTTCTGTATGCCGTGTCTCACACTTTCTTATACTCTCGTGAACTACCGAGTGCTGTCGCGCTTCGAAGCTTACAAATGTTCTTACCCTATTGCTTTCGCACGCTCTGATCAACAGCGTACTTACGGTACTTGCGGACTGACTCGATGTCCCACGTCAAGAGGTGCACGCAAGCAGTGAGTATCAGCGGTCAGCGGTGCAAGCTTGAATCTTTAGCGAGCACTAGCCTCTAAGCCGCGCAGAAATATGCCGATGAAAGCCGGGAAGAACTCGCGCTTAGCAAACATCCCAGGAAATATATCCTCAACCCAGCCTAGCCTAGCAAGCCTGAGCCTGCCTGATGAGATGCGATGTGCAACAAACCTCACTTGAACCATACTCGAGCTGGCGTGTCATGGAATTTCTTTTGATTTTTCCTTGCGTTCTAAAGAGGGGTCGAAAAAATATTTTCAAAATAGCATGCTACAGAATTTTGCCAGATTGTCTCCCATATTTCCATGCTTTACTCAAATGAACAAAGTAATATAAATAGAATATGTCATGTGAATCTCATGCATTAGTACCTGATTGATAAGGCAGCCACTGGGCTTCAAGGGACGTCATTTCTCACGATGCCCAACCTTCTTGCCCTGACAACTCATCGTGGTCACATGCGAATATTAGGCACGCAACGACGATACGTCCAGAAATGCGCACCTTGAAGCCTCATATATGTCGCCCCATTATTACTTTGAAAGACGACCAGACGGGTTCATGCACGTTGCCCAACTCTTCCTTCCAGCTTCTAGTCGCAGGAAGCATGACCGCGAGGCTCGTTCGCCATGCGGCGGAACGTGTTCCGGGCCAGTGCCTCAGTTCCGATCTTCGTAAGGCTTCATCTTGCGTCGACATGTGTTCGCTGATTTCGACTCATATCTGCACTCATTAGGGTGAAAGTGGCAAAGTTCGGGTTAGGAACCCTCACCGAGTTCTGTTGCTACATCACGTTGTGGAGCTTGTCACGTATATGATTTCTCCTTGCACGCTTTTAAGATGGCGTATCCTTCTTTTGAGCAGTCTTCGATATGTCCGACGAGCTTGAAGCGATTGAAGCGATCGATTCTTCCTCCGAGAGCAACTTCGAAGCGGATCCAGAGCATACTCCTGAGCCTGAGCCTGAGCCTCCTCTTGAGTTCACTGAGGAAGCTGCTCCTGAGCTTCCACAAGAAACTTCCGAAGATCCAGTACAAGTACCGGAGATCGTTTTGGAGGTGACAGAGGAAGTACCCCCAGAAGCTGACCAAGAGGACCCCGAACCAGCTCTAGATCTCATCGAAGCTATTCTAGAGACCATCGACGAATCCGAACCTAAGCCAGAACCAATTGACGAGGTAATTGAGGAAACGATCGAGGCAAGAATCGAAGAAGCAATCGAAGAAGCAATCGAAGAAGCAATCGAAGAAGCAATCGAAGAAGCAATCGAAGAAGCAATCGAAGAAGCAATCGAAGAAACAATCGAAGAAGCAGTCGAGGAAGCAGTCGAGGAAGCAATTGAGGAAGCGACTCCCGAATCAACTCATTCAACTATCGCAGAAGAACATCTAGAAGACCTTCCTAGGGACGAGCTTGTGCACGAGGACCCATTCTCAGACCCCGATTCAACAGTTGTAGAGCAAATTCTTGACAGAGTTCAAGATAATATTGCTGCTCAACTGTCTGAAACCATCGCCGGTATACTCTCAAACTCCATCAACGATCTTACAAGGACTCTCGTTGACAACCTCGAAGCATCTGGATCCATCATGGCTGAAGATACCCCTCAAGATGTCGTTGCAGCTCCGGTCGAGGCGATATTCAGCATGCCATACACTCGAAGTCCGAACTTTGTTGGTAGATTCTCGGCACTTTCTCAACTCTTTGGACTGTGGAAGCCGGGTGAGAATGGCCGAATTGGTGTTGTCGGACTTGGTGGCATAGGGCAAGTACTTCAATTCTACCTCGAGCTCCAGTGACTTACATTAAAATAGGAAGACAGAACTTGCCATCGAATTTGTCTACCGAGTCCGCGAACTATCACCAGCAACTCCCATATACTGGCTCAGGATCGAAGAACTGCAGTCAGGCGACATACCTTCCGCGAAAGCCGAGTCAAATGCCCTCCTTGTAGTCGACCCTGGAGAGAGATTCGACTTGCTACTCGCTGGCGTGCCGAATCAACGTATTGTAGACAAATTGAAGGGCTTCCTTGGCACTGTCGTTCTGCTTGCGAGGAGTGCTCAACATGGCCGTGAGCTTGTTAGTGCTCGTGATCTATGCGAGATTGGAGACCTCGAGCTCGAGGCATCTGTCGACTTGTTCCGAGCAAATCTCGGTATCGACGCTCACCTCGTATCCACCGAAAGCCAGATTCAGGAGGTCGCCGAACTGATCACTTGCTCACCACGGGCAATCATCCAAGTCGCCAAGGTCATCAACTGCACTGGGATGAACCTTTCCCAATTTCTCGACCTCTACCAACGCGGAGATCCCTTCAAGCTCCGACTGTTCAGTCAGATCGACCCTTTCTCTTATCCGGATTACGACAGCTCTGTTATCGGCAGAGGTGTCTTCGATGTAAAGATGTTCCGAAGTACATATCGAAATTTCAGCAGATTCTTGTATCAACTTTTCTTCTTGGGCGGCACTTCTGTACCAAAAGCTATTTTCTCTTCATATGATCCGTTGGATATGGTAATCATCTTGTTCCTCATTAAAGGACACTTTCTGGTCGTCGAAGATGCGTCGAATCAAACGTATACCATCCATCCTCTAGTATATCTCACCATTCGAAATGCGATTGGGACTCAGAGATCAGACTCCGAGGGTGTTGAAATTTTGGAAGAACGACAATGGTACGAGGATGTGGTTCTAGCATTCTCAAACCACTACCCAGATGCGAAGAGTGATAGCAGGGCTTGGTGGAAAGACTGCTTCGCACACCTGATTGGTGGCTACGATTTGCATAACGACGTTCTGCGCATTGCTGTCGCCACGATCTACCAACGCGAGTCTGCTTTCTTCAAGAGGAAAGGAATGTACACTGAGGCTCTGAAAATGGCTGTTCTTGCCAGAAGTGTGCTTCCAAACCCGACGCCTGTCGAGCAGCTCAGCATCATCCAGGATCAAGTCACTCTGCTGTCTTTGCTTGCAAGGTATCGAGACATGCATCATGTTCTACAAAGCTACTCTGCCGATCAAGGTCCACAATCCGCAATGTGGAAGAAAAGAATGCTGGCGAAGTTGGAGCAAACCGATTGTGCGAATCAGTACGAGTCAGCTGTTGACACGTTTCAACAACTACTGTTGGCGAGCGAAGGATCCAAGCTCCCAAAAGCAGAGATCTACCTGGCCATGGATGATGTCGGGCAAGCCTTGATGTTCAAGGGCAAATATCGGGACGCAGCTATCATCAGTCGGAAAGCGCTCGCAGAAAGGAAAGATACCTTTGGGAGCTCGTACCCAGACACCCACTCGAGTTGCCACAACTTAGCTCAAGTCCTCGAAAGTGACGGCAAAATCGAAGAAGCACTCCGATACATCCAAAGTGCATTAGTCGGAAGAGAAAGCATCTATGGACCTGACCACCCTGAGACAATCCACAGCAAGGTCGTTAAGGCAAGCATTTTGAGAACGAAAGCGGTATCAACCGCTGAGTTCGACGAGGCAGAAGCCCTACTTTTGACTTGCATTGATCGCTTGACTGCTCGTCTATCAGTTACTCATCCGCTTGTACTTTCGTGCAAGAGTGAGATTGCCCTCATCATGCTTGGTCGTGGGAACTACGAAGGTGCAGAACAGCTAAATCGGACGACGATGACTGTTAGAGAGGAAGGACCTTGGCTCGAGCCAGCAACTCATCCCGACACATTGACGAGCAAACATCAACTTGCAGAGGTCCTTCGACTGAAAGAAGGATGCAAAGCTGCCGATGCTCTGAGCGAGCGTGTCCTAGCTGAACGAACTGCCGTTCTCACGAACGGCACCATGAAAGGAGAAGACTTTCACCCCGACCAACTCGCAAGTCTTCACCACCGAGCAATCGTTCTATCGGGCCTAGGACAGCACGCCGAAGCATCCGAAAAGATCGATCTCGCTCTCGCAGGACGAAAGACAATCCTCGGTGACGACCACCCCGACGTCTTCCTAACCATGACCTGGCGTGGCGAAATAATGCGCGCCCAACTCCCCAAAAAGGGGCCCGAGCGAGAAGAACAACTCGACGCAATCGAAAGCATACACAAGCAGTCTCTCGAGCGCCTAACCTGGATCTTCGGCCCCGAACACCAATCCACGCTCCAATGCGCCACCAACCTCGCACTCCTCAAACACGAGCGTGGTGGCTCTGCTAGAGCAGAAGCCGAGCATCTACATCGACAGATTTATAAAGCTTATCAGCGAAGTGTAGGAGGTTTGCACCCCGAGACGTTGAAGAGTAAAGCCAGGCTGGCGGAGGCGATGAGTGCTAGTTCGGCCGCTGATCCTGAGGAGGCGAAAAAGTTGTGGAGGGAGAGTTGTGCTGGATTTGGGAAGGCATATGGCGTTGATGCTTATGTGACGGCGAAGGCTTATAAGGAGTATGAGAAGAGTTTGAGGACGCATTTAGATCAGTGACTTTTCTTTTATACTGTTTGGACGTACTATTGGTTTGTTAGGTTGTGAGGGTATGTATGAGCTGGAATTACAGGACGCTCGTTTTGAGGTTTCTTTTGTTGTTGTATTTGTGGGAAGCATATGGAGGAGTTCACAGCATCGCTCGTCATTCATTTGCAGACTTCGAAATCTTTTCGGAGAATACTCCGCCATCTAGACACTCAACATTCTACCGACTCTCATCCACAAATCACGACCGTCTCCCTCTCATTCGCCTCAGGTAGGCTCATCCCGCACTTCCTCTCCACGTATTCAATTTTTGCTTTGCAACATTCCCCAAACTATCCCAACATCACAACACTTCCCGAGGTAACACGATATCAAACGTTCTCAATTGACCTCTCAGCTTTCACCTCCTCAAAAATTCATCATCAAGCACGCAAATTCCACCGGTTGTGGAGATCAGGCTAAGCACACCATGCAGCATCAGCATGCATGCCAGCGAACACCACACAAATGAGGCGTGCATGTTCCCACACTTCGTGCCCCACTCCATTTCCAATCCCACTCAACCTTCACAAAAATCATTGAAATTGCTGGAGGCCAATGGAAGAGTGCAAGGCTACCTTCTGAGGAGATACTTCTTTCGGACATTATCCTGCGCGTTTGATTTTTCGTTTCAACTGTAGTACAGTGGAATGTTTGTTTGACGATGAATTTTACGCATTGTAACCTCGCTAAACTTCGAGTTCCCCTTTGTTCTGTTAAGGAGAGACATTCATGTCACCTGCCCCACCGAGGTCCCATGTCCGTGGAGCCGAGAGAGCGACATCGGATAGTTCTCTCTTGATTTCGACCTCGACATCAACGACATCACAATCTCTGAGTACAACTCAGACGCAGAAGTCACTGATTACTACCCCGCCAATCTTGGAGCTGGAGCAAAAAGACTCGCCATACGTTGTGATCACGGTCACCAATGGAGCTGGGATACATATCACCACCGTGTTGCTTGGAGATAGTTATCCGACTACGTTTTCCAAGACTGCTATTGGTGGGGGTTCCGGCTGTATGTGTAATGATTCTTTGGTTTGGAATTTCCAACTTTCTGAAATGCTTTTATGCAATCTGGGAGGTCCCAGAGCTTCAAGGTAGCAAGCAGATACTTTCAATTTGAAAGTTCCCAGTGACTATGTCAGAAGTCCAAATAGAAGAATTCTAGGGATCACAGTTGTGGAATGTTCACCTGCTTTCTTTTCCTTCGCCCGAAAAAGAGGAGTTCTAGAAAAGGCATGTCAAGTGATAAAGAGGAAGGCGGTTGCAATTGAAAACCAAGACAAAATTTCTAACAACTCAAAGCTTCACACCCAGGCATCTCCACTGGCTCAATAGTCGGGATAGCAGTCGGTCTCAGTCTCGGATTTCTCGCTTTCTTCGCAGTCATGTACATCTACTTCTTGCGCTTCCGCCAAGCGAGACGGTTGAGAAGAAAACGGCGAAGAAGAAAATCGAATGGAGGCGGGTCGAAGAGAGGGAAGATTCCTGCTGCTCCTCCTGGCGGTGGTGGTGGGGGCCCTGGTGAGTCCTTTTGTCTTTGTTTTTGAAAGGTGGGAATCGAGAGTGGTGGAGTTGGAAAGCTAATGAGAATAGGTCCGCCACCTCCTCCGCCTCCTGCTCCACCAGCGGGTTAGTTGGCGCGTGTCGATTCTTTATTCTGAGAGATAATGAAACTTTGTGAGACAGTGTGGGTATTTAAGCCTAGGTGACAGGATTCGGTTTCTTATTCAAATGTTTGTAAGAGAGCTCGTGAACACACGGGACATTCACTTAGCAAGGAGTCAGGGGATGCATTGTAGGAGCTTGGTCTTTCTTTTGAAAAGGTGATTTGGAGGAGAGTCTATCTCTATTACTGACTACGAAATACAATTATGCTTCGCTCACCATGATATCCGAAACGCCGCGCTCATATTTCTGTGTGCAGCAGAAGCCAAATGTGTGCTGTAATCCAAATCTGCGAGGAATCGCCGCTCATTTATCGCGTGCCTCAACGGCAGTCATAGGTGGACTGTCTCCACCGACCACAGTCTCCGTGTCTGTGACAGTTCCATCCTCTTGACATCCCTCTCTCTTCTCCAGCACCCCACTCTCGGTGTCGACAGGAGGTTGTGGCCCACCCTGCTTCAACCCCTTAATACTCTTCCACTCCATTGTCAACCCCGCCACAATAGTCGCACAAGCACACGCCAATCCAACTTTAAACACATCGCTCAGCGCCCTATTATACGCCACCAGCACCAAATCCAAATACTGCGCCGGCACCAAATTCCTCAACTCCGTCGCTCCAGTATGAACAATCATCTGTGGCGTAATGCCCTGAAACCCTCCTAAGTATTTGATGAGACTTGAAGTGAAGATAGTCTGAGAAATAGAGACGAAGATCGCCCCTCCTAGACCTTGGAAAAAGAACATGATCGCAACACCAGTCATGACATCCTTTTTCGCAAGACAAGTTTGTGCCGCCATGCCGGCTTGCTGCATGCCGAGACCTAGGCCGAAGCCGTAAACAAATTGATACGCAATCCAATGTGAATGTTCTGTCCCGACTTTCAACGTTGTAAGTAGGCCTGCTCCTACACTCATGATGACGCACGAAGCGATGAGTTGACCAACATAATAGCCTGTTTTCGCAGTCAAGGCGCCAGCGAATATGGAAGCGACGACGAGAGAAATGACGAGTGGTAAGGTATCGATTCCAGAATGTACTGCGGAGACGCCTTTGATGGCTTGGAACCACAATGGTAAATAATAAATCATTACCATCATAGAGCCAGGAGAGGCGACGGAGAAATATGCTCCTGCTGCTACAGAGCGTTGTTTGATGATGTGAGTGGGGACGGTTGCGTTGTCGCCGGAGCGAATTTGGATGAAGATGAAGATTGTGAGTAAGAGGCCGGCGAGGATGAATAAGACGATTATGCGAGCGTTGGACCAGGGGTAGGTTGTTCCTCCCCATTGGAGGGCGAGTAACAAACAGACGATACCTGGAAGGAACACAATGGTGCCAAAGGGGTCGAGTTTCATGATTTGTTGCTTGAGCGTCTCGGTGTTTTTGCTAGGCTTAGATTCCAAGACGAAAAGGATTACGGCTACGACGACGGCGCCGATAGGAAGGTTGATATAAAAACACCAGCGCCCTGTTTGTCAAGATCTCGGTGTCAGCCAACTGGTTTTGTATGTTTCGAGAAGCAAATATGCGAGTCTTAGGAGTGCTTCTGGAGCACAACTGGAGTGCATTGGAGCAACGCACTCCGAAGACAGCACGAAAAGGGTAACGAGTCTCTGAGAGATTGATGCTTACAGGAAACTTTGGTTGTGAATGCACCGCCGACTAAGGGGCCACTGCCCGGCGAATTAGCACTGTAAAAAGTCATTTGTGGGGAGAGAACTGGGAGCTGAGAGCTTTCTTAGGAGCCGGCATTCAAAAGAAGTGTCTCAACTCCTAAGACAGCTCCTAAGCTCCGAAGCTCCCACAGACAAAGACAACAATTCAGCATGGAAATAAGCTTACCAGACGGAGGCAATGCCGAAGATTGCTCCGAATGCGCCTTGGTACATGGGGCGTTTGTGGAGGGGGATGGTGATTACCATTATGTTGATAGCGCCGGAGAAGATTCCTGCTGAGCCGAGACCTGCGATTGCACGGCCGACGATGAAGGCTTTTGAGTTGGGTGCTGCTCCGCATACGGTTGACTGTGTTGATTTTTAGTATATGTTTCGCTTGAAAATAGGGGGTAATACATACTCCGAGCTCAAAGAGTCCGATTGCCCATAAGAGGACCCATTTCGGGGAGTAGAACGTGTAGATTCGGCCATAGATGAGTTGGAAAGCACAAGACGTCAAAAGGTATGAACTAGCATACCATCCAACATCATTAATTGAATGGAAGTCGTCCGTGATCTTTGGTATCGCTGTCCCAAGAATTGTTCGATCCTTTCATGAATCGTTAGCATGGGTATTGCTTGTCGAGGGAGGGTATACCGAAACATACTAATGCCACAAGAAACATCGATAACCAGACAGCCAGCATAATAATCAGCACCTTCACTCCACTCGGAAATTCGTCTTCAGCCTCATGTTGTGCGCTGGGTTGTGGTGCCACAGCTTTTTCTACATCGGCTTCTGTGGCTGTGCTCTGAGGCTCTGCATTGTTGCTTGGCTTTTCGTCCATCGCGAATGTTGCGAACTTCGAAAGGAGAATAGAGTAAGAGAGGATTGTGGGTGGTTCCTTATTTTGATGCTTTTGAAATGAGAGACGTGTCTTAGAATACTGTAAGACACGGGCGAACTGAATACCGCGAAAGAAAACGGTGGCGAGGGCCAGATGTTTATACTCAATTGAAGATCGTCGACGCAACGCCACGGACCTCCAATGTACTCACTAGAGTCACCGAAATCAGGCGCTCGCAGGTCCGGAAGATTCAAATCGACGCTTCACGGCCCCGAGGCGTGCATATTGATGTGCATCCGGATTGAATCGAGTTGGGTCGCGATCGACACATCAGATCTTAAGGTTAAAAAATGCACGGTCTCGAAGGCTGCTGCTCGGGACCGAGAGTGTCAGACTGTGTCCGGTGGACGCTACATAACCTCTTAACTCTCCCGCAAATCTACGATTTCTCCTTTTCTTCATAAGACGGGTCAATAATTGCATTTTGAGCGTCACATTCACCTCGTGGTTGTCGTGGTGCAAAAACGGTGCCTACTGAAGTTGCACCAGATCTGTGTCCTCAAAACGTGGCTGTTGTGCGATCATTGACCTCGCTGCTTTCTAATCAGCGAGACCCCGAGAAACATCAGTATCCCTGCATCGCTCGCATCACCACTGGCAGCCTCGCAATGTTGTCGACGCCGTCGGGACCAGGTGGAAATAACACCCCTGAGCTACCTCCCCCACCAGCATACAAGATCACCAGGGGCCATTCGTGCGTTCTCTGTCAGCAACGGAAAGTTCGATGCGATCGTCAGAAACCATGCGCCAACTGCATCAAAGCACGTGCCGAGTGCATTCCCAGTGCTCCGACGCTGCCAAGGAGGAGGAGGAGGAAATTGGCGGAAACTGATATTGTCGGGAGACTGAAGAGAGCGGAAGACTTGTTAAGAAAGAATGGAGTCAAAATCGATGATGATGACGAAGGGGAGGAGCAGCGTAATGAGGAGCCGTCAGGCTCGAGACCAGAACGGGAGCCTGTGCTGAGTATGACCGGCCCAAGGCGTCGGGATGCTCCTCCTGGAGCTCTGTTCAAGGACAAGGAGAACTCTCACTATGTTGAAAGGTATGAGAGTCTATTCTGTCATAATACTCGTACTGACTTGATCACGTTTAGTACTCTGTGGGAGAACTTGCGTGATGAGATCCAGGATCCCAAGGATGCGTTGCAAGGCTCGTCTGATTCGGATGAGACAAACGAGACTGCTCTTTATCCCAATCCTGAGACGTTACTTGTTGGCTATGGATCTCATTCGGCGGACTTGAGTGCCTTGCATCCTCCGGCAGTACAAATCTTCAGAATGTGGCAGACATTTTTGGTCAATGTCAATCCGTTGGTGAAGATGTTCCATGCTCCTACCATTCAGCAACTCATTCTCGATGCAAGTGGTAATCTGGAAAATATCCCACGCCATACCGAGGCCTTGATGTTTGCCATTTACTTCCTTGCGGTCACTTCATTGACGACGGAGGACTGTCAAAGCATGTTCGGTGCATCGAAAAACCAACTCCTAGCGAAGTACTCTCATGGCACCCAACAAGCACTCATCAACGCAAGATTTTTGAAGTCACTAAACATCTTGTGTCTTCAGTCACTAGTCCTCTACCTCCTCGGAGTACGGAAATGCTACGACCCTCACTCCCTCTGGATCCTCACCGGCGTCTGCGTTCGAATCTCACAACGTCTCGGTCTCCACCGCGACGGCTCAAACCACAAAATTTCTCCCTTCGACGCAGAAATCAGAAGACGAACCTGGTGGCAAATCGTCTTCCTCGACGGCCATTCCTCAAAACTAGCCGGAGCAGGTTTCCCCGGCTGGCTCGCAAAATTCGACACCAAGATCCCCCTCAACATCAGCGACAGCGACATGAGTCCCACCATGACCGAGCCTCCCAAAGAAAAAGAAGGAGCGACAGAAATGTTGTTCTGCTGTCTTCGGTATGAGACTGCGCAAGCGCTGAGATCGATGAGGAAGATTGGGGGTAAATATGGTGGGTGGCATATTACTCCTGGACCGGAAGTTATTCCTGAGAAAGATAAGGCGATTGATGAGTTGGAGAAGAGGTTTGATGAGAAGTTTATTCGGTTTTGTGATCCCTCAATTCCGCTCCATCTGCTCGCTATCTACATCGCCAAGTCCGTCATCTGCACCATGCGAATCATGGCTCATCATCCTCGCCAGTATCCCGATAAAGGAGCCAGCATGCCTCAGAAAGAAAAAGACATGTTGTTTTCTGAGAGCTTGAAAGAGTTGGAATATGATTCGTTGGGTAATACGACGAAATGTATTCAAGGTTTCCTCTGGCATACCACTTCTCATTTCCAATTCGACGCTTTCATCTATATCATCAGCGAACTTCGCCACCGCACAGACGGCGACCTTGTCGAGCGGGCTTGGCAGCAAGTCATATTCTCCTACGAACACCGTCCGGAAATGATTACCGATACTAAGAATTCACTTTATGTCGCTATCGGCAACTTGACTCTCAAGGCTTGGGCGAGGAGGGAAGAAACACAACTTCATTCCCAAGTCCCCCCTCCACGCTTCATCTCTCTCCTCCGCACACAACGCAACATCCCCGATCCTCCAAGACGACCAACGCCACCGCAACGACGCGATCATATCGCAAGACAGAATCTGATAACCGGAAGCTCGAGTATGGTACCGATGAGCATGGCGTATAATAATACGACACCGGATGGGTGGAGTAATGTGGATTATGGGTTCGATGTGGATGTTGGTATGAGTATGCCGGACATCACGCCGGTGGATTGGGAGTATTGGCAGACGTTGATGGATGGAGATTTGCCGCCTTATATGGGGGATGATTCTGGTGCACCAGGAGCAGGTGGTGGATTTTGGCCGAATTGAAGACGGTGAATCGAGTATATGGGTGACTGATAGAAGGGGGGAGTTCGAGATAGAGGCTGGGTGGGCGTCTCGGACTTGGTCGTATAGTTGTCACGTGGATGCAGGGTGACAAGATGGTGTTTGCTGTAGACGAAATGGGCGTGGCACAAAGATTCAGGTTGTACTGCTCGAGGATACTCTCACAGTCATTGGTCCAGGGTAGTTGTCAGTGCGACCTCGACCTGCTGTACAGAATCAAACCCTCAACCACATCCCGTCCAAACCCCAATTCCCTCTCTTCCGCCGCCTTGTCCCAACTATCAACGTATATTCGAAACCTCCACCTCAACAATACTCCGACCCCAGACTATGCACCAAATCAACTCATCAAACTAGGCCAAATCATCACTGACCACCATAAACCTCAAAGAGCTGTTTCCTCCCCGCTTCTTCCTTTGCCGACTATACACACGAGCACGAACTACGACTGGAGCTATGACCCCAGCACCTCGATCTCTGGCTCTCTAGGACCTTTTACCAAGTTCTTAGCTGTTGTTGGTGTCGTGGGAGGAGATGTTGAGCTCGTTCTTCTGCTCATGTCCAAACGCTTGACAAAACTTCGGTGATGTCGTACTCATGGCAGATTGTCCATCTCAACTGGGCGACGGCCATGATCAGGCAACTCGTAGAGATGCTGCGGAGAACGATTGTCAAGTTCCGACAGTGCACCGTCTGTTGATAACTCTCCCTTGTTGTACGGGAATTTCCTTTCGATCCCTGCAGCACCATCTACCGCGACGCCATGTTAAGCGGCCCTTCTCTTTCCCTATCTGCGGAAGTAGAAGAATATTCCCAGAATGACAGCAATCACTACAACTGGAATAGTGACACCAATTGCAGCTTTCGCCCGCTCGACAGACCGCTAGATGACGAGGAACCACCTTTGGGGGTGGCACTCTTTGAACTTTGCGGGCTTGTGGATGTTGGATGATTCGAAGTCGTTGCCTGAGCAGTGGTTGAGAAGGCCGCCAAATCACTACTCTGTCACCAAATAGGTATCCCATCACCCCAAAAGGCGTACGCAGAATCTGTGATTGTTGTCGTGAGAACACTTCCCGGCACGATAATGTTGTTCGACGGGCTCGGGTAATCAACTCTGGCAATACACGTAGATCGCCTACAATAGTATTGATTCCAATTACCATTATCAGTAATTACAGTATAGGTCGAGCTGATACTCGAAGGAAAACAAGACGAATCGTAGTAGTCCGTGCCGCCATGGCTAAAATACATAATATTGTCGTTGAAAGTCAATGTCGACAGGCATGATGACGGCGGAGAAAAGACAGTTGTAAGAGGCCCACGATTGTAGCTGGCGATGACCGCCGAGTGTGGGATTGTCGTGATAGTAGACGTCGTGAAATATATAACACATTCTCAATCTTGTCCTTAATACTGTCACAATCCTTTGGCCCCCAAAGCTTTCACATCGCTAATTCTGTGCATCCACCCCATTGGCTATGCTGTACGACGTGACGAAAGCGAGGCACCGCCGTTCATTACAATCGTGGCCAATAAAGATTGCCCTGCCTCACCTACAGCGGGGGCTCTGACCAGATGCTTTCCAAGCTCAGTCACAAAAGCAATGAGGGGGCTTGACCAAGTCGTGGTTTGACTGGGGGCTCGCTTATACTGGTACGCCACAAGGGCCGTGAGATTGTCCCATCTTGGGCCTAGAGCACAATGCAACGAACGTAGCTCAGCTCCCCATGCCGCCTTCCACCGCGAGCCGCATCGACCGAAGATGTTTTCGTCCTATCGCTTTAACTTCTCACGATTTATCAAAGTGCTGAATGTAAGGTCTTACCTATCTATTATTGGAGTCGAGATTTATGATCCGTATGGCTGCTTCCGGAGTTATGGTGCGAGACCGAGTACAGCCTCAGTCGTATTGGTCAACTCTCATGCAAGTTGGAGATGCAAACAAGAGCTGATGCACGCCATCCGAAGTACATTATGCAAGCCTCTCTTCAACTGTTCAATAAGATAGCAAGGCTGTCACATTATACTTGACGAATTATGAGCCCCGCTTCTTCATGATGATGTTTTCGACGCCGGGTAGGAGAGGTCTCCAACATGTGTCTCAGTCGGACACCATTAAGTTGGGCGCTTGTTATTACAAGATGGTGCTCTGATGCCAGTTTTTTCTTTTGTCTTTTGTTATGTTCTCTTCTTTTTTGTACATTTTCATCCTGTTACCGAGCTGGACTGTTCTTGAGCCTCATTCCACCTGATGGCACCGTTTCCAATCACGCTTCTCCCACCAACCCCTTCGCTTCAGCCTCAGGCTCATCTCGACATTCGTCAACATGTCGCTGCACGGAATCTTGAAGGAAGGCAGAATGGAGCGCCGTACCAAATAACACTCACGATCACACGTGCTACGACTACACTTACAACGACCATGGTCCTTGGCGACTCAACACCGACCTCAAATCCCGCCACCACTTCGCCGTCCTCCTCCAACCCTCAAACAACCCTCGGCGCAGCCTCATCCTCTGGCGGGGGAGGAACCAACAACGGCGTAGTCGTAGGAGCAATCATCGGCTCCTTACTAGGTTTCATCGTCATAATGGCCCTCCTCTGGTGCTGTTGTACTGGAGCTGCTCCGAATTTTGCATTTTGGAGTCGCTCCTCAACCTCTTCAGACGGCGATTCTTATTATTCTTACGACGATTCTTCGAGTTCGGGATCGAGGTCTGTGACAGTTAGACGGCGAGGGGGATGGGGAGGCGGGAATGCGAGGAACGTTAGAAGGCCGGAGCGGGTGCGAGTCGCTGGAGCCAGGAGAAGCAGTACCGCGACGAGTTCCAGTGGGGGGTATAGGCGGAGAGCGGGACCGAGGAGGCGGAAGGGTTTCTGGGGATGGCCATTCGCGAGCACGGGAAGGGCACGTAGTAGTGGGACCAGGACGACGAGTTCGACGACTAGTTCTGGGAGTTATGTGAGGAGGTCTCCGAGGAAACGGGGGAGTTTCTGGGGATGGGTTGGGGGTAGTGGTGGGAGGAGAGAGACGGTTACTAGGGATCGGTGGACGGGTGAGAGGAGGGGTGGTGGTGGGGTGAAGTTCTACGTTGATGATTGAGTTGAATGTTCCAGCTTTGATGAGTGATTTTGGGCGTTATGGGTGCGGGCTTGGTGGTGCATTTGTGTTGAGTAACAGATTGTTCTACCATGGCTAAGACTTTGGAGCTGGAGTTTTAGGTCTTGGTGGGTTGAGCGACTGCTTTACGTCAGATTCCAATTTCCCTTCATGGATGGAACAATACCCTTGATGATCTATCTATATGAAATTTCCATAGTCCAAGACTGCATGTCATTTCTGCAATTGGATGTCTCATCTCGGAAGATGTGGGTGCGACCCGGAATTTATTCATTAAGGTTGTGTGACGTACTTTCCATCTGTCGAATGCAGTTTATCAATGCCCCACGCTGATGAGTACACTTAAAGTTCTGGTATAGCAAGCTGAGCCTCTGCTACGTCTCTACACTCTCCAATCCTTGGTATCTTGAAAGCAAGACGTACTGGAGATCTAGATTGTACAATGAGGTCTGAAAGTTCGAGCCTGTGCTGTGACACTTGCACTCAATGTTTGAAGTGCAAACTACTGTGACGCTTGCCTATCCATTGTGCTTTCCTGATGTATGGGTTTCTAGTGACGTGGGTGCAGGCGGGTGGTTCCTGCCTCTTTGACGATGGACTTCCCTCTCAAGGCGCCTCAGCCACCAACTTCCATCCTCGAGCCAGGGAAACCCACGGACATAAACTTGTGAATGAATAAAACAATTCAATACATTAGCACTTCCTAGTAAATGCTCGAAAGCGCTGAATTTCTATCGTGCATCGTGAAGAGAGTGGTGTGGTTATGTTCAACGGTGGTGTGCCTTCCCAACCCAAAGTAGTTCCTTCCCATCTCGGAACTCACTCCTTCCCAACATGCGTACCCGGCCCCCTCCCCTCAGATAAGAAGTCCCTTCTTCTCTCGCTCTTCTTCTCTCCTCACACACAACCCACCCACAGCCTACTCTTCACCCGATTCACCTCGAACCCCAGTCAATGCATAAATCCTCACACGAAACGTTCAGATAAGTCCAAGGTCCAAAACCTTCTAGTTACTCTCTTGTACAAAGTATGTGGCAGGTTCAACTGGGTAGTAAAAGCTCTGTCTGAATACAATGGAGGGTTTGACACAACATGATGCTGCGTACTCAATATCTTTGTTTGAGGATGGGTGGTGTTGTGTGTTGCAACTTGGCAGATTGCTTGCTCGACATTTTGGAGAGAAGGGTGGAGGTACTAAGTAAGTGACAACCCTGCAGCAGTGGTGGTGATATAAATGCTAACCGAAGACAGGACGCGTCGAAAACGAAAATCGAGATGGAGAAGAAGAAAGATCTCGAAGAAGAGGGACAATGAGACGAATACAAGGCGAGTACTGACCTGCGAAAAAAAGGAGAGCAACATGAAAGGTTGCTGACTTCAACCCAAGACGCGTCGAGAGCGAGAAGAGATGGGAGCAATTAAGATCTATTAAGGAACAATGTGGTTGATACAGGGTGAGTGGAAATCCTGCCCCAACGCCCAGGTCCGCGGCATGATGCTGACGAGGGTAGTAGAACCGATGTTCCGAGAGCGGAGCGGAATTTCATGACCCAATGTCCATCGACGTGTAGGACAATCAAACCAGAGCCTCAGCGAAGCCTGCAGCACAAGGTGAGCGACAGTCCCGCTGTTACTGACTCTAGGAGCCTAGATGCTAACTTAACCACAGAAACAGCAAGAACGAGAGGGAATGAAGAATGCGTCTCGATCCAATGTTCCTCGCCGCATCGAACATCCTGAGCCTCACTATGTCTGCGCCCTTCGCAGAGCATACATCATAAGGTGAGTGACTCCTACAAGAATGCTTCGCGGTATAGGATGTTGACTTGAGGACACGAGCATCGAGAACAGGTCGAGCGGAAACAAGTCCCCACTCAATTGTCCCCCAACGCGTCGGACAATTGAAACTGACTATGGTTCAACCTGCAGCATTCCCAGAGCATGACAACCTTCTGCTTTCTCTGTTAAGATAGGTGCACGATGCTGACTTGAGGATATCTGCAGATCGAGCCCAGTACCGGCGAAGCTCTGTCTAGTGAAACCTCGAGCAGCCTTTGAATCAAAGGCCAACTGGCAACACTACACACACAGCCCCAGCAGGAGAAGGTTCGAACGCAACTCATACAAGGGTATGAGCAGCAGATGTGAGAAGGTTGAGAAGGATGCGGCTGGTGATCGCGATCGACAGAGTCGACCTCGCAAAGTCCTGAGAAACGTGGGACATTGAGACTAGCTTCAGGGAATGCTCGCTTTCACCAAAAGACTATCGAGCTTCGATGAAAAGTACGTCCCGTCCCAGCACATTGCATTGCACTTCCACCTTCCCATCTGCTATTCTGCGATGGACGTCGTGGGGATCGTGTTCCGGTGGCCTGAGGCCTCAATAACCCCGCTAGCAAGGGTCATTGACGCTAAGATAATTGATAGCAATTATTTTTCGAGATTCGAATCCAAAATCTGCAAATGCGCAGAACGACGTCGCCAACGAATACCCTCACCCTAATCTTCGAATACAATGGGCAAGAAAAGAGTTGGCGCACTGGAGAAGGTTGATGCCGATTTGTAAGTGCCAATGTCCCCGCATTCCTGGTTCATTATAATCCAAGGCAAAAGTTAACATCTTGCAGGGCCAACCTTCAATACAAAATCCGTCGAGATCCCAAGTAAGCTACCTCAAATTGTCCCGATGTGGCTAGTGCATTGCTTATGCCTTATAGATCCTATAGTGAAGACTTTTTGAACCAATATGGCCAATACCAGTCCCAGCGCGATATCTTCCTCGCCTCCCCCAGCACCGCAACCTCCACAGGCATAGTCTCCTTCCGCGACCTCATCGATTTCGTCGCCCATGTTGCAGACTGCTTTCCCGCAGACACTGCGTCCTTCCCCTCTGACCTCAAGACCATCCTCACACTCCACCATGCCGAACTCGAGTCTGAACTGCGCGAAAAGATAGTTGGGTCTCTGGTACTTCTGCGGAGGAAGGAAGTGATCGATTCTGCAGAGCTGTTGAACACACTGTTCCCGATACTAGTGCAAACACCCAGCAAGACATTACGGACGCTGTTGTTCCAGAAGATACTGAGTGATCTGCGGACGAGCAATTCGAAGCACATCAACCACAAATTGAACAAAACGATACAAACGGCACTGTTCAACCTCTTAACATCGGATCGTGCATCTGCGAAGGGAATCTGGGCAGTCAAAATTACAAGAGAGTTATGGAAACGTCAAATATGGACCGACTCCAAAGCTGTAGAAATTATGAAGGAGGCAGCATTGGCAGACAACGAGAAGGTCATCGGTGGTGGGGTTCGGTTCTTCCTGGGCGGTGACAAAGAGCGAGAAGAGATGGAGGATGACAGTAGTGACGATGACGCGCCAGATGTTGGAAAGATGAAGCATCAGATCGGCATCAACAAGAAGAGTCGGAAATCAAAACAGAAACTCGAGGAAGCAGTCAAGAAAGTCAAGAAGACTGAGAAGAAGAAGAACCAGCCACACCCTCTCAATTTCTCAGCTCTACATCTACTGCACGACCCCCAAGGATTCGCCGAAACGCTATTTTCAAAGCATCTCCAGAACTCGAAATCGAAGCTCAACCTTGAGCAGAAGTTGCTTGTGCTACAATTAGTTTCAAGATTGGTGGGCTTGCATAAGTTGACCGTCATTTCACTCTACTCCTACTTCATCAAATACCTTACGCCAAGACAGCCATCAGTAACTTCTTTTCTCGCTTCTCTGGCTCAGGCGACACATAATTTGGTTCCCCCAGATGCATTGGAGCCGTTAGTCCAGAAGATTGCGAACGAGTTCGTATCCGAGGCGTCAGCGGCTGAAGTTGCGTCTGCAGGCTTGAACGCTATTCGAGAGATCTGCGTACGACAACCGTTAGCAATGAGTGACACACTGCTGCAAGATCTTGTCATGTATAGGAAGAGCAAAGACAAAGGTACCATGATGGCTGCCAAGGGTCTGCTTTCTCTGTACAGAGAAGTAGGTGCGGATCTGCTCAAGAAACGAGACAGAGGCAAGACTGCGACAATGGGCCTGAAAGCAGGTTCAATCAAGGAACGCAGATTTGGAGAGGAGGAAGTTGGAGGTATTGAAGGACTGGAATTACTTGAGCAATGGAAGGCCGACGAGCGGAAACGGAAACGTGTTGAGAAGGGGCTGCCGGAGGAGCTTGGCACAGACGAAGAGGAGGCGGACTCCGAAGATGAAGAGGAGAAAGGATGGGAGAATTGGGACGCGGAAAGTGATGCAAGTTCTGATTCTGGTGGATGGATTAACGTCGATAGCGATGACGAGATTGAGATTTCGGATTCCGAGGATGACAAGCCTGCGGCGAAGAAGGTCAAACTGGATAAAGCAGCTTCTGCCGATGCGCCAGATGAAGAGAAGGAGAACAAGGATAAAGGTCTCGAGCAGAAGATTTCCACACTCGCCACAACTAAGATTCTCACTCCCGCCGACCTCGCCAAACTTCAAGAACTACGCCTCGAAGCCTCCCTCAACAAAGCAGCCAACAAACCATCCTCATCCTCTCGCGCCGCCCGACTCAAAGCCTTGACCGAAAAGCATGCTGATGACGGGCTCACAGCCGAAGACATCGAACTCGCAGCTAAGCTCCGCAAGACCACGAAGGAAGAGCGTGTAGCTCTAGCTCGCGAAGGAAAGGGTGAACGAGGTGAACATAAGTCTACGCAAGCTATTAGGAGAGCAAAGAAGGATAGTGAAGGCAAGAGTACGACGAATAGGGAGAAGGCGAGGAAGAAGAATTTCTTCCTCATCCTCTCGCGCCGCCCGACTCAAAGCCTTGACCGAAAAGCATGCTGATGACGGGCTCACAGCCGAAGACATCGAACTCGCAGCTAAGCTCCGCAAGACCACGAAGGAAGAGCGTGTAGCTCTAGCTCGCGAAGGAAAGGGTGAACGAGGTGAACATAAGTCTACGCAAGCTATTAGGAGAGCAAAGAAGGATAGTGAAGGCAAGAGTACGACGAATAGGGAGAAGGCGAGGAAGAAGAATTTCTTCTCACCTGGCCTCGGTCTGACTCAAGCCAAGAAATCCGAGCACACTCGGCAAGTCAAAAAACTTATGTATTCAGGAGGGCCAACTAAGTTTTGGAAGATCCAGAGATGAAAAAGCAGTATGAGGTGGAGACGGAGGGAAGTTCCTGCGCCCAAGAACTACGAAAGCAACCTTGATTCAGATTTGAAGCTGCAATTGTCCCCTCTGCAATTGGGTTTAACGGTCCTCTTTCATTTCCCTGCTCTCTGTGTTCTAGCATCTGTTGTGAGATCTTATTTGCTGTCAAGTATTTGTTGTTCTTGTATCTCACCTCTAACCATGGGACTGAAACTTCTTTGGATGGCGTCCCACACTGCAAAGTCGGCTCCGTCAATTCTTCTTTATTATCAACAAGTGTTTCACCAAATTTTCTCTGGACAAGGTCTAGCAACACATTCAAGCTGTGGTGGCGACTCGTCTTGCAAAGTTTTCCCCTCAAGTGAAGCAGCACCTTCGCCAAAATGTAAGCACAAACCCAACAAACCTCCCTTTATCCCTTCCCCTCCGTTCACCATCGTCGTCGTCGTTGTTGTTGTTGTTGTTGCTTGAGTTTCCAAGGCGACGAACCGGCTTCTTTTATGCCCCTCCTCAACCCTATTCTTCGCTTGCGAGCACTAGCGTCCCTTTCCCCTTGATTCATCTTGCCAAGTAACTCTCCCAGTCTTAAAGCAGCGAGTGCAGCAAACGAATAACTTAAAGCGCACATCGTGCCCCGCTTTGAACGAGACAACCTGTCCATACAAGGCTCCCCAGTGTTAGAGTCTGTGGGCGCACGGGCGCAGCAGCAAGCTGCATGTCGTTGAACTGGAAAGTTCTGGTCTTTTGGAATAGATAAGGAGACACTACTCTTGTTGAGGTCTCTCGTTGATGGTAATACATCTTTTGCCGTTGGAGAAGATTATTCATACGGTCGAACAGAGGCTGTTCAGAGATCGTGACTCAAGTTCAAGCGTCACAAGGCTGAGATGTCGTGATATTGTTTGAGACAAAACGATGAAATGGAATAGTGACTTAAGGGTATGAGTCAGGTATGTGGTGTAATTGTTCGGGCTGCTATGAGGCTTTTTATAGTCTGGCATTATATAGGACAATGATGAGCAAGAAGCTGAAGTTGGAAGGTGAATTAGCAAGTGGGGGTTAAAAGGAGGGGTAGCTTTATGTGAAAACGTGAATTTCAAGTGAGTACCAGATGCTTTCACATGAAAGTAGCTACATGTCTTGGACATAAAAGCACCTTTTCGTACGAGCAGAACGTGCAAGAAATTGCAACATGCATGTTCCGGGCCATGGGAGATGGAGTGGCTATTGCTCGTTAGCGCTAGAACTACATGTAGCTATTCTCCACAGGCTATACTACTATAGAGTTTGAGAGTTTGATGCAGTTTACCGCTTAGATATTTTCATAGCTCACCTTCATTTTCGTCCTGTGGGTGTTGACAGCAAGTTGAGAAACAACGATGATCTCCTTTGAGGAGAATCTCGGCTCTCGGGCCGAGCCGAAATTGTCCGTGCACTTCGGTATCATCCCCCACTTCTGACTCTTCCTCAACCCCTCAACATGGACGAGAAGCTACCATCCCCTGTGTCCTCACAGGATGAGTACTATGATCTTGGCTCATATCATCGGGAGATAACAACCAGAAGCAAAGATGCTCAAGCATGGTTCAATCGAGGAATCATCTGGACCTATGCCTTCAACCACGAAGAAGCCGCGAAATGCTTCGAGCACGCCATCTCGAACGACCCAAAATGCGCAATGGCATATTGGGGACTTGCCTACTCCTTAGGGCCCAACTACAACAAGCCCTGGGAAATGTTCGATGAGGAGGAGGTAGTCACAAGCGTCAATCGAACGCATCATGCTGTCACACAAGCAAAGGAACACTTAGTTGCTGCATCACTAGTCGAGCGTGCTGTCATCAATGCGCTTCAGTTCCGGTACCCAAAAGAATGGCCAGCTAAAGAATTCTCGATGTGGAATCAACAGTACGCAGGGGCCATGGAAGCTGTGTACAAAGACTTCTCAGATAATCTCGACGTGGCGGCACTGTACGCCGATGCGTTGATGAACCTCACGCCATGGCAGTTATGGGACTTGTCTACCGGAAAGCCTGCCAAAGGAGCGCGAACCATGGACGCAAAGGCAGTTCTCGAACGCGCCTTGGACACAGAGGAAGGACTCAAACATCCAGGTCTACTACATCTCTACATCCACCTCATGGAAATGTCCGGATCACCCGAAGCCGCCTTGACCATAGGCGACCACCTACGAGGTCTCGTCCCAGATTCCGGACATCTTAATCACATGCCAACCCATCTCGACGTCCTGTGTGGAGACTACCGACGAGCAATTGCGTCCAACTCTGACGCTATTCTTGCTGATGAGAAATTCCTTGCTCGAGACGGTCCGCTAAATTTCTATACCTTGTACAGATCGCATGATTATCATTTCCGGATATATGCTGCTATGTTCTCTGGGCAATCCAAGATTGCTCTTCAGACTGTGGACCAATTGGAGCAGTCGATTCTGGAAGATTTGCTGCGTGTCAAATCACCTCCCATGGCGGACTGGCTGGAAGGTTTCGTGAGCACGAAGATACATGTCCTGGTTCGATTCGGACGATGGCAAGATCTCATAGATCTTGAACTCCCACAAGACCAGGAGATCTACTGTGTCACGACTGCGATGATCCATTACGGAAAAGGCGTCGCGTTCGCAGCAATTGGCAAGGTCTCAGAAGCAGAAGACGAACGCAACCTGTTTCAAGAAGGAGTAAGACGTGTGCCCGCATCACGCACACTATTCAACAACACATGTATTGACATCCTGACCATCGCCTCCGCAATGCTGAATGGAGAGATTGCCTACCGCCAAGGAGATTTTGACCTCGCATTCCAAAAACTTCGGCAATCTATTGCACTCGATGACAGCCTGCCATATGACGAGCCTTGGGGCTGGATGCAGCCCACCCGGCACGCATACGGTGCTCTTCTGCTTGAGCAAGGACAGGTAGAAGAGGCGGCGAAGGTGTATGCTGCTGACCTTGGATTTGATGACACATTACCGAGGGCATTGAGACATCCGAATAATGTTTGGGCGTTACATGGGTATTATGAGTGTTTAATGAAGTTGGGGAGGAGGGCTGAGGCGAGGATTGTAGAGCCGCAATTGAAGATGGCGGCGGCCGTTGCGGATGTGCCAATTAGGTCGTCATGCTTTTGCAGACTTGAGACGGAGGAGAATTAGCGATCTGAGCTTCAAACTACCTACCTCGGCCGTCCTCATCGCTTTTTGTATGTTTGAAATCGCAGGACTTAGGGGCGAATGAGAAAGTGTCTCTCACCTGCTCGGATATTGCTTCCACTCATCTCTCTCCTCGCCCCTCATTTTCCTCTTCTTCTTTTTGAGGTTTCTGGCCTTGGCATCTTTCTATCCAAGGTGCAGTACTGTTTCCAAGTGAGAGCAATCATATCAAGCAGCAAGTGCTACTTCGAGAATTCCTAGCCTTACAGGCATGCCAAACGCGGGATACCAACAAGATGTTGACAGGAATCATCCTAGCTACTCCCCAATATGGATCATACCCAAAGTTCGAACACTTTCGGATCTCACCATCAAATATTGATGTCATGCATGGTCAGCACAGAAGCCCAGAGGTCATTGGGTTCTTTCAAACAATTCTCTGAAGTTCGAGTTATCTTCTGCATGATTGTCTTAACATTGGAGAGAGATTGCAACTTGTCGGCGGGCTTTCACTAGCTTTTGATGGAGGTTCAGGGGCAAGGTCTCGGTTCATCAGAAGTCGTATTTCTTGATCTGGGTTCAGATGAATGTCCTTGACTTTTGGGCACTTTGAAACGCGAGAGTCTGCATCGGTGGAGAAATAGAAACAAAATTTCGATACAAGAATCAAAGCCTCTCAATGCATGCAAGTTCCTCGCTTAAGGTACTTTAGATTTCATGACAAACACTTGAGATTGCTGAATGTGAGACCAAGTTCGGATAGTTGTCTCGGACATCGACCTCGGCTCGGCTCCCCGCCAAATGTTGGTAGAAACTGCACATAGCATATGAGTATGGCGTTGCTTTACTCAATGTTCCACTTGACTGGATACTTTGATTATCACTTTCCTGTTATTGCTTCGAGCAAGGCTCCTCCCATCATTCTCAAAAGCAGAGTACACATTATGCTACCGAGTGCCATCATTGACGGTGGCAGTAGAGGAGATTTCACACTCTTGAGATGGATGTCCATGGCTGTATCAGTGATTGAGTGTAGACTTATTTTATCTTTGCAAGAACATTCAACAAAACTTTCAGTGCCAATAACAATCACTCTTTGGCTCTATAGTCCTCACCTCGTCAAACAGATCTTTCCCAGATTTATCGCGATTTCAAACAGTTCGTTTGACCCGCACCTTCAACCGAGAAGTCAATCCCACCTCAAGATCTGTATCATTGGATGCAAGTACGACTTCACCAAATACATGGTTGCCTTTGATAGAGGGATCTCCTTTGTTTCACAATCAATTCTCAAATACAAGGAAATAAAATTTGATACAGCGCGCACAAAATCCACAGAACTTGAGGCGGAATTGTTTAGCGCAGGAGCCTTCTTATTCCGCTTTGAAATATATATTACTATTCTTCAAACGTCGGAAATCGTCTTAGAAAGCCTGCGAGTTTCCAACCAAAAGGTATAATACATTATCCTTAAAATTGTGCCTTGTATCCAAGATCCAAGCCCCAAGTCGTCAAACCTATATCCTCTAACGCCGCGCCAGACGTTGAGAATGCATGCTATCAAACATATATCGTATCTCCATCTCAATTCGTTGCGTCTCATCGTCCGCGTCGCAACCGAAATCCCATTGCCTGTCCCAATCTTCATGCCACTGCGTTTCGATCTCCCAAGCACGAATGCTTGACATGCTGTAAATTCTGTCAAACCGCTCTCGCCTCTGCATCTCAACTCGATAGGCATCGTCAAGACGATCCAGTCTATAGTTTTGTTGATTCCAATCCTGACGCCGCTGTTGTTCCTTGTTGCGGGCTTGGGCATCGGTAGCGTCCTCCGTCGCAGCGGAGGACGCACGGCGCGAGGAGCGTCTGGAAAAATGCTGTCGAGTTCTGTCGAATGCGCTCTCGACTCTGTTCGTGTAACCAAAAGGTGCCAGCAGTTCAGCCGTACAAATGGGTCGTGGTTCATCACAGACAGCACTTGAAAATCGGAAGTCAAGTGGCTTAACATAGTCCTCAAAGACATTTTGCTTGTAGACAACGCCTTCGCCGAGTACAATGTTGGATGCGCAGTTCTCCAGAACTTCAAACGTAACTAGAATTTGCTTTCCATCAGCAAAAGTCCAGTGTACACGTGTTTGCCCGACTGTTCGTTGAGTACTGCCGTCCGCAGAAATAAGATAGTTCCGAGCTTTGTGGGTGCAATCTATAGCAAGTCCGAGGCATTTTGCGTAACTGTGTAATTATTAGTAATAAAGTATTGGAATTGCCAACGAAGGAGGGTAGAAGAACTCACTGATAGTCTATCACATTACACTCAGCTCCAGTGTCTAACAAGGCAAACACGTCTTTCCACAGCCCAAGAGAGCCTGTGATAGACGAAGAAGACTTGCCCAAAAGGCAGAACTGGAAGGGGCGTGGGGAGATGCAGTTGCTTATTCGATATGCGTACTTGGACAACGTTTGAGTTTCGGTCAAGAATTGGCTTCCCAGTATCACGTCGAAAAGACACATCTCCAGTACAGGACAAGTCAGTGTGTAAGCCTTGAATGGGTCCGCAAGCTCCCACTGAACTTGGACTATTCCTGTAAACTCGTCAGCTACCGCTGAAAAAGGTGTTGTACTCCATTGCTCAAATGCTTACCGATCGACCTAACCCTTTTCTTGTTTCCAAGCTCGAAAAGCTGCGTTTTTCTAAAATCAATTCCCAGACCTAGCTTTCGTACATAGTCTAGTGACATAATGTTTTGCGATGCTCCAGTATCAGCGAAGACAGCGGGGGAGGTTCCGTTTATAAATCCTCGCAATCCACGTTTCTTTTGGGCCATGGTCCGCACCCTCGACCCAGATACAGAAGAGTTTCCAAGCCGTTCCAATAGCTCTCAAGCGATGGAAAATGGTTATAAACCTCCCAAAGATAGGGGCCTATATTAGTTGCGGAAGTGGTCAGGGCAAAAGGAATGGTATTGATGTCAAATCTGCCCTTCTAGCTAAGTGGGAATGTCTCCTTAATAAAGTGCTCTTATTGACTTATTTCGATCAGGCAGAGTTTCCTAGTAAATCAATGAGTCACCGGTAATGTGGCTTCATGCCAACATGTGACGTATCCCTCCAGGCATCTCCACCGATTCTGAATGCTCCAACTGACAGCCTAGAATCAGCACGCAAATCCCCCGGCAAAATGCAGTCGTGGGTGTGTCGATTGAGAGGTACAAGAAAAAGTTAAGGCTTTCACGGTGGATAATGATATTGAGTAACTATCGATCATCAATATTGGGTTTACGGGTAAACAACAAGAGCAACATACCAACATAGTTAATCTATGAAAAAACGATTTCAAAACAAAGGGAACGACAAATCCAAGCAGACACCAAAAATAACGATTTGTCAGAATGTCTATAGCGGATGCAATGAAGGCGAGCGCCCCAGTATGCGATAATTCGGCCAAGCCAACCCAAGATATGCCAGATGTAGGTCAGTTTAAGCTGAGCCAATTTAGAGGTCCCCAGCAACCAACGAAAAGGTCCGTCTTGACGGATTCTATAATATGCAAACTGTGTAGGTCCTTTTAATGTACCCAGCGCCATAAACCTTATCACTATAAGCGGCGAGATGAAACATGATATGCCGAAGGATTCGTATGCACTGCGTGTGGTCTGGGAGTAGGACGGATGGCAGTAGCTCCAGTACAGCCAGATGGGGATGAAAGTGACAATAAGGTAGGATGGCAGAGCAAATAAGGGTTTCAATAAGCTGCAGATCATCAGCGGAAGGACCCATTTTGAAAAGTGGAACGTAAGCTTACCATGTTGTCAAATTATCGATTGTGTATTGTCTTATAACATAGCGACTATACAGTTCCCGCGTATAAACGACGCGAAGGTATTCCATTAGCCCTCGCAAAGTAGCAAGAACGACTACTGTTGCTAAAAGGATATGTTGTATAGCGATAATCATCTCTTTGACGCCAGGCGCTGCCATGGCGCGGTATGGAATTGAACAT
Organism: Phialocephala subalpina; assembly: GCA_900073065.1. Classification (NCBI taxonomy): domain Eukaryota; kingdom Fungi; phylum Ascomycota; class Leotiomycetes; order Helotiales; family Mollisiaceae; genus Phialocephala; species Phialocephala subalpina. The sequence goes on from FJOG01000009.1 coordinate 369,543, forward strand.
GGCTCGTGGAGCCGCGAAGAGTGGCGGATTGAGTTGTGCTGGATTTCTCTGAAGTCCCTCAACGCAGGGCGGATGCTGACTATGTGGCAGACTTTGTCGCGACGCAGAGGGTTCGTGAAAATCTACCAAAACATGAAGCAGATTTTAGGCATGGGACTGCGAGTTTGTAGAGAGCGAGAAAAATCGCTATCGTCGAGAGGGCTCTGGCCAGGCGCACCCAGTTGAGACTTTTAAAGGAGGCACCAATCACTGAAGGATTGCCGTCATTGGTGTAACAGGAACACCGTTTTCAAACTTCCACGAAGCAAGCAAGCTATTAGGCTGAATCAATGTCGAGTCCGCTCGAGTGTTGTAAACGAGGGCAGGATTGCAACTGATGGACCTGCAGCTAAAAGGAATTATTCACGATCGTCAGCAGGATATTTACAGTAGATGGTTTTCAGAGCGGTCCCTTTTTCTTCAGCGTCACGTCCACTGGTTTTCAGGGCATGCCACACCCCTCCAAGGACCAACGAAGGAATATCATCTTGAACTTCGAGCATCTTTCTCTTTGTTCCCCTCCACGTCGGATAAGCTTTCTATGGCGACGGATACTCAAATATTGGGAAAGCTAAGAGGCCAACGCGCTCGAGGCCCAGCAACAAGCTCTAGACGATGCCGATTTCAAAAGTGCCTGCTTCATTGCGGCAGGAGCTGCTCGAAAATGGGAGCACTATAGCACTGGTACAAACGCAGGCATGGTTGCACATCGAGATTTGCAGGAGAAGATCAATGTGAAGTTAAGAGAGTACCGTAAGCTTGAGCCCCGACATTTCGAGGTACAGATGAAAAAGCTGACAATCAAGACAAGATGAGGCTCTCTTGTAGAAAGCCAGATACTTGCTCTTAAGACGCTTACTTCTCGATCCCTGATAAATGCGAAGCGCTGGTTCAGCAATGGGGGACAACCAATTTTGCTAGGACGGAATGCTCAACTTTTCGAGGACGAAAATGATTTGGCTGCACTTGCGCCACCTGACGAAGATAGGTTGAACAGATTACTGAGAACGTTATTTGGGTGGATTTTGGAAGTTTGTGATGCCCCTAATCATTTGGAAAAGCATTTGATATTGACTTGAAGTGTAGGACAAAGCTTCCCGCGACCTTCGCCTAGAGGAGGGAGGCGATCTGTACTATTTCTCAGAGAAGAAAATCCAGCGGGCTAGTCTCGTGTTATCAATTCTCTTCAGTGCTCCTTCTGATCGGTGGAATCGCTTGTCTTTATCAAGTTTCTGATCGGGGTAAGGGCTTGATACTAGGCATGATTGTGTTGTTTACTTGCCTGTTTGCTGTGGTCGTCGGACTTCTCACCAACGCCAGAAGGGCAGAGATATTTGGGTCGACAGCTGCGTAAGATTATCTTACTCTTAGAAGAACTTTCACTCTGACATTATGGTGAAGTTATGTCGCCGTCTTGGTGTTATTCGTCAGCAATCCTCCAGGAACTAATTGACATAGAACGCGTTATTGCTGCTCCGAGGGGGTGGCACATCTTTCTGTGCTCCGCAGTCGAGCATCATTCATTCGAATACTCCGAATTCCACGCACATATTGAATCTGCCATGTTAAAAAATATGAAAACCTTCAATTAATGTATAATGTTAGCTTAATCAATCTAGTCAACCAGAGGTTTTTGGCTTTTGTGATAATCAATTTCGACTTATCGTCTCGGACCTCGGCTTGGTTCCCCGCCAAAGCTCCAACATCCACACCCCACTTTTCCCCAGCTTCAACAACAATCTCCACGATGTGATCTCAACCACCTCCACTCACGCCCAGCGTGCCTCAATTATCCTTAAAATGGCCTCCGAACCACCCTGGAAAGCAATCGCTGCACGCAAACAGGCCCAGCGCCACTCCCTCATCCCCAAAGCCTGGCTCCTCTCTTCCCTCCCTCCGCCCTCTACTCTCGACGTCCGCTCCATCCCCCGCTCCAGCGGTATCCTCACTCCCCTCGAACTCTCGATCACCGATTCCCACGATGCGACATCCCTCGCCTCCGCGATCCGCGAACGGAAATACACTGCTTTGCAAGTCACGACCGCGTTCTGCAAGCGTGCTGCTATTGCTCAACAGCTCGTTAATTGCTTGACTGAGATCCTGTTCAACGATGCCCTCGAACGAGCGAAATATCTTGATGAAGTTTATGAGAGGACGGGGAAGACTGTGGGGCCGTTACATGGCGTGCCGATTAGTTTGAAGGATACGTTTAAAATTAAGGGATATGACTCTAGCATCGGGATCGCGAGTTTGGCGTTTAAACCTGCGACAGAGAATTCGTTGTTAGTGGATATATTGTTAGAGGCTGGAGCGGTGTTGTACTGTAAGACGAATGTGCCGCAGACGTTGATGGCGCTGGATTCTGATAATAATGTTTTTGGGAGGGTGCTGAATCCTAGGGATAGGAGGGTTACGGCAGGTGGAAGTTCGGGTGGTGAGGGGGCTTTGGTCGCGATGAGGGGGAGTGTGTTGGGGGTAGGAACGGATATTGGTGGGAGTATAAGGATTCCGGCAATGTGCAATGGTGTTTATGGGGTTAAGCCTGGGAGTAGTAGGGTTCCGGCTGTTGGTCAGGAGAATGGTGCTAAGGAGGGTGCGAGCAAGATTGGGTTGATGTCCAGTGCAGGGCCAATCGCGGCAAGTCTGAGGGATTGCGAGTTCTTTCTGAAGGTGGTGTCCGATGCGAAGCCGTGGGAGAGGGATCCAAGTCTTGCATATGGGGTTTGGGAACAGCAGGGAGAGATACAAAGGAACCCCCTTCTAGGAGTTATCAGGAGGGACGGTGTGATCGATCCTCTTCCTCCAGTCGCGAGAGTGCTCGACGAGACGGTTCAATCACTACGTAAATCCGGACTGGAGGTCATCGAGATTGACTCTTCCGAGTTCCAGAAGTGTCAGTCTCTGGCAAACAAGTTCTTCGGAATTGATGGCGCAAATTACATGTTCGATCTTCTCGAAGCTACGCAGGAACCCCTCACTGGATGGCTCAGCACACGACTTCGACGCAAGAAACCGCTCGGCCTTGATAGACTGGTTGAGATTCACGCCGATAAGATCCAGGTTGAGACAGAGATGCTGAAGGTTTGGAAAGATCCTAAGACAGGGAGGACGATTGATGCTATAATATGTCCTGTGGCGCCACATCCAGTACCACCGATCGATAGATGGAATGGAGTCAGTTACACGAGTAGCTTTGTACTTTTGGATTACCCTGCAGGAACGCTACCTGTGAGAGACTTTAAAAAGTCGGATTTGAAGGGTGAGTTAGAGGTTGGAAAGCCTCTGGGGAGCTGGGACAAGATTAATAGAGAGTTATGTGAGTATTATTCGAGCGTAGAGTAGGGTGAATTTACTGACAGAAATAGGGGACGAGAAAATGGTCGACAGGAAGGTATACCTGAACACGAAATTATCAGTTCAGGTTGTTGCGCCAAAACTGCAGGAACGCAGAGTTGTTCAAGCGATGTCGCTCATCGAGGACGTTCTGCAGAATAGACGCTCAGCGCAAGCAAAGCTATGAAAGGTGTCTCAAACGAGAATTTAGATGCATTTAAGCTGAAGAGCATGCCCAGTTCGACGAATGTCCCAAGCAAATTCAGACAACCACGAGTACAGCCGCACCATCAAGTGAACAGTATCCCCTGACCAGCCCCGCTTCCAGACCAATTAAAGATATGATGCATCCTGGAGGGCGATCTCCCGACCTTCAGCTTCCCCTCAAAGGATTCAAGCCACCCAGGCGCAGCACAGCCAACACAACATTTCTCCTGGAGGACATGAGCAAATCTACAATCTTTTAGCACCCAATTCTTCAGTTTGCGACGGGTTAGGCGTCGTTTCATCCCTTACTTGTAGCCACGACACAGAAGTACAAGTGTAACCTTGCGTACAAACCGTTCGGGAGTGAAGGTGCCAAGGCTGGATAACCCCCTCCTCCTAACTCGCTGAAGCTAAGCCTCCTCCAAATTTGCGAAACATCTACGCCACTCGTATTTATTTCATAATACGCCTCAATTATCCTCCTCGATTGACATGCAAGTGAGTCAAAACAGAATCAAACAGCCTGAACTGGCTCCTTCGCGGATGGCTTCATGTTTCGAAGTTCTTACTGGTCCCTGAGCTTCGCGTAGGATAAGCAATGCGTTGGCAAATGAAAACCTCAATTCTCGTGTTCCAGGCAGAACTTATCCTCAATTTGCTTTAGGAACGAGAGCGGTAGCGAGACCTCATGCTGCGCTTCACGAGGCTGCACGTTGCCGTGTCTGGCTAATACAGTGTCCTCCCATCGTTTTCAAGATCACTTGTACCTATAGTGCCGCTGTCTTGTTCAGCTGTCTTTTTTTTTTCTCCCTCTTTGCACGAATGTGTGTCCCATCAGTAGGCGATTGAAGTAGAATGCTTCCTCGGCTCCGACTTCGCGGACGTCTTCTCCTTTCCATCTTCATTCTTTTCTTCATTGTATATATCCTACGCCCCTACGACAACCCCGTCATTCTCTTAATCCGATGGCATGCATCCAACATCCGCTACTACTACAAATCCTCCTTCTATCCCCCAGGACATCCTCACCACGCCGCCTCACCTTTATACAACATCTCCTCCAACGACATAGGACATATTATCAAAACCGGCTACGCGACAAAAGATCGATTAGAAGCAAAACTAAAAGCTATGGATGAGAGATGGAAGAGTGGGAATGTGGTTATAGCGGGTGATTATGGAAGCTATGCGGAGAGAAAATTAAATGGGGCTATGATGGAGGTTCATGATGTTGTTGCGGGGTTGGAGAAGGAGGGGTTTGGTGAGGGGAAGGGAGGGGGAAGGATGGAGCTTTTGAGGAGGTTTAGGAAGGCGACGGAGGATCCGGAGGGGATTGCAGGGTCGGAGGAGATTTTGAAAGATGGATGGGAGTTGGATATTATGAAGCACATTCCTGCTTTGGAACTTGGCTTCAAGCACTTGCTACCTAAGAAGTGGTACCTAATGACTGACGACGATACTTATATCCGTAAGCCGCCTACCACCTCGCTTCACCCTTTCTCTTGGCCTAGACCTCTACCTCGAGACGCACTTTCGTCTCAAATATCCTCAATAAAACGCACGTCACACATTCACTAATCTATACTCCTTAGATCTCCCCTCCCTAACCGCCATCCTCTCCACCCTCGATTCCACCCGCCCCCACTACCTCGGAAACGCAATCGGCTCCTACACCCTCCGCTTCGCCCACGGCGGCAGCGGAATCATATTCTCCCACTCCGCCCTCTCACACATCTTCTCCCCACACCACATGCGCCTAATCACCTCCTTCAAGCTTAAATCCCTGACCGCAGATTTCGGCGACAAAATCATCGCAGAATTAGCTATGGAGACGGGGATTTATCTAAATGAGGAGTATAGCATGCATTTCAATGGTGAGAGTCCTTGGAAGAGTATGATCAGGAAAGAGCGCTTTTGCAGCGAGGTTGTGGGGTTTCATGGAATGAGGGATGGGGAGATGGATGATACGGCCGTGGTTTTGAGTGGGGTTGAGGATAAGATTAGGTGGTGGGATTTGTGGTGGGATTTTGGGAAGGGTAATGAAAGTATAGAAGACCTAGGAACTGGGTTGAGAATAGGGGAGGGGAGGAGAGTGAGGCAGGGATGGGACTTTGTAAGCCGTGTGGATGAGCATTCGAATGTCTTCAAGATCAAAACCGAGATAGACTGTGAGAAAGCTTGTGATGGATACAAAGAGTGCTTGAGTTGGAAGTGGGAGAGAGGGAAGTGTTGGGTTGTGCCGTGGGTTAGAGTTGGGGAGAAGGTTGGGGATGCGATTGTGTCGGGCGTTAATGCAAAGAGGTTGGCAATACTGGAGAAGGCTTGTGGCTCGTGAAGGTATCGAAGGAATTGTCAACCTCGGTTCCCCTCCGCAGTTCGAACATGGTCAAATGAATGTGGCCTGGGCAAGTTTTTGAGCCTTCACGACGCCCAAACAGGAAACAGCATCAGGAGTCAAGGTCACTCAATATGTTGTATGAGATGGACAAATGGTAAACAAAAAGTGGTTCCTTGTGCTGGGCACTGATTCATAGTCTAACCCCTGGCGAGTCCGCGAAGGACCACGACCTAGACTACAAGGAAACAAAGTCAAAATTCAAACCAGAAACCCTTGCCAAACTCTTCACTCTGAGAACATCTATCAAGCCGGCACCTCAATTCTTATCACACCTGAAGACCGACCCGAGACGCCATACTAGGAACACTATGAATACGTGGCCTAAGCGCCAAGAGTAGCCAACTTATCTTCCTCATTGACAGCATCGATCATAGCATCGGCGAAAGTCAGCCCATTCTTGCCCTCATTCTTGGGATGCTCATTAATAAGCTTGCGGCTCGTTCGCTTATTTTGAGATCTAGCAGGAAGTATTCGCGAACTGAAGACGAACATGGCTACGAGTCCGATCAAGGTGACGATGGCGAAGATAGCTGAGAATGTGACTCCAGAAGCTGAATCGATAGCATTGTTGATCGGCCATGGTATCTGCGTTACGTATAGCGGACGCATGTTAGGGCCGTCGTTCAGGGCCGCGGATGCTGCTAGTGGAAGTTCGTCCCTGTTCTTCTTCATTCTCTCTAAAGTCTTCTCTGTCAGATACAAGTAGTTGGTCTTAGCGTCTGGCGTGGAAGTTCTCCTTGTGGTCAATGACACTATGGCATCAGCGATTCTAACCCCCGCGTCAATCATCAGATTCGTCATATCATCGAGCCACTTGCTGAGTAAGGTTCGTGGGGTCCGGAGTGATGAACCTGACTCCTTGAACTCGTTGGCATAGCGGTTCCATATGACCGCTAAGGGATCCGCACCCTCATAATAAGCTAGAAGCATCAGGAAGGGATCGGACTGTTGATTTCGAATGGCTGTAAGTTCTACCATCATGGCGTCAACGAGCTCTGCAGGCGATAAATCCGGGATGGACTTGAGAATGTGATCGGCCATGTTCTTGTACTCCTTAAGATCCTCCCAGGAGACTCCAGTGCCTTTGAACATGGAGGCCCATCCCCTTAGAGTCGATGGGAACTTGGGCTCCTTAGCCACCGGTGCTTCTATGGCTTTGACCCACCAAAATTTTAGAAACGAGGCTCAGTCCTTTCTCCAAAAGTCCTCACGGAAGATCGCAAGCTCTTTAGAGCCACCACGCGAGTACTGTTTCGGTGTAATCCAGGCAAGCACATGATAATAGGTTTTAAGACCCATCGGAGGGAAACTATTGAGATCTTCGGATTTCATAAAGGCATCGAGTTTAGAAGTCCATCCGCCAGTGAACGATGGAATCTTCGGCTTCTCGGGCGTTGATCCATCCAAATGGCCATAAGTATCCTGGAAGTACTGGTCGATGATCTTCGCAACGCCCGATTTTGGCTTCTCGCAGTCCCCGCCATAGTAACTCGTAAAATTCAGCGTCTGCATGACCATTAAACGGCATACGGGATCAGGAATGCTGGCCCATTCCGTGCCATTCAAGTGCGCCGTTATGAGATCAGTAGCGTTAGCCCATTCCGGAATCTGCAAGCTTGTCAGCTGCGTCGTGATTAAGTGTAAACAAGAGGCTTGATGTACTTCGGGTCTGATCTTATCGCAAAGCTCACGCTCATTGCGCTCCAAGTAGCATCTTTTGGCGTGTTTGCCTCGGCACCACTCTATGCAATGGCCCTTTACGCCAAAGCATTCGCTGTGTCCCTCATTCTGGGAAGTGTTTAGTTATGAAATCCTCTGCCTTTGATCGAAACACTCACGGGTAGAATCCTTCTTGTGGCTTCACGTTTGGCGTTGGCTACCACTAGTGTTCTTGGAAAGGGATCATCAGGCTTGTGGCGTGTTCTTAATGATTCGTCCGCGAGACCACACTGAAATTCGTTAGAAAATCTAAGGCTAACGAATGGCACTGCAAGAAACTCACTTCTAGCTGCCACTTCTCCTCTGCACTCATCTGGCTAAGCTCTTCTGACTGGAAAGAATCAGCAAATCTCGATCCCTCACAAGTACAAATATAAAGTGCCGGAAGAGACTGACCGAAAGTTTTTCCACACGGTCATAAAGCTGCGACTCTCCAAACAAGTAAGCAGGCCATTCCCTTTTATCCCCGTTAGGGTGATACTGATTTTTCTACAATTTGTTAGATATGCCCAGCTGGCCTGATACAGAAGTGGGACTCACGGGTAGAGGTTGATATTTCACCATGCCATTGGCACTGAGGTCGAGGCGTTCTCGTTTTCCAGTCATTGTCGTCTGCATGCTGCGTCTTGCAAGAAGTTTGTGAACACGAAAGAACACATAGATAAAACTTCGAATGACGAGAAGTTACGCGCAAGGCATTCGTTACGTTTGTGGCTATCCTGCCTCGAGCTAGCCAATAGGATTACCGTGGTTCATGATGTCACGAGGCCGTTGACACAGCAGGACCAAACTCTTCTCGGCGTTCGTCGCATCACTGATCTATTATGGTGATCAAGCACCTTCAGATAGATCTGTAGATGATTTTCATAATGCACCACATCACACTTGATGACATGGTTATGGCAGGTGACAAGTGAAGTCAAGGCCGGCCCCTATATAAGGCGAAGCCTGGCCGACCACAAGATGCTGAGCACCCTGAGCTTGTTGTGTCTTAGAAGTTGAGGATGTCCCGCGTCGAAAACCTCCTGTTGCAACTGCAAATAAATTATCTCAATCTTTGGTCCTTCAGTGTTTCAGTGTTTCATCACAACTCTTGTATATCCTCGAAGAACCGGTCCCGAGCTAAGCGGCTGTCATGATGCGGGCTGACCCGAACTTGACAAGCTCGAACCAAAGCGAAACTTAACGGGTAATAGATTGCACTGCATTCCCCCTCTACTTGCTCATATCCGACTTCGAGAAGGCCGCGAGAATCAAGCAACTTTCAGGCAGTTCATCACGTGCACCACCATAAAGCATGAGTTCATAGATAGGCCCAACTTGACGACGACGCTGCTTCTTCTGAGTGCAATCTCAATCAGAGTCAAAGAAAATTCCAGAGGAGAAGATAACGGACACCCACTGCCCCAGTAAAAAGTCGAGAACTCAGACACTTGACATCTTTTCCATACGTGCGACATCCTGATGCTCCAACACCAGGACACGATGATATCTTCTCACTATATCAAACGAAGTTGGACCTCTCCAAAATTCTGAGCATATGTTATAACGAATGTCAAGAAATGAAGCCGACATGAAGGCCTTCCTTCATTGCACGTTCACATTGTTCAAAGCTGCTCTTTTGGCAAATTTTGGTACCGCACTTCGGCATCAGTCATCGGAAAACAATACTAACATGAGACTGCATCACTGAAATCGAAATGATCTCTTCAAATATCTGGTTCTTTCTTTCTATCTTTGAGAAGGCTCTCGGACATTCCGCGGAACACCTCGCTTCATATGTGAATGGCTGGCAGCCAAGTCCTGCAAGAAACCCACCGAGACTTCAAGGTGAAGATCCCAAGCCTCTCGGGACATTTGAAACTTTTCAAAGGCTCGAACTCCTGTCAAGAACCTCGAAATAGAATCAGAAAAAGCAATGGCATCTAAGACTGTGCAGCTGCATGCCACTTCCTAAAGGGATCACTTTATGCAGCCAGCCCACCTGTCCTTACCTGCTCGTACTGGCATTTCAACGTTACATTCCGACCCCTGAAACACACAGCATGGATTCCACAACCACTTGGTCCAAGCAATTTGTCTCTCATCGAAATGCTGACATCGAGTCGGGATCGAAACGCTCGCCGCACGTGATACTAACCACTTCAAGAAAAACTAACAACACATACGCACTCTCCACGCAACATCTCGTCTTCATCTACGCATCAACATAACTAAACCCGGTAAACTAAAAGAGCCTTCACAAAGTCTGCCTCCTTCCTCAAAATCTGCCTCGCGCCAAATCACGTGTATGGTGCCGTCCACTTTCTCCACATCAAGCATCCCCACCCGCATCCAGAACACCACGGCAAATCAATTTGACTTTCCAAGACATGAGAGAGAGGCGAAACGCGCGCAAGTTGGTTTCAAGCTTCTTCTGCCCCTCTTGTTGCTACCAATGCCGTTTCTTGTACTCTTGAAGGTTGGCAGGACGAGAAGGATGGGATAATTTACATCAGTTCTCAAAATAGCGACTCCCTTGCTGCAAACCAACCAGCGACTGCAGGAGCGATTCGCCAATGGCAACACCTCATGGACGAGCGAATAGGAGAAGGTAGAGAGAAACGAAAGCGAGACGCGCGGCGTACAAAGTATCCTCGGTTGTTCTTTCAGATCCATGTTTTCAAGCTTTTCTCTGGTGAAAGCTACGGTAAATTACTTGTTTTGACCCCGCGTTTTGAGTATTGTTGGAGTCCGTCCGTTATTTTAGCAGTAGCAGTGCAGTTCCTTTTTGCAATTGATCGATCCGTTTTCGAGATGAGTCCTCAGTCCAGAATAGGAGCATATTTCTACATTCGAGCACCGGTTGACACACATCATTCCTGTCAAATCAGTGCCAATGTAGAATGATCTATTGAAAATACTCCATCTGAAAACCTTTTCCTGAAATAAGGAACAGACTCATGGAAAGTCCAATTGGGATGTATCTGAGATATCCTGCACCCCATGCTCATTTGTTCAAGATATCCAGTGCCATCTTCAAAGCCCCTATTTCCTTCTCAACATGGGCTTGAACAGATGCTAGTTCATTCCTCTCAGCCTCTCGCTCTTGCAGCTTCATCCTCAGTGCAGAAGTCCCCAGACTGGTATACATGCTTCCCCTCTCCTCATCTCGAGGGCATTCCATGTATAGCCTATCATTGTTCATGCTCGAGCAGGGCTCGGTGCCAAAATTGCGATCGACTACGCTTTGAAAGTCTTGCGCGTTCAGACGCCCTTGATGACGATTCTCGATGTGCAAGCTCAAGTGTGCTTCCTTGCGAAGGGCTTCAAGTGCCTGTCACAATCTTCAAGGGGACATTTGAAGCTGGCTGTTTGATGCTTCTCACGTTTGTGCCGTTGAAGTCTCGCTTTGTCGGCGAATCCAAGGCCATTACAGACTGGCTCCCGGCATATATACGGCTTTGTATGCTCGTCCTGATGCTTTCTTAGGAAAGTCAGCAGGTCTCTGGTCAATGCACATATACGCAATACATACTTGAGCTCACAGGGTCTCGAGAAGCTTTTCACATGGCAACCGGGCCAGGTGCAGACCAGTCTTGAGTTAACAGTGCTGGGGCTAGCCATCTCATTCTCGACGGGAACCTTCCCCTTCTGAGATCCTGCGTTGCTGGACATCGTGTCGGGGCCAGCAACGGTCTCCCAGGAACTCGAGCTTTCTTCATAGACTACGACATTTGAATTCTCTAGATTGTTTAAAAAGTAGGCATCTTGTACTAACTCAGTACATGAATTGTTCTCTGAGTCAGATTCACCTACATTTGTTCTGTTCCTGCAGTGGATAAGTGTTCCCAGCAAACTCTACCTCATTGGACTCTAGATACTGTAGCATCAGATCACGAAGACTATCGCAAATACAAAGAAATTGAGGATTTACCTTTCAGGAACGAATCCCAACTCGGATCCCTATTGCATATAGATTAGTATATGATCCCATCTAATTTATAGAACTTGGATAAAATGGAACATGAGTGGGAGATGCAGACGAGCAAAGGCTGGACATGGCATTGGACACAGGGGCATTGGCATGGACAGATTCTTGGACATTGGCATGGGACGACAACCGACCTTCTTCAATTTGATCACCGCGACTGACGAATCTTTTCATCACACGAATAAATTCGCAGATCTTCAGTCACATACTTTGAAACAAACACATTCTCGAAAAGATCTAACAATTTAGGAAATGAAAACCCTCTCCGAAGACCTTGACAAATTCTCTATTACAGTATCGTAGCAATGCTTCTCTCTGCAGACTTTCAATGATAGGACTAACTCCATATCAAGAGAAAGGGTTTTCGCCACTATAATACAGCCTTTGTTCATCGTTCACGGCCTTCCCGCAGATTTCTTTTCATCCTTTGCCATGTTTGTGCCATGGCAACGCTCGCAGATTCCTGCTTCTTTTGTGCCACATGTCCCATGCCAATGTCTCTGGATTTGAATCTGCCATGTCTATCCAATGCCAATGTCCAACGTATATGCCCTTCCTCCTTTGCTCTTGCCAGTGTCTTTAGTATTTAGAGTTCCACTGACGCTCTTCTCCATTCCCGGTTCGATATAGTGTATCGCAACCGTGCTCGCAGATTGTCGGGAAGGGTCTCGAAAGCCGTCTCGGATCAAGGATGTCCTTTTCTATTCGAGGCTAGGGGACGCTGGAACTACTTAGAATTAGTATAATGCTTGGAAAGACGTCCTTTTAGGGTGGGGAGACGGTAATACCTTTGCCAGAATCTCTGCATGTGGCCTCCATCCCAGAACCATTCATCTGCAGACGCGCATCCATTCGAGATAGAGATGTTGAGATCGTATTTCGGTCCCCAGCCATCAAAAGTTTCCCAAAGAAGCAAGAGCAAGCAGCAAGCAGCGTAAAAAAGAACATATCACCCTTACCCAGCATCATAGTCCATATCAACAAGATCTGACGTCCCTAGAGAATTCACACCCCAGTCCATGTTGTCATTGAAGCCATCGAAGGTGGTTCTCGCGCCTTGTTCATTTCCGAATGAGTCCATGTTGAGGTCCGGCTTCAATCGCAATCGTTTCCGACACTTGCACAAATCAACAAACAATTATCACCAAAGAAGATCCAAGTTCATCGATAACGAGATGCCTCATCTCCAGGACACTCATGGAGAAGTAAAATATAAATGAAAATCTGTGATGTTGCCCAGTTGCAACCCAGCACTTCTGGGTTGTAATTTTCTAGGTTGAAATTCCTTGGTTTTGGAAGAGAAATGGTGGGTTGAAATGCGAACCATGAGGCATCGCGAGGTGGCTTGGTTCAACGAATGATGTTGAGCTGATCATGAGCACGAGGGAAACAACGATCTGCAGCACAAATGCAGAAACCAATTGGAAACCCTCAAAAACGAACGAATAGGAAAGCAAGAAAAGAAAAAGGACTAAAGCGAGACGCGTGGCATACCCTCGGACTCGCTTGTGGCTTCACACTCATGATCAAAACCTCCAAGCCTCAGCCAAGCTTTGGTTCTGGGTTGATGTTGTCAGTTCGCTGGTTGCGCAAAAACATCGTATTGTCGTATACGGTACTAGGTGAGGGGACGAACGGATGCTGAGTTGAGAACTCAACGGGAGGAGGTGTGATGTGAGAGGAAATATGCAGGTGGGCTGACGTGCATGCAGCAGGAAGAGGAAGAGGAAGCTTATGAGAGAGAGGGATTTCAGAGTTAAGCTTGAATTGAGACATGCGCCTCTCGTTTGCGATGAGTGAGGTTAAAAGATGCAGATGTCGGGAGTCGGAAACAATAAGCTGCGATGCCATCGGGAATCCTGAGTGGTTTGTCCGTACATGCGACTTGATCACAGCCATTGGGCTGAGATTCCAAAGGGAATGAGAACTAAAAAGAGGAAAAGGAGAGGATAATGACTTCATACCTGAAAGAATTTAACTTTCTCCAAGCCACAATCAAATCAATCACAGGTCTTGGAATCAATCAAATAGAAAGGAGAACGAGAAAAACTTAAATCAATTCTCCGCGATGCTTCGCCTTGCGAATCCGATCCGAGATTCTCGCGAACACGAGCCTCACCGTTGCTTTTCTCAGCTCATGTCCGGCAGTACGGCCGCACTATTCGGCGTAGAATAAGGTGCCAACCAAAGCTTGAGTTTGGATTTGCCGATTATGGCATCGGCATCCCTTGATGATTGTCTGAGTTAAGAAGATTTTCTGAGGATCAAAAGTTGATGAGAGTTCTAGAATTGATTTCCAGGCCATGGGTCAAGTCCGAAGGGATTTAAGATGAGGATGAAGTTCCGAATTTAGGGGATCTTTGGAACTGCCGACCCGAGGCATCGTATTATCACGCTTGAACAATGAACAAACAAGTTTGTTGCAAGCTTTTTGAACGGCGAGTGAAGGAAGCTTCGTAAGAATCACAAGTCGAGAGTCCAGACCTCACCTCATCATCATTTTTCTCGCTATTGTGAACCAGTGAGGCTTGGTGACTTTAGGTGAGTTGTCCCATCATTTCATCCACGCATGACTTTCTGAAATTCCTGAAACCACTCCTCCGGAGCATGCAGTTCTATTTTCATCCTCCGGACTGGCCCCTCAAAAATGATTACCGAGTCCACTCACAATCTTTTCTCTCATACCTCCATAAGGCTGAGATGAGAGAGCCACTACTATGGTTCCCCGTGATTATTGTTCCAGTCGCCCCCCTTCGCACTCGACCCACAATCACGGGTCTTGTCTCCGCCTCTTTATCAAACTTCAGCTCTGCTGGGATGCTGTCGGCATTCATCCCTTTTTTTATGTGGTGCTCCGAAGTCTTGTTTGATAACCTTTTGAAAAGAGAAAAAGAATTGACGACGCATGATGCCAAGACGTGAGGTTGATCTGAGGCGATGCAGACGATGCAATGGGGAAGTGAGGCTTTCTGATATGGTTATGCTATGGATGCGTGAATGGAGTATATTCTCTTTCGGGAAGAAGTGGGGACGGTTTGAGAGGGAGAGGCATGTTGAACGTTTCAAGGTTGTCTGTTTCGGGATGTGGGCAGCTGGCCATGAGGATGAGAAGACTGACTTGGATGCTTGATCTGGATCTTGGTGTGAGCCAATCGTCTGATCTTGATGAGCATCCAGATGATGAAACGGCTTCTCAGTTGAGATCTGGGGGAAATCAGCTTCATGTATATTGATTTCCCCAGAAAGAGGAGGCAACTGGTGGAAGTTCACCCAGTGGTTTGACTTGATGCGAGCAGATCTGCAGATTTTCCCATATGTTGAAAGTAATCTATCGTAGAATCGGTATGATTTCCACCAACAGCTAGCTGTAACTCTGTTTCTCCTCACAATCTCTTGACATGAACCCCTTTACCTCTCATGAATGACAGCGGCACTCACCATCGGAGCAAATTCCAGATCGCAGGACTTTTATCATGCCATTCAGAAGCCGACCTCTTTGGCCCATCTCCTCCGAAGTGAAGACCCACGGACCGACGATCTCTTAACAGAGCCTTATTCTTCACCAGCAGAATTTGCATGTTGAAACATGAAACATCATTCTGGAGTGCTATTTTTGCGTTCCGTCCACTCCACTTGGACCATCTGGACCTCTAGAAGTGGAAGTGCGCTAGAAGCATGAGAGAAGGGATGAGCCCAGCTCCACATGACGACGGGGCTTGAAGCCAGAAGCAGATGGGAGTCCACCTTACCTCAGCAGCATCCTCACGCAGACTCCAATCAGATCAGGACGGACGTTGGCATTTCATCGGCCGGTAACTCTTCCACCTGTTTCTTATTGGATGCCAGGTCGGTCCCGAGTCTGAATTTGCGCATTCTGAGTTTTGGCCTGAGCGAACGCAAGGTTGGGAGAGTGATCTTTGCCACGCGGCGGGTCGACGCAGGTGTTGTGAGTGGCTCGTTCGCATCCCCGTCCCCGGCAAAAGATGAGGCAGTGCATTGAAGACCAGCTTTAGGGGGCGTCTCATGAAAATGACTGCCACCAAGAGGATTGGATGCTCGCAGAATATAACCCCCGGACAGTCCGACCTTCCGATCACTCATTTTGCAGAGACTCGCTCTTCAAACGCCCACTGCCTCTTCTCCTTTTCCCTTTGTACCTCTCTTTTCATACATCATCATCCACTTTACTCTTCACAACTCACAACCCACATCCTCCTTTCATCAATATATTGTCGCTGTTGATCCATTTGCTTGCATCACAGCCGCTTCCTCTCTGTACTCACCTCATCCAAAGGAATACGAAGGTTGCCGTGTTCTTGCTGCGGCTGCTCTAGTCCCTCGCTACCGTCGGCCATAGAAACTTGGCGCTTCCGCAGGCCACGCGTCCTCTCTAGCGAGCCTGATCTTCTCTCTTCAGGCACCCAATTCCCTCTTCACCTCTCGGCTCCCAGACAAACAAACTCTCATCACCCCCAAGCCAAAGAGCAAACAAACCATCGTTCGACTCTCCGAATACCCTCACCGATACGATCACGCTCTGCGAACACTACCAAAAGGCCAACATGTCCTCTACAACACAGTCCTCGGCTTCAATGTCGCATTCCACCTCACAGGCGTCTTGCCACGATCCCTTGGACTCCATGGTCGACTTCTCAGAGTACGATAAATTGTCATATCAGTCACCATCCATCTCTCCTTCGACATCGAAGAGCCAATTCACTGGCCGGGCAGTCTCAAACACACCGTCAACACTCCCATCAAGCCAACCCAGCCTCAGCGGACCAAGTCACAACTATGACATGTACCGACAGCAGACCGGTATCCCGCAGGGAGCAGTTGCAAGCACCATCGCGGTGAACCAGCAGATGGGACAATACAACTTCAGCGACAACTACCTGACCGGCTTCGGTGCAAACGACGACTTCGTTGACTTTGGTACTGCGCCCAGCCGCAACGGATCATTCGACCCTTCCGTCGACATGGACTTCGACTCGCCAAAGCCCGAGCCTGCTTTCTTCTACCCCGAGCAATCACCCGAGTTCGTCAACCCTAGTGCGATTGGCGGTGGAAATCTCAATGTGCCAGCCGTCCTCCCAACACAGACAAGCAACGTCGGTCGTCTCTGGCCTGGCATGCATCAACAACAAGCTGCATTGGCCAAGGCTCAAGCACAACAGAAGCAACAACAACAAATCATCCAACAGCAACGCCAGAACGCTATGGGTAACCAGCAACAGAGACAACAATCTCAACGACCAAGAGGAGCACATGCACCAACTGATCCAATCGTCGAGGAGAAGATCTCTCAGCTTCTCAACTCGATGAGACAGAGCAGCGTTGCTACCGATGACAACGATAGCCAGGCCGTCAACCACCTGTCCCATGCTCAGCGTATGCGCAAGGAGGAAGATGAGATGGATGAGGATGAGCGTTTGCTCGCATCCGAGGAGGGGAAGAAGCTCAGCAGCAAAGAGCGTCGCCAACTCCGAAACAAGGTCTCCGCACGCGCTTTCCGATCAAGAAGGAAGGGTAAGTATCACATCTCACGACATCAACGAATCCTACTAACGTGTTACAGAATACATCTCTCAACTTGAGGGAGAAATTGCTGTCAAAGTCAACGAGAACTCCGACCTCCGTGCTCAGAATCGTGCTTTGATGGAAGAGAATACCCGACTCTCCGATCTCACGAGAATGCTCCTCTCTTCGCCATCTTTCTCCGGCTTCCTCGACACCCTCGCTTCCAACCCCGCCGCTGCCCAAACCGCACAAGCAGTCCAGCAACAACAACAGCAGCAGCAGATGGAGCAACCTCAACGCCAGATCAGAAAAGACATCAACCCATACGCTGCTCAACAGCAGATGCAACAGCAACAAATTGGCATGACATTAATCCCTGAACAGACCATGGACTTCTCCATGCTGGATCTCGGCAATGATGGACTCCCATCTTACCCCGCCTACCAACCACAAGTCTTCTCCGTCCTCAGTCTCCCAGAGCCAACCATCGACACCGAGGTCCTCTCTGGCAAGAGCTCCATGTTCTCTCCTCTCAGCTCCGATGATGAGAAGGTCGAGCTCCCAACCGTTGAGCGTATGCCCGCCTCCGAGGTCAAGGTCGAGGCCGAGACTCCCGTCGTCGTTGACGACGAGTTCGACGCTGATCCAGCCTTTGCTCTCTTCGCCGCCTCGCCTGTCTCTGCTCCCGCTGCCACCAAGTCACAAGTCATCGATCTCTCTTTCCTCGCCAACCTGTCTATCAAGCCTTCAGAATATGAGCTCGTTGTCGTTGATAACGAGGCGTCGGATATGGCTATGAGACGTGTTGAGAGGCTAACGGCTCAGATGGATGCTTGTGTGGAGAGGTTAATGGGTTTGACTATGCACCTATAGTCATCTCAATCCTGACTTGGGAGGACTTGTGTTTTAATTGCTGCGATTTAGCGAGGGCTTGTCATCATTTACCTATACTGTCTGTTCGAAGAGGGATTCCCGGCGTTTATTGTCTTGTTTGAAACCACACCTGTATTTCCTTTGTCTGAATAGGGATGGGGAAGGGCATATTGTAAGAAGCATATCATCGGAGGAAATTGGAAATGGGATGACCTTATGTGGTATGAACAGAGGAAGATAGGAATTCAATTGGAAACTCACTTCACTTCTTTTGCATCGTATATTTATAGAAAACCAATATTTGAAATAAATACCCATAAAAAACTCCATCCTCTCCCAAATTGTGAACTTTCACCGCCTCAGTTCAGGTTTCAAACATCACCTCATACCAACACTTGATGTACGACGTAATCAACTGACTTGTCCACCAATCCCCAATCTCTCAACCATCTCCTCTCGCATCCCCTCACCTGTCCGTCATCATCTTCGCCCACCACTCACATCATCCCATCAACTGAAAAGCAGGCTTTGGTATTTCTGTTGCACATCGCATTCCAAACAATATAAATCACGCATTCGTACCTGCCTGTGAACCTGGTGTTCCTGCTTGAAGCCCCACTCTCTCACTTGTTCTCTCATTTCCACCATTCATGCGTCCTCCACAGATGCAAGCTCAGCATCACAGTAATCAAAATTTCGATATTCTTATTGATCCTTCAGGCTCGGCACAGATACGGATAGTCAATTGGGTTTGGACCGAGCGGACGACATCTTTATCGAAAATGAGATTGAAATAAAATGAGAATTCCGTACTTGTGCTTGCACAATTAAACTTTATCTTGGATAACCTCATGACCCACAAAGTCGTTCTCGAAGCATGTTCTAGGTATTTTCAATCTCCAACACTGTTTCCTGTATGATCTCTATTCATTTACTAGTTTCAAATGCCATGCGCAGCACTCGATTATTTCTCGCGGATGTTTCGCTCAAAATGGAAAGGAATCGAAGCAAAACTCGAAATAGAGGAGGCAGGAGGTCCTTTCTCGTCTCAAGGGAGAGGAGCTCCACGCTCAAGGAGAAGCTAAGATGAGCACCAGCACCGCAGCAATCTCAACTGCGAAGAAAGATCATATGATCCTCTCTTTTCATTTGTTCATCTCAATTGCGACTTGCAACAGTCGTTTTCCTCTTCGTTTTCTGTCGCTTGACTCGGTTGGATGTTTTCAAGTTCGGCCCCCATTCTGGATGTGGAAGTTTCTCCACGTTCGAGATTCAGCAATGTCAAAGCACAAGTGGAACTTATGGACTGAAAACCTCAACCTCGACTCATGGAGTTTGACCCTCCAGGAGGATTATCATATGATGGGCTATATTCATTTATCCAAATTCTCTCAGACGTGCAACAGTTCACTTTCTCTGCTCTTTGCTCTCGCTCGAGCATCTCGATATTGACGCTCTCCCGCTCCAAAAATGGAATGAAGTCCAGACCCGGCGTTGAGTCTCATCAAACATTTATGGTTCATCTTGAATCGATGAAGATCATAAGTTATATGATGCTCTATATTCATTGGTTCATTTCAATTGCGACTTGCAGAATAACGTCTTGTCTTCCCCCTTGGTCTCGCAAGTGGGGATGAGGGTCGAAGTGGATTCTCAAGATGGAAATCAGTCTCGACTTCAACATCCGAGGACTCGATGAAGATCATAAGATACCTATATTCATTTATTCCTTCGGATGAAGACGTGCAACAGTCCCTCTTTACTTCTTTTTCAGTCGCGCACTTCGATGAGACGTGGAGCTTTCGTCAGAGCAGAATGTTGGACTCCACCTCTATCTCGAAAATGATGACCATAAGATCCCCTATATTCATCAAACTAATCGACTACCGACATGCAACAGAGAAGGAGGAAGAGGTACTGCCTCTAAAAGCTGATCTCCCGGACCGAGAATGGGCGAGTGGAATTTGGAGGTGGTAGTCTGAAGCTTCGAACACCTCAATAGCCGTAAGTTCGAAGCTGCGATGGGATCATAAGATGCTCTACGTTCATATAACCTTAAGTCATACGACACGCAACACGGATAACTGACAATGGGGCACTCTTGCATTCGCGCCTCAACTTGGGCCCCACGACAATAAGATGCGCTATATTCATATAACCATAAATTCAAGACGTGCAACAGACGGCCCTCACAAAAATAGGAAAGACGGTAGAACTCAAAATGGACCTCAGACCTCAACTTGAAGATCATAAGATACCCTATATTCATATAACCTTATAATTCACGACATGCAACAAGAGCGGTTGTCGCGCTTGAACATAAATCAAAATAAATAAATCAAAACAGGGACCCAAGAATCTCAAAGAGGAAATGCCGTTAAATGAGGATATAAGATGAACCCTATGCGATCCACCACGACGTGCAACATAAGCAGGATCTCGAACTCAAACAGGAAACAAATGAATCTAGAAGATCATAAGATATAAGATGAGAGCTATACGCTCCGCTGCGATGTGCAACAGAGGGGAGAACATGTTTTCAAAGGAAACCCAAATCCATACCAGGTCCGAGATTGAGCCTCATATGTTGAGAAGCTCAACAATCTCATCGTGAAGATCATAAGACGAGAACTATTCACTCCACCTACGATGCGCAACAGAGCAAGGTGGAAGAAGAGCAAACTTTCTCAGAGTGGAGGGAAGAGGGTCGTTTGTAAATTGAGACCTTGACAGATCCTCTTTCTCGCCCCTTCGCCCCCCAGAGCAGCAGGATTAAGATTAAAACCCATGCCCAGGATCTCCATCCTTGAGCCTCATCTCCCTTTCGGACATCCGTCCGACTCGTCCATCATCTCGTCCACGGGAAGACCCACCTTCCCGAACCTTCCTTCCACCACTTAAGCTGCGCCGCATGCACAGCTCACACGTTCGTCCACGTGCGACATGCAACAATTCCCTTAGTATCTTCCTAGACGCCCATCAACGTGGACGAAAGCGGAAGTGTTGAAGCCAAAGATAGTGGAAGGAAAGTGGGGTTCATAGATTGCGGCGTGGACGATGGCCAGACGAAAGTTTAAAACATCCACCTCACGGAACGAATTTTCCAGAGGCGGAATTTCTCCTCGTCCACTGCGATCCGCAACAAAGAGAATTTTCGTCTCACTTGTAAATTCAACTCAAGACGAGACGAGACGGAGAAGGTGGTGAGCTGATAAAATCCCGTTACCAAGGTCTTGGGCACTTTAAAGGTGGACGAGACTTCCGTTGCATCCGCGGAACAACTTTTGAGTTCGCTCGCTCCAAGCATGAAGGAAGAATTCTTCCACAGACGGCGGAATTGGCGCTCCATTACGATATGCAACAAAGGGTCCAATGTCCCAACCAAACGCTCTCTTTCTTGTGAAAGGAAGCCTCGTCTCGAGCAAGAGTCAATTCGGGACCGAGAACCGAGAACGGACCTCTTGGTGGTGGCTTCATCTTTTAAGGTTTGGAGGTTTGGGATTGAACGTGCTTGTGGACGGCGGCTGAAAAGGTCGATTTTTGAAGTTTGAAAGGGAAAATTGGAGCGAGTATGAGAGTTAGTCCACCTTGCGATATGCAACAGGAATTTGAAGTTGTTAGTTCCGAGCTGTGAAGAAGGAAAAGGTGGAAATGGTGAAGGTGTTGACGTGCATCACTAGCGTGGGGAAATGCATCGCGAGAAATCCCGCGCGTGTGGACTGCGAAGACCTCACTTCCACCTTGAAATATATTTCTCATCTGCACTCCACCTTCGAAATGCAACAAAAAGGCCCAACTTTTCCGTTCCTGGCGATCGAGGCAATATTCCAAGACCCTATGGCTCCTCACTCGCGATACGACGTGGATTAGAAGTCTTCGAGAGCTTGAGAGGTCAGGATGGTGGGAGCTATGTGGACGACATGCAGGTGGACATCTGACGTGTTGACATTCCACCCGATGTGTTAGAGCTTAGATGGATCAATTTGTCCATCTGGACATTAGAATGGCGCCATGTGACGACGTGCTGGAGCGGATGCCTTCCACTTGTCGACGTGCAACAGAGGGGAGGAAGGCTTGAAGAGGTGGATATCGATATGAAGAGCAATGGGAGAGCAGGGAGTTGGCTGGACTGCATCAAGGTGTCGTCCTATCTGGAACGGTTCGAACTTCGATGATATTCCGAACCTGCAGAAAATTTGCGCCTCCCTATCGAAAAGAGTATCCTCCTGGTACCAAGGAGACAGGATCCGATGAACAGGTGTTATTCAGGAGACCTTCATGACGGCCATCTATGATGATTGAAGAGACCAATCTAGACAATGATACAACTCCGCTGTCATTATTCGAATGAGCCTGTGAGATACCAGAGGAAGCAGACCATACCGCACCACAATGTATCGAGGAACTCATCACCCCTATTGGAAGTATCCTCGTGAATCGAAACAGAATGCAGCCGTTCAGGATAGAACAAAACATCCATTGTGTAGGAAATCCGGGGCCCTACGTACTTGCTAGCCAGGGTCCGGGCAGCAGAAACACCGGTAGCCGCGATCCATATTGGAATTCCCATACAATCCTCGATACAAAATGCTGATTCGGGCGGTTGAAACGAGGCTGGATAGATACTGGATGTGTACCTAATGCGTACTAGATGCCTAGTGGACGGCGAGGAGCACGAGATGGATATCTTCATCCTATGTTTCGAGATAACAACCTCGTCATAGTAGGTAATTGTGCCCTTGCTATACGTCAAGAGATTGAGAACTTTCTGCGGCCGAATTTTTCCCTAGTAGAACTACAAAGGCAGATGGTTCTTGTGAATATTCAACCTCGACCTCGATTCTTCCTAAGAATTTGGAAACCCCAATACAGAAGACAAGCAAGTATCGCACCTACTCCATTAGATCAAATCCCTCAGCTGTCTCCAGCCTTTGAAGAGCTTTCGTCGCATATCGCCCCCGCCCAATGTCCCACCTCTGCTACAACTCTAGCAAGTCCTACTAGCTTTTTCGCATGTCGAAAATTCGAAGACATTCCAGACATCGAGAAACACGGAGTGAGCAGATGGACTTTCCAAAAGCACGCTGAAGAGACAGACGTGAGTTTCACTGAATTTTCCGCCGGCGCATAGCAGATGGCGGGGCGGGTGGAGGTGCGGGGTGGAACTACGAGAGCAGCCCTCCCGCTCATATTCGCTCCGCAACCGCACACATCTCAATACTGGTAGTCCTGTGGAATGTAATATATGCTACACAGATCCCTCGAGTGGGAGGCGATATCGAACATTTGGGCAGAGCGACTTGTGGCCCAGGGTCAGAGAGGGAAGGGACGAGTTAACAAGACCATCCAACTCCTCTCGTGACTTCCTAGCCATGTTTTCACTAAGATAAGCAGGAGCTCTCTCGAGGCTCTCAAACTCCCAAGGTATCTTTGCCCTCCCGAAAACGCCTTGCAACACTTCGACTGGTTATGTGGCGCTCATTTTGTCAAACTTGCCCAATGGGGTTGACACTGACTTTTGGATTTGTCCCAATCAACTGAAATCTGCAAAATGAATCACGTTTGAGAAATGCAAACGCTGGTAGCTCGGGTGCAGTGGCTCGGCTATCAAGGAGCGAAGCCTCCACAAGTTAGGACGTCCAACAATCGATTCATCTCAACTTTGACAGCGCACCTCCATGAGATAAGATATACGGGCCGTCGCTCAGAACATAAGATGTCACATACCCCAGCCACGCCTGTCATTTCCAGTTGATTTGCTAGGGCTTCCTTCATTTCTGCCATGGAACAGCAAAATAAACCACCCAATGGTCGGATACAGTTTCTTGCATCCGCCATTGCAAGTGTCAATCGTTCGCCTCAGGTCTTGAGTCCTATTATTGCTATCACCTTAGATGTCTCAATCATCATTCTTTTGATTTTTATCCTGAGAGTTGAGACATTCTTAGACAATTGGGCCAGTCCTGCGGAGAATATTCACTTGATATATGCCACGTTTCTCACGGTTCTAGCGACTTCGTTCACATCCCTCACGGCCAACTCTATTCGAAAATTGTGGCTCAGACGACTTGTCTTCCTACCAACAAAATCCGATTTGGGAGCTCAGAGGCAGGCTGTCCAATAAGTCAGTTGACTGATCAATCAACTGATCAGTCGTCAGTTAAAGCCATTCGGTTGACCATTTTAAATTAGATCGGTAAATCAGCCGGCTATGTACTCAACTTATCAGTAACTGATCAGTTGGAGAGCCTCGGAATACTCTATTTGTAAGTACAAATGTGGCTATTTTAAGGCCAAAGTTGTCCAAAAAGTCGAGAATTTAAAAGCAAAGTCTCTAAATTTTAAGACTTGAAAATAGCTCCCAAATACTTTAAAAATAATTGCAGTTATAGCTATAGAGGTCTATTATACTTAGAAGAGTTTAAAGAATAGATAAGCTATTAGATTTTGCGAGTATATCTTCAAGTTTTTATTAGTATAACGTGACTTTTTAGTCACGTTTTCAACTGATCAGTTGAGTACAATCAGTCATTCAGTTGGGCCCTTTATGATCAGTCACTCAGTTGATGGTTTGCCCTCAACTGATGACTGACTGACTGACTTATTGGACACCCTGCTCAGAGCCGCATCAAGGTCCTTATGGGATTGGGTGGCCTCAAGGACCAGTTAGGAGCTTGGCAAGCAACATTGTCTTTCATCTTGGCCGCCAGCCTTGTCACTACTTCTATCGTTGCTGGCTTGACCCCAAAATCCATCGTTTGTGAGTTCAACTATATATTTGACTGTGAAAGTCACGTACAATGGAGGAAACGGCTGACCACGATTAGATGTAACCGACTCTACCGCTGGATATATCTACACGCTTCCAGATCAAACTTGCATCAACGACTCCGGGCAAAATTCGGTCGCCGGCCAGTGGTTTTCATGGACATTGCCCGATGGCTCGAACCTATCTTACGACCAGGATCCGGGCATCGCCTCTCGGCTTTTTTGTGATGCCGGAGTAGCAGAGGATCTCCTCATAAAAGCAACAATGAATCGACCTGAGCTCGTCGGATATATCCTAGCTGATTCTCTGGTTTTTCCAAACGCCGCGGGTGTGCCTTGGGGGTTCTCGGGTCTCGGCGATGTCTTTGGTACTATTCGGACCTCCAGCTTTCTTTGGGCGTCGCGCTGCCTACCTGTTCTCCAACAAAACCCAGTTCGGTGCTTCACCGCTGGTAACACGACAATTGAAAGCACCGGAGTGTTATCCGTAACTAATGGAGATTGCAAGATCGTTGGCAAGAGTCTTCACGTGAATCTATCAAGCAACTCGGCTGCAGTGCTTGGAGCGTGCACCAAAAATCACCCCATTGGAAAAGCGACTATACTGCTCGGTGCCACGACTGCGGGTCGGAATAGTACTTCGTACGGATTTCTAACCAACGACACTCCTACCTATGCTGGTGATCTGGCGCAGGCAGTTGGCGACAATTACCCCACCGGTCGCTCGACTTATGCTGTGACTTGTCAAGTCGATCTTACCCAGGCTGTAGGACTTCGAATGCTGAACTACTCCCGCTCTGATAGTATCGGCCAATGGCAACAAGTCGGGACGTCTGTTCTAGCGGAGAGCGGCTTCTGATATCGGGTTCAAGCTAACTCAAACTCGAGCTGTAGTATCTACGACACTGATCAAAACGAGGTCACACTGGAACAAATTCTTGGCAACGGAGCTCTTGCAACAGGTGCTGGCGCTGTGGCCTTTACTGGCAGAGAATACACTATGATGGATGGTTTGATATATTGATGAATGTGGTAAGTTGGACTGTTAATGGAGTAATATTTGAGAATTTTAATAATGTTTTGGAAGAAGTTTTTGGTCTGGATATTGCTATCGCTATGGGTCTGTTCTAGGGAGGTTTCAGCAACACTTATCCTAGTTCAGCCAATACGTCCATGGCGAATAGAACACATGCGTACACACGGATTCGACTCAGACCCAATAGTCTTTGGGGCCTGCTGTACCTACTTCCACCGCTGTTCTCGTGTGGAGTTCTGGTCTACCTCGTTCTGGAATCCCTGGGGCACAATGGGTGGAGAAGAAAAAGCGCTCGTCAATGAGAAAGGAATCATGCAGGTCGCAAAACAGACAGATATCAAGTAGTCTCAACGCACAACGGACTCTGCGACATCTTCTTCAAAGCCCAGCAAAATATCTCAAAGATGGTGAGATCTATATCGATCCTTCGACCCACCAAGCTTCTTTGTCTCTATTTCGAGAAGTTGTCATATTCCTAAACATTGGTGGATAGCTTCGCACGTGCTAGTGCCGTCCAGAAGAAATACCAGTACCACGGTTTGCACAGGCCTAATCGCACTAAATTCTCTCAAGTGTGAAATCTTCGCCTTCCTCGAAACATTTTCAACTCGTCACCCCTCAAAATCAAACCTACTTAATGATGATACGTCCAGTGTATCTGCGTCACCGCAATATCCTAATGGTGCCATGCCTTCTCCGTATCGCCGTATCAGCGGAATGACCGTTCCTAGCACATTTCTGAGAGATTCTTTTATTGTTTTGTTTTGTTCTCAAATCGGATTGAATTCGAGGCCATTTCGAATTGAGTTGGAACACATTGCTTTCTTTGGGGCCTTTGGTTTTCTCTGATGGGAAACACAATATAAGCCCACCCAAGGCTCCCGACGAGTCGCACGGGAACAGATGGTGGCGTTCGTGGAAACAAGGCTCATTGCCCGAAACGGACGAGAACTGAATCAAACATTCCTTGACCGCCTGGTTCATCCAGCTAAATAAGCTAGCTACGGGGCTCCCTGGTCGCGACTTGCAACAAAGGTCCAGGAGAGAAGAAATAGGGACTCAAGGGCCACAATGCAGGGAACCTCGCATCGCGGGAGATAAGCCCTTGCGCACATCCCAGCCAGAGAAAGCCATGTACAACCCTTGCCAGGAATAGTATTGCACTGGGGATGCGCAACAAAACGCTTTAACCGGACTAGGGAAGAAGACTTTTGGAGAAGTCCGGATGCGCTTTGGCTATGGCGTATGCGGCTTCAGCAATAGTCGGGAGCCAAGTGACTTAACGATTAACCTTGCATCGCGACATTCCGATGATGCCTGTATGATTGGCCGTGGTGACTAATTATGGGGTTGCTTGCATCATGAGGCTCTTCGCCCTTCGGCATTACAGGCCAGTATTGAGTGGTATCCCATCGCTGCCACGTGGCTCCGGCGACCACAAAAACACACCACCATCTGCAATCTGTTCACCTTGCCATACAGTCCTCGGCATTGGAGTAGTCTCCGTGACCGTGCTTGTTTTCTCTCATATGCACATAAAGCGCCGCGCCGTGCATCCTAAGATCGAAAACTAGTAACGCTTTGACTTTCTATTGACATCCGAATCACTACTTCACAGCCCATCTTTTTTGTTCTCTCCTAGACATGGATAGTTGCAAGCTCCCTGAGCGAATTGACGTTCACTGTCACGCAGTACCTGAAAAGTACCGTGAGAAATTGATCAAAAATGGCTTTCAGAATCCTGATGGAATGCCAGCCATTCCAGTACGTCTTTTGTGCCCCGCACTTCAGTACCTCGCTCACAAATTCAGCCATGGGACGCTGAAATCCACCTTCAACTCATGAAAGATCGCAACATCAGCAGGTCAATCCTAAGCATCACCTCCCCAGGAACAAATCTCACGCCCAACAATGCGGCTGAAGCTACCACCACGACCCGCCAAACCAACGAAGAGCTTTCCTCCATCTGCAGATCTCACCCCGAGCACTTCTCATTCTTCGCCTCTCTCCCTCTCCCCTTAGTCTCCGAGTCCATCCAAGAGATCGACTACACTCTCGACACCCTCGGCGCAGTCGGGTTTACCATCATCTCCAACGCCCACGGCCTCTACTTAGGCGACCCAACCTTCACGCCCGTCCTGGAGAAACTCAATTCGCGAAAAGCAACGATCTTCATCCACCCCACAACCTGCAACCTTATAATCCCCGAATCCCACCCTTTCGTCAAACCAGTCACCGTCCTCCCGTACCCTCGTCCCATGATGGAATTCATGTTCGACGAGACCCGAGTTGTAGCTAACATCCTCCTCTCCGGTCTCTTGGATACCTATCCAGACCTCACATTTATCATGTCGCATTGCGGATGTACTTTACCTCCTATTATTGATCGTATTGGTGCTTTTGATGCGATTTTGTGCGGGAGGGAGGATTCGAGTCAAAGATTCAAGGATTTGTTGAAGAGAAGGTTCTACTTTGATCTTGCGGGGAAACCGTTCCCGGAGCAGATTCACGGGCTAGTCAGGATGTTAGGGGGAGCCGGAGAGGCGAGCAGCAGGTTGGTTTATGGGAGTGATTTTCCGTTTACGCGGGAGAAGGCCGTTATTGGGTTGCAGGATTTGATGGAGGGGGGTCTGGAGGAGATTTTTGGAAAAGAGGTGATGGGGGATATTTATGTTGGGAATGCAAGGAAGTTGCTTAATCTGTGAAAGTTGAAGCTGAAGGAAAGAGATACGGTGCTGGAGTCTTGGAGTCTTGGAGTCAGGAGTTAAGGTTGACTTGTAGTCTGGCGCTGCAAGACTATCGCACGAGCAACCTGGACTTTGTCTAGGCTGACGTTCAATGTCCAATTTTGAGAGGGACATTCCTCAATTTTTTTCTAAATACTTGCTTGCCTCATATTCTAGAAACTTTCTATCATCCTATATCTCTGTATCGTGATGCTTCTGCTCCTATTTTTTCTAAATTTCCGTTTTCAGTTCGCTGATGCCATTGTGCACCCCGACCCGCACCCTCACCATCTCACAGCAAATCGGCCACCACCAAAGTCGCACCAATGACCAGCCCATCGACCGCCCATTCGACTTGCACATGCGACCCCGCACTCGGCCCCGTACTCGGTTCCTGCGTATCTCCACAGCCAGCTGGAGCAACGCTAGCTGTCGCTGTCGCAGCAGTGTAACTCGAATGGGACGAAGAACGCGCAGATATCCATGAGGAAATTGAAGACGCAGAGACAAGAGAAGAAGCTGCGGAGGAGATGGCTGCGCTTGATGCCAAGGCCATAGATGAAGAGGCAGAGGAGGAAGGAGCTGTTGTTGAGGATGCTTGTCGTGCCAGGAAAGGAAGGAGTTTTAGTGGTCGTGCCTGCCACGAAGGAGGGGTCACGGGGCAGTTACCTCAAATGGAACTGCGATTGCTGTGGGAAGCAGCAGAATGGAGAGCGTGAGTGCACTCAAGTATGAGAGATGAACCTGCATTTGACCGTTCGGAATGAAACAAAGGGGAATATGGTGGGAAGAATCTTGTCCGAAGCTGATTTTTGAAGCTTACCTGCTTACCTGTGTATATAGCAATCTCAGCTGCGTCAGGAGCTTGAAAGTTATTCACTGTACTTCGTCATCACCTGGAGAGCTCTCCGAGTGTTTGGCATTTCGGAACCACGTTGGTGAAGGTAACCTTTGCATTGGCAGGAACAAATGCAGCGGACTCTGTCAAAAGGAATTTGAGGATGTGTGGATGGAGGGGGTGATTGGCACGGAGAAGTAATGAAAGATTTAATATGGAGGACAGTTGGGGAAGTCAAAATAAGCCTGCGATGGCGCCGATCTAATGCGGGTGATGTTGCCGTGTCGGGAAGACGACATGACTTTGAGGCTCATAGATGCTTTCTTCTGCCCTGCATTACAGATATCTTATGCAAACAATATGGACATAGATAAAATTATCAAGGAATGTTTCTACACAACAGTGCTGCATCAAGCTCAGGCAGTTTTGCTGGAAGTCCTGGCTGAGATGGCAGATTTGGTTAGCATCAGTTGCTTGAAATCATCAAAATTGGCAACGATCGATGTGACGTCGTCTGCCTAAACCTCAAGAATATATGGATTTGGGGCATACCAATCGCTTCAACTCTCTAACATTTTGATCCTTCTTCCCGTCAAATGTCTGAGGATGTTTAGGATTTTCGAGGCCTAGCTCCGGACCGCGGAGCAGTGCACCTGATGGTCAACAGTCACATCTACATATTCAATATAGATGATCAGATTCCTCATCATGCATGCCCTTCTGTTAACTTCTCCGTCTCCATAGGATGATTGCTGTCGCACTCGCTTGCAAGAAAAGGGAAAGTGGGGTGCGTAAGCGAAAAATTACCCCGCCACAGTCCCAGTACTGTACAACCAGCTTAAAAAGGACATACCAGAGTGTTTCACATACCATCGCTGCTTGAAGTTGGTGACAATAGCCCCTGCATTTGATTATATTTACTGAAGAGATGCTAAGTCTCTCGTTTCCAGAGGTCGCCCGACTTTGGTCGCTCCGCTCCCACGTGCTACCATGTATCAATCACTTTCCATCTTAGTTTACTGTAGGTCCCACAGACAAAATGGAAACTGTGCCTTTTCTGGCATACCGGTACGCTATCATATTTCTATTGAACCATTATTCATGTCTTCTTCTTTCCTTCCGCATGATGACTCATTGTACCCAACATCCAGGTACTTCAAGTCTTCAAGTACCAACACGCTCACATACTCGCGATTCAACTCCGACAACATATCAATCAAAAGGCATCACGCCTTAATATCTCCAGCATGGATCGTCTCTCAGCCTTACCAGTCGAGCCCCTCGTCCACATCATCGCCGGGCTACCTATGTCGAACTGCCTAGCTCTGGTCCGCACCTCGAGTTTCATGAGAGCGCACGCAAAAGACATTTGTAACAAGAAGTATATGGAGCAATTTTAGGTATTCCACGGAGTCTTTATTATCACAAGACGCGATGGCTGGATCGTGGCTTGTCTCCTTGAAAGCAAACCATGCTTCGCCCGGTTCCGAAGAGGTGTCGATGTGATCGCAGATGCTGGGCTTGGCTTTCTTCATTTCTTAGAGGAAGTTGCATTGAACAAAAGTTGTTATGCGTTTGATAATATGGAGTCATTAGGATAGACGAGGTGGCGGTCAAAAGGAATCAACTGGGGAGGCTTTGCACAGGGTTACTTAGTGAGGTACTTTCGGTGGTTGAAGGACACTTATTATAGGCTGCCCAAAGATCTAGTGTGGTACTACCGCCTGAAATCACAGCATGCTGAATCATCGGGGGTATTGCAGAACGCGCTTCACAGTCGGTGATGAGGAAAAGGGAGGAGTCAAGGCATCAGCCAGTAGCATTTTCAATCTCCTACTTTTCACACGGCAGTTGCAGACCACGATATTGCATGCAGATTTGCAGAATGAGTCAGAATGTTGTCCAGCAATCATGCTTGGTAGGCCAGAGTGAGCACGATATCAAGCTATCGTCATGTAGGGATTTTCAGGCTTTCAGGCTTTCAGACCCTACATTTATACTCAAGAGCTAGACCGGTTTCGCTGACCCACATAATCCCGGACCGAAGCTCGAATGTAGAAGTGGGTATCATACATCTTGACTTCCAAGAACGGACTTCCAAGCCTCGAATCTCTCTGATGCCCCCGGAACTTTTCCTTTCCATCAAAGGAATCTTTCTAGACAATCCTCAACAAATATTCGTCAAAGTCAATGACGTAATGGACTTGTTCTTTCAAAACTATCAACAATGCTTAGCATCGTGCTAAACATTGAAAAAGAAGAGCTGCGTGGTCTCTTTATCCACTTCGGCATCATAGTCGCACCAATCCTAATCTTCTTTTGTCCCAAGATGGCCAACGACTACTCGATTTGCGCAGCGACATGGAGAAAAGTCGTACTCATCTTGAGCAACCTTCCAGAAGAAGAGCTAAGCGCCGCTATCAAGTTTTTGTGGGAACTGAAGAGCATGCAATAGCCGTGTGATGGAATGAAGACGTAATTATTGGGAAATTGGGCTTCGCTGCAAGGACATGGGCGTATAGCTATGGAAAGGGCATCATCCGACGGAGGAGAAATTTTCCAGGTGACGAAAGGAAGCTGCTATTTCCCAGTACAAGGAGAAGGACGCTCGAGAACGCAAGGCAAGAATATTTGGTGGGACTACTCGGAAAGTTGAGAGAATAGGCCCGAACAAATGTAACCTTCCACGTCAGCATATAACCCAGAGTGATAAGAAACCATTTCAATACCATGGCTCGAACTGCAACGTTTCAATCTCCCACACTTGACAGGATAATCCAGACGGCTACCCAGGCTCGACTACACTGAGAAACTGCGTGTGGTAAAGCGTCATGCTATTGGCCAACAATTGTTCCCACTCAAGGAAAGAGAGTCAAGAAAGTCCTTGCGAATCTGGGAGATTGAGGTTAAAGTGTTAAAACATCTATAAGAAAGGTTATTGCCATGAAACAGAAGCCCTTGTATTCCTCATGTATTACACTAGCAACGTCTTACAAACCACGTGAGCCACGCCTAGCATGTCTCAGCGGCTGCTAAATATACAACAAGGCTCTGTGCTACATCCGAGCCAGTGTTTCGAACCTTATTCAGACGGTTGTTCATCAGCCACATGTTAGAAAAGGTACGGATCAAAACTGGATCTAACGTTCCGCATCTCTGTTAGGAACTAGTTCCTGCTCGACACGAAAGCCCCTAGTCATGCCATCATGCTTTCGATGTCCTTGCCATGACCAAAGCAGCGCGGCTGGAATCCCAGTATTTCGTCTGATGTTCTGTCCATTTGGAACAAGAACACAAGTACAAACATGGATATTCTAAACAGCGTATGTCATCGTTAAAAAGTACTAATAGATCTTCCAGAAGCTCAAGCCATGTCGAACATCAATGCGTCAACAAGCGAACTCGGCTCCCATCGAGTCGCATTAATACGCCTCTTATGATCGCTCGCAAAGGTTCCTAAACAGCCTTTTTCGGACCTTAATCGGACGATCAATATACCTCACGCTTTCCCCATGATCCTGTCCACATATCCCCATCACAAACGCGAGTGGACCTGGCAAAATCACTAGCACTAGAGCCCAGATTCTGTATTATCTGGATTCGGACAAGACATCCTAAATTTTCAATGTTCAAACCGTCTAATCGTAGCCCCGTATAGGAGCAACTCCTCCCCTTGTGCCTGTACATATCCTTGTAGCACGAAAGATCAACTCGGTAACATAACCCAGACGTCCACCTGTCCAGCCAGCATACGCGTTAGCCATCACTCAACTCATACGCCACAATGGTCCACCCTCGTTCCTTGATCGTCCCAACCGTTCCCTGACAAACAATTGACAAAACCTCATCGAACCCGCCAGCACTTGCTAAAACGACCTGAGCACCAAGCAGTGCCCAAGGATCCAAATACCATGCTAGACAAAAACCATTCAGGAAAACACCCATGAAAACGACTACCGGCTTCCCGCCTAGCCTTTCCCCGCCTTTCACAGCCCGGATCATCCGTGCGAGAGCGATGGGGGATTCCCGGCAGGAAAGGAAAATTCAAGAGGCGTCGTTTCAAGTGCCCACACTCATTCCTTCCCCGCTCCTAGACGCATGCATAGCGCTCGAGCAAAATCCCCATCCCGAACCAGTCAAAAGGGTCATCATGACATGCATGAACGCCTCGTCGCCAAATTCCCATATCCATATCCGTCTATATTCATACTCGGCTCTTTTCTTCCTAGATCCCAATCCAATGGTGGGGCCGATCCGAGAATGAACTGGAACAGGAAAGGAAGCGAACGGGCAGGGACTTTATTTAGGCAGTAGGCGATGGAAGACTTGCGTGCGGATTGGGGAATTTTCCTTGGAGTTTGGATCTCTGGAAGCGAAAAGAGGAGGTTTGGAGGTGGGTGGTCCATGGAATTCTGGGAGAAGGCATTAGGATGAAATCGATGATCGCCGGTACTGGCGGACCCCTAGGTTGGGATGGGACTTGCATCTGAGATCCGCTTGAGCCTTGATGTTGGTGATGCTATGCTGGGGTGAATGCTGACCTTTGACGCAGAGAAGTCTTCTGGAACGTCTGGAATGCTGCAATGAGGTTCATGCGGTATATGCTGCGAATGCGCGTGAAGAAGAAAAGAAAGAAGGATGAAAAGTACGGGAGAGGACACTTGTCTTGCTTGGTCTGGAATGTAGATCTCCGCCTTCGGAGTCTCCAGCTTTGGGCCCTTTTCGATACATCGAAAACTAAATCCTCCCGTGGATCACCAATCGAGATGTTTGTCTAATATTCAAATATTACAAGATTGATTCTAGCGAGATGCTTTCCTCTCTCGCCTATGCCCTCTATCCGTGCCGTGATGCCAACGCCAAAGTTAGAACGGTCATCCAAACCTAGTGAAGCCCTTTTTTCACCCCTGCCCTTGCTGTCCCATCCCATCCATTTCCATCCTCCCAAAGCCTTATGCTACAATATGTACACACCCAATTCGAACACAACCATGCAAGCATCCGTCTCCCTCGCCCTGAAATGCCCCTAGATAATATTCGTGATGCTCATGCGCTCGTTCCCTCTCCTCTCCTGACGATTGTCTGGTGCCAGACCACCAGCACTCCCACCACTGCTCCCACTCCCATATCGCGAATGCACATTTGAGGGAACAGGTTGAGCATATCCGCCTTGTTCTCTGGCAAGCACTCCAACCAAATACTCCACTCTCTCCCATCCACCCCAATCCCTAGCTTCCACATCGGTGAGAATCGTCGTTCCATCTCTCCCATCTCCAAGCAACGTAGCACCAATCTTTGGTCCTCCTGAGCCTCCACCACCACCACCGATGTTCATGCCCGTTTCGCTGCCCGCCCAAACCCAGCTGTTCTCCGTACTCGCTTGCAAGTCACCCGACACGTATGCGATGAGCTCCTCGTCCATCTCCCGCTCCCCTCTGTAGCCTTTACTCCCAATCAATCCACCTGCTCTCCTCTTCTCAATCAGCACGCCAAGGAAGAAGGCGAGGTTCCGTCCACACGCCACATTGACGTCGCGAAGTGCCGCAATACTCGAGGAAGCTCGGATACAGGTCAAAGCTGCATCGAAATGTCCGCCGAACAGAAGGAAAAGTGTACACCGCCATATGTGCGTGCAAGTCATTGCGTTAGCGGTCGGTCCAAACGGGGGTGTGGTAGGATTTGACGAGTTCGAGGAGGCCATTGCGCGCGCTAGTAGATTCGTCGAGTCGAGTGACGCTCGGATGCATTGTTCGATAGCGTTGCTGCGGATTTCGGGAGGACAGGAAGTTGTGAGGTTGTGTCGATGTAGAATGAGTCGTGCGTTCATGAGATGGCAAACTGGGGCGAGCATTCGGGGGTCCAGAGGTTCGTGAGCGGATAGTTGACAGGATGGTGGGAACGAGGCCATGCAGGCATTGAAGTGTGTATCGAAAGTCTGCAACGTTGAAGGAGAAATGATAGGTGATTTGAGAGTCTTGATGAGTTGCGAAACGGCTCGCACAACGTGGATGATGGGGAGGATGAAATTCGTCAGCGGTGCAACTCCGTTAGGAACCAGCATTCCGGCGTCGTGAATGTAATGGTCGTCGATTGCAGCTGGCAGACTGACATCGCAATCCGCATCCTCAATCAAAAGGGGTCGTCCAAGCTCCAACGACATATGCCTATCCCAGACATAAATTCCCCACCACACTCGACGCCTCATTTCGCCCTCAATCATCGGCCATGGCCCAGTTTCGTTATGCAATCCTATGTCCTGGGAAATTCTGACCGCGGAAGCCAACCACGTCCACGCAGCAGATTTAAGATTCATCTCCGTGAGGAAAATGCTGACTAGAATCGCCGACCTTGCATGATCAATGACGAACTCATCATTCCACGTATCTATCAGTACGCGCGAAGTCTCGATGTACTCCTTTCCTTTATGGGGTCGCTGAGCACTCGGCTCCGAGCTGAAAAGTGTACCAACTGCCAGGACAGAAAAGAAGAGCGAACTCCATACCGGAGGTACTCCATGCAAGCTCCCGGCTTTGTAGACAGCCTCATATTCCTGCTCAAACGTTGGCCAATGGAGTATAGGTATGATCATGTGGACAGATGCGTAATATGAGGTAAGCAGATGGTCTGCCAAGTGCTTCGGTGGAAGATCTGGTCGAGGTGGATTGAAATGCGCCTGTGACCCAATTTGCCGGTAAGGTGCAGGTGGCTTGAATATCCCCCGGCCAAAATTCCGGATATTCGAACGTACCCTCGACAGATCTTGAGGCGGTGGTGGACGCTGCCTTCTCTGTGGATGCGAGCCGATTTCCGGGAGTTGTAGGGCAACTTGCTGAGGTCCTTCGTTGTCAACATCCATCTGCCCCTCTCGCATATTCAACATGGACCGTAGATGTGAGTTCTCCCTCTTGACCTGTGCAATTTGTTTCTCCAAGTCCTGCACTTGCTTGATAGATGACATTCGCCTGTTTGTCTCCTTGGTGAACTGGCACTTCACATTCCGGCTGGAACATTCCGAGCAGCTTGTTGTCTCTGTCGCATCGCATTTGACTTTGCGCTCTCTGCAGGCATCACAACTTGGATCCTTCCTTCTCTGCCGATAAGCCCTCTTCTGCGCTTGCATGTTTGCAGCAGACATCTGCCCTCCTGTGGCACCTGGAGTGCCACTTGAAGATCCTGTTGAAGCCATGGAGTCCATTCCTGGTGGTCCAGGAGACGTCGTAGCTGATCCGTATGGATTTTGATATGAGCTGTGTCCCATAGGTTGCATATTCATATGCTGAGGATGTGGTCCACTTAATGGTCGAGGAGAAGCGCCCATGAGTCCTCCTTCGTATACTCCTTGTGCTCGAGGTGAAGCCGCGGACGAGACTGAGGAAGAGTCGTAAGATTTCGTAGAAGGCGCTGGCGACCTCGAGTATGAATTTTGTATCGGCCCCGCCATCTTAAAGGCCTGAAGTCGCTTCTGTTTATCCAAATGGAACTACCCGGTGGAGAGAGTCTGAGATATAGGATCGAAGGAGGCGAAGATAGAGGTTTAAAGTTCCAGCCTCATTTCACGGAGTTTTACAGACTTGCCACAAAATAATCGGAGGAAGGTTCCAAACCACAATCGGAAGAATTGCGGGGAGGTTGCTTTGCGGCCTTGGAAATGGACGATAACCAGGAGGGTTTGTGTTAGTCACGGAATAGATTTTCCTCAGGGACTTGGTCTTTGTATCTCTCCTAGGATCTGGCAGATCCGCGACACGCCGTCGGGCTGCAGTCTGGTGCAACCTCAGGGCTGCAAAGTTCCGATGCAAGTGTGCAGCGTGGCCTCCCTAGAAGGTTTCCCCACTCGACGCCAAAGCCCAAGGTACCAGAAGTCGGCAGCTGATCCGTACCGTATGGGAGCTCAATCTGTGACAGGGAATCGATCAGCTAAGTGCACCGAAAAAGGCAGTCGATGGTGGTAGTGGCTAGGCGTGGGGAGAAAAGCATATTGGTGCGGTAAAGAAAGAGTGTTGAGAAGGGAAAATGCCGACAAGAGAATGATAGGATTTTAAGTAAGGTGTGACTTTGACTGGTGCGGGTTGAAAAACAGCGAAGAAGGGAGGGTATATGACGGAAGGGCAAGCATTGGCCCTCCGCTTTAAGGCTGATTGGGAAATCTGGAGTAATCCAATGCCAAGCAAAGCATTGCAAGCATATGAGGCAGAATTTCGCGAAAAATATTTCGGTGCCCTCACTTGCTTGCCTTGCTACCCGGAAACCCTTGCAAGGTGCAGTGTTCAAGGAGCGATGGCGGTTGTCGACCCTGGCCGCTCTACGCCCACAGCTGACTCTCGCGAGCGTCAGGGGGGACGGAGCATGCGTCCAGGGCAACGTCAAGACGTTACGGAGCCCAGTTAGTCAGGGTGAGAAGCGGGAGAAACGAAGATTCTCCGGACCTCCTGGAAAACTTCCTTTTCGGGAGCCCAAAACAACATGCAAACTTGAATGTGTTGCCCTGACTTCTATCCTATTCTGATTGCCGGGTCGGCAGAGTGCCAAAGTCTGACTGTCACACGCCGGGACATGATGTGCATTGCGCTCCAGGAACTCGCGCGGGAAGCAAGGCAAGCAGGCAGCTCGGTACTGGTGAGCCGCCCCGAAGAACTCTGGAAGGACGTAGGGGTACATCATCAGATAGATTAAAAGACGTACCGGGAATTTTGGTTTGGACTGGATAGTTGATCCTCGAAAACTGGCCACTTTGGTGACCTCCTGCAGGTCTCTCGGGAGGAGGCGTCTATAGGCGTTCCTGCAACGTCCACTGCATATGTACGTCTGGCTTCCTGTCTGCTTCGGGGGGCTCCTACCGAAGAGTTCGGTCCGTTG
This sequence comes from Phialocephala subalpina, assembly GCA_900073065.1. Taxonomy (NCBI): domain Eukaryota; kingdom Fungi; phylum Ascomycota; class Leotiomycetes; order Helotiales; family Mollisiaceae; genus Phialocephala; species Phialocephala subalpina. The sequence continues at coordinate 407,829 of FJOG01000009.1, forward strand.
ATAGGGCCAGCTCGTCAAACGGCTCGGAAATAGCTTCTAGGTACTCGAGTAGGTCTTACAAAGACGACGCGTGGTTAAGATATCGTGGGAATACCAAAGAGGTTGTGAGATGCTCGTTGCTGTCGTCGTTTTCCGGTATGTCTCGTCTGCACGTCAGAATATGCAGCAGCACGTGTGTAGTCCTGCGTGGTCGTCCTCAGTTTGCGACGGCAGTAGTGGGTATATATTGGGAGCGATAAAGCCCTCCCCTAGCTAAGTCTCGCCCGATTTTGGACAGCAGTTGAACTAGCTCGCCCTCAAGGAAATTTATAGGCGATGCCGTCTTCAACCCTGGCTTGCGGAGATGGGGAGACTGGTACTGGGATTCTGAGAATGGTTGTGATTCGATAAGAGGTGGTACCTGCAACCCTTGCGAGAGAACGACCAGCATCAGCAGCCTAGAAGGTTTTGTCACCAGGGGCTTCGGAGGATGTCTCGAAGCCCATGCCGTGTCCAAGATCAGCAGTGCCAGAGGCGCCGAAAATGCATGACAATGTATGCAAGGCTGTCGTGAAGTGAGCCTTTTTGGCAGGAGTAGTGACAGGACCCTCGCAACGAACTACTATAGACATGGGGATGGGGGCTACTAATAAGACTATGAGCTGCCGTTGTCTCATCCGAACCTCGTGCCTTAATAAGTCGTATTTCATAGTTAACTTTCTGATAGTTGGGCAGGCATGGGACTTGTCCGCCAGAAAGTATGAGCCTGCCCAATAGGGAAGTAGATAAACGTTTCCTAGCGTTTCAGGATTTTCGGGTTTGCAGCTTAATTTTTTTTGGCTTTTGGTGCTGGGGCGGTGTGGAAAGGTTTGCCAGTACCTTCATACCCTTAGAGAGGAGGATGAGGTGGATCGACAGACTAGGAAGAAAAGGTAGGTCCTAGGATCTCGATTATTCGCTGGGCGGCTACGAGAGTACGTACTGCTGCTCGCTTCCTCAAGTACTGGAGTTGCGCGTTGAAAGGGTGGTGTGGCGGCCATAGGGAGTGTGGAATGGTGCTGCTGGCGTCGCCGCAGTGGGAGGATTTCGACGGGACTTGACTGGGGGGGAGCTGTTTCATGACTAGGCCCTGCCAGCCCTGAAAGCCCTGAAAGCCCTGAAGAACAGACCATGGGTTGAAGGCATGTTCCGACGGGATGAGCTGCGGCGAGCTGCCACCGCATGTGGGGTGCCAAAGTTTAACAGCGTGGAGGGTCCATACCGAATGGACAGAGACGGTAGCATGGTTGCGGTAAGGTTTGCATCCCGGAGACCTTGTCCAACAGGAAGGTCGCTGTGTTGAAAGTTTGGAGTGGCTTGATGGGCTTGTGAGGCGTGTTGGGTTCGTTGTGTGGTGTTCTTGGTTCAACTCGGATTCGGTGACTAAAAGAACTTACAGTATTCGTGTGCCCTAAAATCCAAAGGGTGCCCCAATCTGGGCCCGCACGCATGCCCGCAGCCGACTCGCATCTCCCTGTAAATCGCCTCCCTCCCCGTTTCCACCACCAAACTTCAACCGTCGACCCGACTGCCGCGAGCCAGTCAAAAGACCGGCCATGGCTGCAGAGCCCGATGTAACGCTGATATTATTCGAATTCGATATGGATACTACAGCAGCAGGTAGTCAAACCCCCGTCCCTCATCTTTTGCCGCATGGCATGGCGTGCTCCATGTTCTGCCTCAACATCTGATGAGCGACATCATGAATTGGCTGGATTGTTTCGTTTCTGCCTTGCCAATGCCATGGCCCGAGATTCAACAGCCGCGAAGAGAAGTGATGTTCATATCCACCTGTCCACCCTTCTTCCATTCCCACTCCTCGGGCCCCTATTATGGTGTGGCGTTGACTCCGAAAAAAATCTGGGGACGACACGCATGATATACTTCACATCTTTCATATGTGATGTGAGCTTGGGGCGCGAGTCGTTGTATGTGCCCCCAATTGCCGCTGCGTGGTGGTCATGATCCCGCATGTCCACTTCCTCCTCTTTTGAGTCCACGCTCTGCAGATGTGCATCCGTAACTAGCCCCTCTCAGTCTCGGATGAACGCTTACCGGCAAGTTTACAAGAAGAAGGTTGAAGGTCTAATGAGAAACGGGCCTCTAACGCATGAAGCCGAAGTCCAGAGTTCAAGAAGAGACCGTCTTGTTTCAAGGCTTCGGCTGTAGAGACTACTTTTTAAGAGGCAGAGATCATACAAGAACATCGTTCTAACTTCTATTTGGGTGTTTCCCGTCTGGGCTAGCATTGGAAAGATGTATATCCCAACGTATATCAAAGTCTATTTGAATAGACGCATTGGTAGGTTTCCAAGTGATGCCTTTGGGACATATCCTTCGACTCGGCTGTCAGGTCTGTTTGAGAGGTGACGTTGAAGAGCGAATGCTTGCTTTGGCGAACGGTCGTGCAGCCGGTCCGATGCCAACAAAGATCAGCAAGTTTCCAGATCCCCAACAAAGACCCTCCACCTTATCATGATAAGGTTTGTTCTCCTGCACGTTCAGAACCAGGAAGTGACAAGATCTGGCCGGTCCCCTGCAAAAGTATTTCAGGGACTCATGTGCATCGGTTGCTTCCGCATCTGATATCGTCAAACGATTCGCAAGCGGAGCTCCGAGGCATTTCGGATCTTGTTCTTCATCGTGAGAGGTGGCTCATAAAAACTCCTCGTCTCGAAAGTCTATTCAAATTTTTGGCTTTCGGAAGGATGCAGCCATGAAAAGGTTTTCTGGGGGTCAACGTGTTGCTGATCATTTGGTCAAATTTTCTCAAGTTTCTCCTCCGGGACCTCGCTCCAGTACCGAGTAATAGCGGCGGCTTCAAGCAGGACGACCTTCCTATTTCCACGGAGGCGAAGACCAGTACGAAAGGTACGCACGCTTTTGAGGCTTTGACACATGCCGGGGAGGAGACGTGATGGGAGCGACAGCTAGGAATGAGCCGAATTTTCCTTCTTGCGCGATGGCCGCGATGACCCAACATCGCACGGTGAAAGTGTCGAGCATCCATCATAGATAAACACCCTGTTGCAGCATGTGGAGTAAGTCTCTCTCGAAGAAGGGGATCCTCTGCAGCCAGTATGATGGCTCGTCGTCCACCTCATCGGTGGCAGGCCTGAATGCTTGAAATGCAACTCTGTAGTGACGATCTAATTACTTCAGACCGGGCAGTCTGTCCCAATTGAGGTTATGGCCGTTTGTTTCGGCGATAAATCGAGGAGGTTGAGTAGCTTTTCCTGACTCTTTGAAACGGTTGAACGCTTGTTCATTCATGAGCTACCTGATAAGGATGTCCTTGGCAAATTGCACAGCCTCGACTGGTCTATGGAGCTGCACATTCTACGCTTGTTCAAACTTCTTTGGGACGATCTTTGCACAACGCCATTTAACGTCAGTCGCCGTCACAGGGCGAGGATCCTGGCTTCAGCATCCTAGTCGAGGCTTTAGGTTACGGAGGTAGGGGATGTTAATGGACTGTGGGAGCCTCTTTGGGCGTGGCGGGAGGACTTTACCGAGCCCCAGGGAACCCGGGAGGTGGAGATCTGGCGTCGTGGAAATTTGATGGTGCGCAGGTGCAGAGCAGATCCTAGGGAAGTCCCAGCACAGTCGAGCACTAGCAAACGTCACAAATTGACGCTCGCTATGATAGGGTTTCCAAGGACGATCATCTCCACTGTCGTCGTGATTCCAGCGGGAATCCCGCAAGGCATATCTAAAACAAAGTGACAGCTCACATTTTTTCTCCTACTTAGATCTCAGAAGGACCCCAAGACCAAGAGCTGTCATCAGTTCGCCTCCTTCTGCCGCACGGCCAGAAACAATTGGCACCGGAAATAAGAGTTCCATCTTGGCTGCTTGATCCTGAAGAGTCGGATGGGGGTTCGAATCCGCTCCATGATCTTCAGAACAGAGTTTGGACAGCGTGGCTCTTCCCCGGGGGGTTGGGGCTACATCCGCGCTGGCAACAGGATGCTCCGGTTTCAACAGGTCGAATTCAGGTGAGGATACAAAGTATACAGTACCGAGTTCCGTGCCTTTCCTCATAATGAGGCTCAATATCAATAACAGAAGCACCTTGCTCTTAAGACGTTGATTCTGGCTTGGATTCCGAACTCGCCAGATGGGCAACTCGCCGCTCTAAGACGTGTCGGTGACTGGAAAATCGAGATTGTGTGACTCGAAACCTGTGGAAATCCTCCTGAAAATCCGATTCGCAAACATTTCCCAGAGCTGCATCGGGAAGACTTCGAAAGGGGCAACACACAAGCCACCACATACCACAAAGCTTGTCGGCATGAAGGATCCTCACGTGGCAGCAATGAGACCGCTCGATTAAAGCCGCCGTAATACCAGATGAGGTTAATATCCGCAATCTAAGACATTCTTTGTGCGACCCGCGCTCGCTGCCCGCGATGATGAGGTATGACGGTGGCATCGAGGATCCGAACCGAATCCGAGGCAATGCCTGAGACGAGGTGCAAAGTGGATGCATATGTGGACGAGTTCTCTGCCGACGCCTCCTTTCTCTTTGCTTCTTCGCTTCTTCGCGTCTTCCTTATGAACGGCAAACCAGACCTCTTCAAGGAAGGTCCCAGGATCTTCGTTCAGCATGCTTCGGAAGGCGCCGCTGTCCTTGAAGAATCGAGGTCGTTCCAGCCAAACACATCTCACCGCCCGCATTATTCTGCCGCTCGACGAAAAAAACCACAATTTTCGATGGTTGGTAAGATTTCCAATTGTCAATTCTCCGATGACAGACCGATATAGACTCCATGCTAGGAGCAGAATCTTCTCGCTTGAGTGAGGTATATTTCCAGATAAATCATTAATTCCATTCGTCTTTTCTTTCTTTTTTCTAGCCTACGAGTTGTACGAATCACAAAGGTTGTCTTGGGAGACCTCCAGTGACACCAAGGAGCCAGAAGACAGTGAGACAAGATCTCTGAGTTGTGGAAACCTAATTCAGACGTCAAGCAGCTCTTCTTCCATCGCCGGACCCTCCGCGAATACGACAAACTCTATACTTCGAACACAAACCTCACTTCGATACCTATATCTACCCCACCTCCAAGATGTGCAAATCAACACACCACCAGCTCCTCCACGACCTCCCAAAATGCGAACACCACCTCCACATCGAAGGCTCCCTCTCACCCACCCTCCTCTTCTCTCTCGCAGCCAAGAACGCCATCTCCCTCCCAGACCCCTCCATCGACCCCTCCTTCACCTCCCCCAAACCCTTGAACAACGATACGAAAACTTCACATCCCTCAATGATTTCCTCCACTACTACTTCATCGGAATGTCCGTCCTCCTCCACTCCTCCGACTTCGAATCTCTGGCATATGAATACTTCACACGAGCACACAACGACGGGGTCCATCACGCTGAGATATTCTTCGACCCGCAAGCTCATACAAGTCGAGGAGTTGCTTATGGGACTGTGGTTGAAGGACTGGTTGCTGCTCAGAAAAAAGCTGAGAAGGAGTTTGGATTGAGCTCAAAATTGATATTATGTTTCTTGAGACATTTGCCAGCTAGTGAGGCAGGAGAGACGTACAAGGAGGCTGAAGCTCTGGGGCATTTTTCAGACGGAACAGTGGCTGGTATTGGGTTGGATAGCAGCGAAGTCGGCTTTCCACCTGAGATTTTCAGGGAGGTGTATACATCTGCTGGAAAAGCCGGGATCAGGAGAACAGCGCATGCAGGCGAGGAGGGCGATTCGACATATATCTCGAGAGCGCTGGATCTTTGCAATACAGAGCGAATTGATCATGGGATTCGATTGGTGGATGACGAGGAGTTGTTGAAGAGAGTTGCCAAGGATAAGACGTTGGTTACGATGTGTCCACTCAGTAACGTGAGACTAAGGTGCGTGACCAAGGTTGCGGACCTGCCAATTAGGAAGTTCTTGGATGAAGGAGTCAGATTTAGCATCAACAGCGACGATCCAGCCTATTTTGGAGGATATATATTAGATAACTATTGCGCGGTCCAGGAATCATTCAACCTGAGCTTGGTGGATTGGAAGTTTATTGCTGTAGCCGCAATAGAAGGAAGCTGGTGTGATGCGGAGAGGAAGAGTGCGTTGCTGGCTAAGCTTGAGGAGTGGGAGGAGAAGTACAAGAGCGTGGCTTGAAGTGCTAGAAGAGACGATTAGCAGGTGAGCTGCTTCTTTGCTTGAAGATAAAGGACAGAGAAAGTCTCTGCACCGCATTTCCAATCTCCCAGATTGTTCTGGAAACTGGAGAAGGTTAGAATGTCCCAGATAAGGCTGGGAGATTGAAAACGCTGTCTTTGCTTCTTCCTTGGTCATAGGTATCTTTGTGTGTATCACCAAGATCTGTAGCATTTGATACTTTGGTGTTGGGCACGAGTTGCAGCTGGCAAACATTTCAACAAGCCTTTGTACAGCTAGGTTTTTGTAATGTTACAGACTTCAAGGAATGATTTCCGCAACAGCTTGCATGAAATTGTTCCCATCAAATGTTGAATGTCCAGAAACAGAAAGGGCAAGATGTCACTATCCTTGACATCGGAAGTCTTACAGATTCTCAATTTATATTGGTCGCAGTCCGGCGTACAAAATTGGGTCCATTCAACATCTGTATAGTGTTAAATAAGCACGAATTTTCTGAGCCCCTAGTGTGGTTTCGTTGATTGAAAAATCGAAGAAGCCAAACCCAAAACAATGTATTATATTTTTGATCTGTTTGACTTTTCAAGCGAAGGGAATCTCGCTACTCGCTACTCGAGTGAGCCGGTATGTCCCCCTTTTGAGACGTTGCGATTCTGTTTTGTAATTTAGGTTGAATTGTTGATGTGAATGGTAGTTTTGGGACTATTTCGTTTGGAAAGCTCTGAAGTGAACTGGGACATTGATATTTGCATGAGAATCGATGCATAGAAGAGGCTTCGTGAATATTAATGGGCGTCGCCCATTCACGCATCAGGAGCTTGTGCATTTGATTCAACCTTAATCATCAGGACATCTACAGTCTTTCTATTCAAATCATTTTGTCTATGCAGCCCAAAGGTAACCTGCAGCAGCACAGTTTCTGTCAGCTGTAGAGTAGCACTCAAAGAGACAATCTCTGTCCTCACAACCTTTCAGATGTGCTTCCGCTGCCCAAGGAGCAGGTCTCCACCACCCCGTCTCTTATCACAAGGGGAAGCAAACGAAGAACAACTACCCAGATACTCGTTCCTTCGCCCTCTCGGCCACAAGATAGTCAAGAACCCACAAATATATCCAAGGCGCGCAGTCATATCCCCCAAAGTCAGAGCCGCTCTCGAAGCTCTCGCATCTCTAGAGCCCGATGCACCTGCTTACGTTTCTCGAGTTCCAGCCCGCATATCGGCCAAGCCCTTCCGAGAACCAGAAGAAAGGAAAGCTAGGGAGCTCGACCTCGATCGCAAATCCGCAATACCGCAACACAGCGTGGGGCAGAATCCGAAATACAAAAAGCAGATGGCAAGGAGGAGATATCAACGTCCTTGGACGATGAAGGAGTGGAGGTATGTGGAGAAGATTTCGAGAGACGTGACTGAAGAGGAGATGAGGGTGTTGGTGGCGAGGTTTAGGAAGAGTTTGTGGGTGATGCATTTTCCTTTGGAGATGAGTAGAGAGTAGGGTTGCTAACTTGGTCTTTTTGTAGTGGATGGGAACCAACGGAAGGACAGATGAGGGCGTGGGGCAGAATCCGAAATACAAAAAGCAGATGGCAAGGAGGAGATATCAACGTCCTTGGACGATGAAGGAGTGGAGGTATGTGGAGAAGATTTCGAGAGACGTGACTGAAGAGGAGATGAGGGTGTTGGTGGCGAGGTTTAGGAAGAGTTTGTGGGTGATGCATTTTCCTTTGGAGATGAGTAGAGAGTAGGGTTGCTAACTTGGTCTTTTTGTAGTGGATGGGAACCAACGGAAGGACAGATGAGGGGGGTAGACCGCGCTGCGGGTAGTGTGCCTTGGACATCGATCGAGCACAGTGTAGGGAACAACAGTGTCCTTGTCGCTGTGGAGCAATCATAATCATAATAATGTAGGCTCTCGGCACTAGCCCCTGCGCAAGAACATTTCTTTGCCCACCTCGATGTCACGAATTTATTAGGTTAGTGGTACTCGAGGAAGACATTCGACTTTTCCAGATATTAATTTCAAACAGTTCGGACATCACTGTTACCGAAAGCAGAGAGTTGACAACTCCCAGATTAGATATCTTCATCCCCATGTTGTCATTATTTCCGCGGACGGTGGACTTGGATGGCACATCAAGCTTTCAGCAGCGAAGTTCTTTCCAACAGAATGCATTCTGCTTTCATGCAAGACGCAGCAACACGCATAGCTCCTTCACTGAGTTTGGCTTCAACAGAAAAGCCTATTTGATTGTACCTCAGATCTTGGGAGATCTACTGCTCGAAACCAGAAGGATATCGCGGGGTCAAAAAGGTCGACGCTCATTGGCCCCCGATCCGAGCCCCTGAAATTCCTTAGCTCCGATGCAACGACACATCTATGGGTTAAAATGAAATCTGCTATGGTTGATATGTAGAGTTGTGGCCTCTAGAGATAGTTATTTGGGTGGTGTTAGGCTTCTGTCCTAAATTTTAGAGGATCTGACAAAAGACGTCGTGCGATGTCGTTAAGTGTTTCCGGCGTGCTAAGAGATGAAATCAACAATGTTCCAAGTACGCGAAACGCTCCACAACTTTATTAATGTAATGGCGGATCCTCTGGGGCTTTCGCAGATCTTATAATTGCCAAACACTGTTTGGATCTTCATGCAAAAGCTCCACGGACAACTAGTATCAGGATTAGAGTGGTGAACAATAGATTCATGAACGGATGTTATCTTCTCCCACTGATCGAGAACACGAAAGAGAAATCCCTTAAAGTCACAGGATGTAGGGGTGCTTGCGGGACATGTTATGTTGTCACTAAGAAATGCACCTCACGGCCCTTCCCATAGCAATCAAGGTTTTACTCTTCCCATTATTCCGTCCTTTTCGTATAAATGTGTCGTGGCGCCCTCGCTTATTTTCGCTCACTTTAGTATCGCAACCCTACGTCTAGCTATTTGTTGTACGTATGGCTATTCTATGTATATAGCCATTTCTTGAAAGTATGGCTTTGATCATTATCGACTGCTCTGAATGCAACGACGAATCCGTAGTCCTTACTTGCCTGTGGCCAAGTGAAACTCAATGAACTCAGGTGTCAGGATTTTTCGCTCAACCGCCTATCTGTCTGATACTGCAATTGCAGCAACGACTGCTATTATATCAGCTGTGACATTTACCGTTGCTTGGGCTTCAGGAAGCGCTAACGTTCCACGACTAACTCGCAGGTTCTCTCATGTCATTAGTGGTATGTGTGACTGCGGGCTTCTTGGGACAGTGAAGTTATGAACCGGGAATGCTCGATGACCTTGAAGTTCTTGCGCCAGTTAATCTCTTGTAGCCTCGAGAGTTTTGTGCCTGCGAGCACTTTTTCTTGGTTGGGGCCGAAACAAAACACGCCTTCCACCACCGGCCTTCTTGGTTCTCTCCACAACAAGACACGCCTTCCACAAGCTACCTTCTCAGTTATCACGAGAACAATCGTGGTTCCCGCAACGACTTTAGCGTCTGTCCCCCTTTTTTCAGGCGCAGAATCAAGCTCAGCTTCATCGGCTGCTCAACGTGAACTCTTCAAGTCTTCATTGATTACTGTGACTACCAGATCTTTTCACAGTCGAGTTCACAAAGATTCTCAGCGTGAGCTACTGGACTCCGTGAGCTTCAAGAGTCATTAGCTGCTGTTGTACTCAGTTTCGTCCACCGTTCACTCTGGGTTTTGATCCTCGTACTCATCTTTCGAGGTTAGTTTCGACTGCTCACCTCGTTTTGTTGTGGTTATTCACCACAAACAGCACTCGCCTCTTTAAGATATTTAGTTGCAGAACTCTTTCTTCTTCGAACAAGGCTTCCTCAATCTTGACAACTCTACAACGCGACAACTCGAAACAACACAAATCGCAAAGATCGGTATGAGCCTGCAGGCACCGAGTCTCACCCAGCGCCGCGGTCAGCCTACACCTCACATTAGAGATTTACAAGCCGCAAACCAAGGATTTAGAACGCTGAGAGCTAACATCGAGCACCGAGTTCAAGTAGGGACCGCAACAGAGTTTCCTGATGGTCTACACTCTCCCTCTACACACCTAGCCAACTTCGAGACTGAAGAGCTGTTTAACATACATCCTATTCGCGCTGGAGATCATCCGGCTTCAATGATCACTTCTCAAGCCTCCACTCAACAAGAAACAAATTCCGAGATCGGCACTACTTTCCCATTCGTGCCTCCATCGAAGACACAAAAGCACAGCAAGATGTCTTCTCACGGTGATGATGACTTCGTTCCCAGCTCTACTCCCTCTACCGAGTCAGGCAAGAAGAAGCGCTCTCACAAAAAGAAGAAGGGTAAGCTTTTGTCCAACGCCCATTGCATGACTACAGTTTCTCACGATTTTTCAATAGAAGAGTCACCTGCTAAAGGTGTTGCCCGCCGAAAGCGTTCCCGTCGTGCATCACGAGAGGAGGAGTACCCTCAGGAGACGGTTTCCAAGAAAACAGAACGAAAGAAGAAAGTCCCTACAGTACCAAAGGCCCCAAAGCGAGCAAAGAAGGCATTAAAATACGATATCCTCGAGGATGAGCAGCGTCTGTTAGGAAGCGATGCAGGTACATCTGGTGCCCAAATGCCAGTCAAGGATGCCAATACAGGAACCATGAATTCGGGCCAGATTGGAGGTGTCCTTCCATCCGCCTCTGATGAATTCGAAGCTGATAACAAACAATCGAGAAATAACAAGGCTCGTAGAATCCTTGGTAGGTGATCTTTCTCAACTTTTGACGTTGCCCTGGGGGAATCGCGCCCAAGTCAAGAGTCCCATGCTCACTTCCAGCTCACAGACTTTGAGTTATGGAGGCACGCTTCTTTCAACTTGAAATATAAGATGACTTACTGACGTCTGTTCTCACATAGCGAAAACTCCCCTCCCGAGTCCCCTTTCCGACTCAAATATTCCACCTCGAGATCCTAGTATTGCGCCAATTGCCAACATGGGCCAATTCCAACCACTCATGGCCATGCCACAAAGCAACAACATGTTCCACCAAGCCAATGGTCCCGTGCTACCCGGCCTCGGCGGATATGGACAATATCAAACACAACTGTCGTCTGGAGGAGTTGGGGGAAATACAACACAACAACCGACTTACTCTTTTGAAGGTGGAAATTCCCACCAGGACGGTTTCGTTGTCTATAATGGATTGCAATCACAACAGCAAGGCGTCAGCAGTGGCTTTGTGCCATATATGAGTCCATTCATGCCCGGCCACAGCAACTACCAGAGCATGGGCGATGAGTCTATGACCCAAGATCAACCAAGACTTTTACCAGGTTTTGGTACCCCAGTCGGAGCTTCAGCTACAATTGGACTAGGCAGCGCTCGTGGTGATCCTATCGCACAGGCTTATAGTAGCATGATGGCAGACATGGACGCCGGCAGATATCCCACAGGGTATGAAGAACTTACAAACGGAGGGGGCTTTCAAAGACTCCAGGGAGTCAATTATAATGATTTCCCGCTCTACGGTTCGCCATACAACAACTTCAGCGGTCTAGAGTCAAGCCTTGGCCGTCTTGCAGGAAGTGGATTCCAATTCGATGACAATGCCTTCTGGCAGACTGTGGGTTCACAACCTCAGACACAATTTGGCCAACCTCAAGGGTTTGGCTACGGCCTGCCCCACGCACCCAGCTACCAAAATCAGTATGACCCTCAGGATTACCCCGCACCTGCTCAGACACCAGCCCCTCCCAGAGAGTGTATCATGCCAGGGACCCCGATTGTAGATGATCTCACTGATCCGCAAATGCTGGCTGATGGCTTAGAGTTCGATCGAACAATGGCAATTGCGGACGAGCAAATGAGATCTTCAACTGCGCCTTCGTCCTATGCTAAATTTGAGACCGCTAGCCCTGTTCCTCCACAAAATGAGCGACCTTACCAAGCTGAATCCGGTTTCGAAATATTCGGTCCCAAAGTTCAAGAAGAGGAGAGTCAGGATATTGAGAATGCTGGAGTCAATCCTGGCCAACCGATCAACCCCGCGCTGGACACCTCGGTTCCTCATGGCAATAAATGCGCGTCGAACAAGAATGTCGTTCTCCAACAATTTAACTTCCTGGCATTAATGGATGCCCTTGAACAAGGAACAAGCTGGGTTCCCCCGAACGATTTCGAGCTCGCTGTAACCCCAAAGCACGAAGTCGAGATCACTTTTGATCAACAGCTCCCCGCAGTGTTCAACGAGTACATCTTTGAACAATGTCTCTGGCTTTTCCAAAGACACCACGAGCGTAAGCTCGCCATGAAGGAGGGTTATACCGGAGGTTCCATCGCCCACATCTCCAATGAATTCTTTGCAACCTTCGGTGTCCGAATCACGGAAAATAGAATTGAGAGTCTGTTCAGGGCCATGGAACACAGCTCTATGGCTTTGTTCTTCGGGCTCGGCAATCAGAACGAGTTCGTTTACTGGGACTTCCAGAAAAGAAAGCCTTACAGACTTATGTATCTGCCAGAGTTTACTGTACTCGAGCAACCAGAGCGTGCTTACAACTTTCTCGAAACAGAGGAATCTCTAGCCTGGGCTCGAGATCTTATCCAGTTTGTCCGATTTAGCCGCTCTCAAGCTGGCTAGGCACCTCAAAATCCATAGGAATTCCCTTTATTCAACACTGTATGATGTACTGTACCACTCCTCGAATTCTTCGTTCTTCAACTTTGCGGTTCTCCGATGCCTGACTTCTCATTGGCGATGCTTTTGCCCTGTTGTACATAGTTTGCCTCGATGAATAATGCAATGAAAGTCATGAATACCACCTCTTGCAGCGGTCTCAATCTCCCAGCCTCGCCTGGACTTTCTTAGCCAACTTTCTCCAAGCAAGGACAGTGGCTGGCTAACACTATGACGCTTCTATACAGGTAGTATGTCAGCCTGGCCTAGTCTCTTTGATTTTCCTGTCAAGGCTGGGAGATTGAAAACGAACTCCCGGGACTCGTGACTTGACGCTGTGCCACTGTGACTGTGTAAATAGGCTGAATCCATCTCACGTAAGAGTATAGATACCACCAGTTGCTCCTCTCATCTCACCAATCCGAACTCCAAACCTCCCAACCTCGAAAGATGGCACCCAAATCCAAACAAAAGAACTATCCAACGCCTTTTCAAGCTTCTATACTCGTTGAAGATATCAAAATCTACGCCGCACTTACCCCTCATCAAGGGCCAGAGCAGCAGACTAAACCTCAACACAAATGCGTGCAATGCTGTACAACTTTGGTGAAGGAGGAGAGAGGGACGTGCCAGAGATGTCGACTGAGTTATCTGTGTCCGCCTGTGTGGGGATTGTAGGATTCGCGAAACGGGTAGTGGGAAGGTACAAGTGCTCAAGGGATGTAGTTGGAGTCTTGGGGCTTAAATGAAACTGAAGTGGCTCGTTGTGCCCGACAAAAGGACTTAGAGCAGGATTGTCAATGTTCTCGAAGGATGGCGACGGGAAATATGGTGGAGAGTTTGTGGATAGGATAATGGAGGATCTCGAATGGGGAAGACCAGTGACATGAGCAATCCAAACCTTGCAACTCGCGAATGTATCTTCGAAGGTTTTGTAAATTACCGTTGAGAGAATACGATGCTTCGAGGACTTCTAGGAGGTATTCGAAATCTTTGGCAGCCTTTATAGCGTATACGTAATCCATGGAATTGAGGCACTGCTCACTTTTCTTTATGATGTATTGCCCTGACCATATGCCTAGCTTTGTCAATGCCCCAGGATGGAACGGCCGTCAAGGCGAAATTGGAAAGATGTGAATCATGAATGTCCCTGGCCTCAAAGGACATTTTGTAGCGAAACTCTCCCTCTATAATGCACCGCCCAAAGACGCAAAATAAAGCTGCAAAATTGTCCGCGAGTATAGACCGTCTGTCTACACGACCTTCAAGCCATCACAATTTACCTCACAAGCAGGGACATTCACAAACAACCTCCTTCACTACACCCAACTACCTCCCCCCTCCCCAAATGTGCACCTACGCCAAACGCCGCTACATCCACTGCTGGCACCTCGAACCCTTCATACTCTCCTCTGGTCGCCACAAAAACGGCCGCTGCACCAAAGCCATCAAATCCAGAAAAGACTGCAAGTTTGACGAAAAGAAGGCATATGAGACAATTGAGGTGTGGGGAATCTGTTCGGATATTGGGCATGTGATGCGGAATCATAGGTCGGGGAAGAATAGGGGGGAGGGAGGAGGGGAGGGAGGATTATGTTGATGAGGTTGTTGAGGATTATTTGACGAAGGGGATTGAGAAGGGAGTGTGGGTTTAGGGAGCGGATTGGTGAGGGGAGCGATGGTATGGTGGAGCTGGTGGGTTTTTGTGGGTTGGCGGGATGTCTATTATGGTGTAAGTTTCGTTGTTCCTGAGCGTATGGGAGATTGGTACTAACAAGATACGTGCTGGCAGGTGGGTGGTGTTGGATTACAATTGGGAAGGGCGGTGGCATTTACTGAAGGTTGACTTGTGTAGAGTCTTTGTGAATGCACTAGATTTTTGGGGTGATTCAGTCATGCTCAAAATTTTTATCTGAAATAGGAGTGAGTGTCTACACACGAATCCAACCCAAGTTACAAAGACTATACCACGCACATTGTCCCTCGTCTGTGTGGACATCGTCGGCTGAAGAGTAAGCCATCCAAGTACCGAAGCAACTCAAGATGTGTCGATACATCGAAGTCAGCTACACTCGGTGTGGCTGCACAACCTACCACGTCCCAACTCGGTGCCAAAAAGCAAGACGCAATTGCTACGACTGCCCGAACTTCCCGGTGGTCGTCATCGATCAAGTCAAAGAAAAGAGCAGATGTGGGTTCTGCGAGGAGGAATGGCTGGAGATGAAGTTCGAGTGTCCGGTGAAGGAGAAAATGCAGAGACAGCTGAGGGCTAGTCGTACACCTAGACAGTGCATGCTGCGACCGATTCCTTGCCAACCATCTTGAGATGGAGAGTGTGTAGGGTATGGACAGGAAATCAAACGGAGATGCTAGCAATGGAAATAACAAGGCTGCAAGCAACAGCGTTTCCAACAATGATCGTTTGGAGGTCCAATATTTTGGTATGCAATGCATGGTATATGGACGAACATCGAGGATATCATGAGCGGAAGGGCAAAACTAAGGACACAATGGCTTGTACTCCGTACTACAGTATAATAAATCCAGCCTCAATGCGAGAAACTCAACGGGCATATTGCGTGGAATGATGATACACATCGGAAGCAATCAAAAAGAATCAACTTCAAGCTCTTTTCAAATAAAGCGAGCACTCGCTCTTTCATTCGGGAGATAATTCTTTATCTCCGGCATTATCCGAAAGCTCTAAGACGTTAAGAATAGAGACCAGCTTCGAAATGATCCAAGAGGGGAGGGACTTAATACCAGAATGAAAAATGAGGCATCGCAAAGAGAAGCGTCGTTTTGATGAAATGTGCAGTAAAAGTGAAGTTGGCCTCCTTCTATCCCGAAGTGCTTCGTTTCATAACCAACACGTGTTTGCTGGTGCTTGTATTATTCGATGGTGGAGCCCAAGCTCGAGCCGCCTGTCCGTGTGGCCAATCAAAGGCACTCAAGACTTTTGCCCGAGAATTCCCGCTAGCGGATCAAGACCTCAAATATTTGTCCAGAGCTTCTCTTTTTTTTTCACAACATCTATCAATTGACCATATCCACCCTCCTTGAAGACATCGCATCTTCCCATCTCCACTCCTCCTAATATTCTCCCTCGTTCGCACACATACATATAATACTATGGCCTCACCCGCAACCTCAACCGGCTCGTCAAAGGTCGATGCCGTCGTCCAGAAGGTCGCAGCCAGCACCCCAGAGAAGCTCAGCGGTGTCGCTCTCTACTCCAGATTCGCCTTGGCTGGTGCAATCTGCTGTTCAGTCACTCACGGTGGTCTCACACCCGTCGATGTGTAAGTCTCGAATCTGCCATGCTCTAGATACCTGTCAAATTTTATATTCGGTGCGATAACAGAAGCTTTTACTGACTCGCCATCAAAACAGCGTCAAGACCAGAATTCAACTCGATCCCGTCACATACAACAAGGGTCTCGTTGGAGGTTTCCGACAAGTCATTGCTAAGGAGGGAGCTGGTGCTCTTTTGACTGGTTTTGGCCCAACTGCTGCTGGATACTTCCTCCAGGGCGCATTTAAGTTTGGAGGATATGAATTCTTCAAGCAACAGTCCATCAACCTCCTCGGATACGAGACTGCCTCCAACAACAGAACCGCCGTCTACTTGGCATCTGCCGCTATCGCCGAGTTCTTCGCCGATGTTGCTCTCTGCCCTCTCGAGGCCACCCGTATCCGTCTCGTCTCCGAGCCAACATATGCCAATGGTCTCGTCGGTGGATTCAGCAAAATGCTGAAGAACGAGGGTGTCGGTGCTTTCTACGCTGGTTTCGGACCAATTCTGTTCAAGCAGTAAGTTACATGAATTTGCCGGCGAGAGTGGGATACTGATGAGGGATATAGGATTCCATATACCATGGCCAAGTTCGTCGTCTACGAGAAGGTCGCCGAGTTCGTCTACACCAAGGTTGACAAGAAGACTGCTTCCGATGGACTGCAGACTACCATTAACTTGGGTTCCGGTCTCATTGCTGGTTTCGCCGCCGCCATCGTCTCACAACCCGCTGACACCATGTTGTCGAAGATCAACAAGACCAAGGGTCTTCCAGGAGAGGGAACCACCAGCCGTTTGATCAAGATCGCCAAGGAGCTTGGTCTCAGAGGCTCATACGCTGGTATTGGTGCTCGTCTGTTCATGGTTGGTACCTTGACTGCTGGTCAATTCGCCATCTACGGTGATGTCAAGAAGGCTTTGGGAGCTACTGGGTAAGTGACAAATACTCAAATCTGCATTGTTCCATATGCTAACGTATTTTTAGTGGTGTCGAGATCTCGAAATCCTAGATTAATACAGTGTAGAAGGATAGAATACTCTATGGGAAGGCGAGCGGGCAATTCGCTTGCACAGTCTTCACATGGATAGAACTGCACTTCGGTTGGGTTTTCTGCATCGTTTGGGTTGGTCTTGGTTGTCTTTCATCGAGCTTTTCTAGAGCATAGACGTCCTTGCTGTTATCTTGAAGGAGGGGCGGGCTTGATTTCCACCAAAATCGGGCGTCTGTACAATAGGTCTCTTCTCTGTTACCACGAATAGACGACACTGGGAAACTTCTATAATACCGTACGAACCTAAATGACTACGTGCGGGAAAGCGAAGGTACCTGAATCTCCAAGTGCCCGAACAAGCCGGGTAAGTCATCAGAAATGGGTTTCGTAGCCACCAATCACCTCTTTGGCAACTTGCATTGGGTTTAGAGCCAATAACGGGACTCCCATGGACCTTTCCATATCTAATCGATCAAGCCTATCCCAAGTCTTCCTCACTTCCCACACTAAGACTTGATGGTGAACTTCATGCATACATCAAAAATCGGTGGCTGGCCCAGGCATTCACACGGATCAACCTATTGCAATCCAGCACTCTACACGGTGCCTGAACCAAGTCCGTATCATCCGCAGACGATTAGTGTACACCAGCCACGGAAGGACTCTAGCACTCCCTCGTAGCGATAGGGGCGTCGAAGAAGAAAGAAATTGAGCAGCACCCCATTCCATCCAAACCACTCAATACAACGCCATGTGGAGAGATTCAACTGGCGATAATGTAGGACGACTCGTGGGGTAAGGAGTAATTCGTGGGATTTCAGTTGGGCTGTGCTCTGTACAATGCGGGCCTTTTTCCTTTTGGTTGATATAGGAGTGGCACAGCATACAGAGAGGGGTCTGGGGAAAGCTGCAGGCTTGTTGGTGGCATGAAGCCGGATGACGTTGCACGCTCTTCGTGAAACTGAACAACAAGCATGATGGAGCACAACAAGGGTATGGAATTCGCGGGAGCTGTCCAGTGAATATTGAAACGAGTCCAATCATATCAATTAGATCCTTGATCAGATACTCCATTCCATGCTGCTAGTCAAAGCTTGAGTGACTGTGCCAAGGCTTTGACACAGCTAATCCTAGTTCCTGGTGAAGCTCGACGAGTTGACGCTGCACAACCCCACCAAGTGAACCAAGCCCATCCCATTACCAAACCCAACTACCCAAACGAGCGAAAGGCGAGCCCAAGTCTCGCGCTTTTAAAGACCACTTCGTCCCCTTTCACCATCTTTCCGGAAACTTCTTCGTGTTCTCCCCTATTGCCAAATTACCGCAAACTTCGCCTTTCCGCAACTCATCGGTCATCTCGACCTGAAATTCTTCCGCAATCACTCCACAACCTCACATAAAAGCTCAGCAAGCAACACCGCAAAGATGGTTCATCTAGCATCTATCCCAAGAGACCACGAGGTCAACCAACCACTTGTCGACGGTATGGCGAAATTGAACATGGCTCCCGCAGGTGCCGATGGTAGGGGCTCTACGCTCCTTCAGATATCCTTCCGTAATTTACAGTGCTGATTCCTTGGACAGACACCTTCACGACGACCGTTTACGGCTCTCGATTCGCTGCTGAAGATCTGCCAAAGTATGAGATGCCAGAGAAGGAAATGCCAAAGGAGGTAGCCTATCGAATGATCAAGGATGATTTGAGTCTTGATGGAAATCCCATGCTGAAGTAAGTTTACGCCTCTCCCATGTCTCCCATGTCTCCCCACACTTTCACATCTCTTGATCTCCTGACTCTGCCACACCAATGTCCCCAGAGTGAAGGGTGATTGGACCTGCTAACTTCGAGACCTCCCAGCCTGGCAAGTTTTGTTACCACCTACATGGTAAGTATCCACATTGTCCTGCAGGTTCACGGCCAATGGTAGCTAACTGACGTCTGCGAACAGGAGAAAGAAGTCGAGGACCTCATGTGCGAATCCTTCTCGAAGAACTTCATCGATTACGAAGAGTACCCACAATCTGCGGACATTCAGAATAGATGCGTATCCATGATCGGCCGTCTGTTCAATGCTCCCGTCAACGAGGAAGGCGCGGCTGCTGTTGGCACATCTACAGTCGGGTCATCTGAGGCTATCATGCTGGCAGTCCTCGCTATGAAGAAGCGCTGGCAAAACGCTCGAAAGGCTGCTGGAAAGCCCTGGGACAAGCCGAATATCGTTATGAGCTCTGCGGTCCAGGTCTGCTGGGAGAAGGCGGCGAGATACTTCGAGGTCGACGAGAAATACGTTTACTGCACACCGGACAGATACGTGATTGATCCTGAGGAGACGGTCAATCTGGTGGACGAGAATACGATTGGTATCTGTGTTATTCTGGGCACGACTTATACCGGAGAGTACGAGGATGCCAAGGCTGTCAATGATCTCTTGATCAAGAAGAACATCGATACCGTCATTCACATCGATGCTGCATCTGGCGGATTCGTGGCTCCGTTCGTTGTCCCAGACCTCGAATGGGACTTCAGACTTGAAAAGGTCGTATCCATCAACACTTCCGGCCACAAGTAAGAATCTCTCTCCTCTCCAAGGACATTCTAACAAGCAACAGGTATGGTTTGGTCTACCCAGGCGTAGGTTGGGTCATCTGGCGAGCCCCCGAATACCTCCCCAAAGAACTGGTCTTCAACATCAACTACCTCGGCGCCGACCAAGCCTCCTTCACCCTCAACTTCTCAAAGGGCGCCTCCCAAGTCATCGGCCAATACTACCAACTAATCCGACTCGGAAAGCACGGTTACCGCGCCATCATGACAAACCTTACTCGAACCGCAGACTACCTTTCCGAGTCCCTCGAGCAGTTGGGCTTCGTCATCATGTCTCAAAAATCCGGCGAAGGCCTTCCGCTCGTCGCTTTCCGTCTTGGAAAGGATGATGATCGATCGTATGATGAGTTTGCGCTAGCTCATCAGCTGCGTCAACGTTCATGGGTTGTACCAGCTTATACCATGGCTCCTAAAACCGAGAACTTGAAGATGCTCCGAGTCGTTGTTCGTGAGGACTTTTCGAAGAGCCGATGTGATCAGCTGCTCTGCGATATCAAGCTCTGCATGCAAGTTCTGGAACAGATGGATAAAGATTCAGTGAAGAGAAATGAGGCGTATATTCATGCCCACGCAACTCATGTTGGAAAGGCGACCCACAATCATCCGCATTACAAGAATGAGAAGCA
The DNA here is from genome assembly GCA_900073065.1 of Phialocephala subalpina. NCBI lineage: Eukaryota > Fungi > Ascomycota > Leotiomycetes > Helotiales > Mollisiaceae > Phialocephala > Phialocephala subalpina. Next base: position 428,151 of record FJOG01000009.1, read on the forward strand.
TTCGTTGCAGGGAAAGAGTGGGAAGACGCATGCTGTATGCTAAGCTGACTCTTTTTCTTTTGTGATCTCCCGAGAGGTAAGGTGAGGTACATCTACTCTGCCAACTGGGTTCTAGCAACGCACGAATTGTGGGAGGACGGCTAGGGATGATCATTCGCGTACGAAGAGCTTGGAATTGGTTGGGCTTGTGTGATGATGGTAGGTTTCTGATATGGAAAATGGCGAATGGGCGGCGTGGCATGGGAGGGTGCGCTGGACTTATGGAATGGGGGCAAAATTCTTCTCACTGATACGAACTATACGACACAACAACAAAACGATACAGAATACATTCGACAGCATGGATTTTATTCAATGGTTTCGAAGCATACATGCATGGCTTTAGATAGGTACAAAACAATGCGATGCTTTTTATAGCAGCCTTCTTGGCATTGAAGTACACGTGATGCCGCCCGAGGTCGAGGTCCAGTGAGAAAGGGTTAGTGAGAACAAGTGCTCGAGGCTTTCACGCAAGATTCATCACCCCAAATGTCCCTCACTTTCTTGTAATTTACGGGTGTGTCATGAGTGTTTTCGAGGACCCACATGTTATTGTTTGCATCGTTCCCGAACAAGCTCTTCTTGAATTTCTTTCAAGCTCCTGGGCTTTTATAACAAGAGCTTCAGCTTCAAAGCGCAATGACTCATCACCGAACCCCGCCTACGAGATATGAGGGGTATATACACCTCCTCCTCAATCCTAGAACACCAAACTAAACTATATCCACGACAGCTTCTCATGGAGAAGAGCGCCGGCAAGCCGTCGTAAGCAGCACGAGCTTCGCACCTGCGCTCTGGAACCTGTCTGGGTTGGAAATACGAAGATTTAAATGAAACGTTGCGAGGCGGTGTTTGGACTCGTTTGATCTTGGGATGGCTTTCGGTGTCAAGGATTGGGGTTTTGTTGTCAATTTCAAGTTTGTTTTTGCGTGCTCTCATTTGCGGCTTCCGGCTTGGAAGAGTCGACTTCGAGCCCAGGATATCTCAAAAGCATACATCTCCACGCATGGTCGGTTTTCTTTCAGATCGGGTGTAGGAGAGCCAGCGCTCCACAGCAGCGAAGAAGCCGAGGCATACCAACGACTTCGAGAAGAGATTTCTCGCGACCGACCGACCGATCATACATCTTGTTTCCTTTTAGAGATCTCGAGTTCGGAAGTAGGAAGAAGTTTAAATACCTGTTCTGGTTGAGAGGATTGGGGTTGGAGTTGTATTTGGGTCATGGCAATCCGTGAGGTGGGGTGAATCAGTCATTTACCTGGCTCAGCCTTCTCCAACTTGGCAGAAAATCTCCATGTCCCTCCTATCCAGTCTTTATAAAAGCTCGATCACTAGCCGCTTTAAGTCAGCATAAGTCATGCCGAGGACAATGCTTATTATTGGCGGTGGAAAAGTGTGAGTGTAGTAATGTCCCAGCACTTTTGAGAGATTGTCCCTGTGAGAAATCCTATTCTTGGCTTTCTTTGAAGTTAAATATTCCAAGCCTTATTAAATATCAAGCCAAAACTACCTGCAGACCCTTTCATCTTATGTCTGTGTTTGTTGTCAAAGGGATTTCTGGTGTTAATTTCTAAAATTGTCTTCTTATCTGCTGTTTGACTTTAGAATCGGTTGTTTAAAGCCTCAGTGGGATAAGCAGATTTTAAAGGAGTTTAATGTATAGTACCCTGTGTTGTGGTATATCAATTCAACCTCCTGCGCCATGGCAACCACAACGTGGATGTCGACTCATAGCATAGTATTTGGCTGTGTACTATTTTTATTGTCGGGCGCTTGGCAAGGTGTCGAGATGTGTATATACCCACTCCAACTGGAGGTCGAAAGCAAGTGTGAGTTTCTGATGAATTGTTACTTTGTACTAGTCACCTCCCTAGTCTTGTCTAACTTGAAATATGTATGCCCCCGCTGTAATGAGTGTGCTGGAACGTCCCTCCAGGTTTTAGAATTTTTTCTTTTCTCTAAGAAAAGCTATCATTAACTGTGAGATTTGAGCTTCTTTACTAGGCTTCCAGACCTATAACCTTTTATCCGATGGTTGCTTTTTCTTCGCTATCAAGTTTATGGTCTGCTTTCTCGGTTTCGTGTTCTGGTTAAGAACGGGATTTGGTGTACTATACGCAACTTCGGTGGGGCACAAAGATTTCAAATCCCTCAGTGTACACTAGGTTGTGGTACAACAACTCAATATTCTGCGCTCCGGCCTCTATAGCACGTACGGCTCCTAGCATAGCATTTGCCTGTGTGCTGTTATTCCTATTGATGGAGGGTCGAGATCGTACGGTCGTGGGGTATATCCCCTTCCCACCTCGTCAATCAAACCTATTATCACTAATCACTTTCTCATTTGCTCAATGGAAAGGCTAATACCTGAGGTGAGCTGGGTGAATCAGTTATTCACGTGGTCCAGCCTTGTCTATACTAGCCGAAGTTTCAATACCCATTATACTCCTCAATTCCAGTGTCTTTTAAAAAGTATTACCCGTCGCCGCTTTAAAACTGCAAGAGTCAAGAGAACATGCTAAAGCCTATACGATGTGGGATGGGAAGTGTGGGATGTACTTGAAATGTCCCAACTAGATCGGAACTTTGTCTTCATGAAGAAGTTTCTCCCTGCTTCTAAGTTCTACTTTTCCAGCCTGCATTATGTATTAATTCTAGTTCCCTCTCATCTTATATATGTTTGCTACTTATTATCGAATGAATATTACCGTTAAGTTCTCAATTATATCTCGTTGTATAAGGCAATTGTTTGTGATAGGGGTTAAAGGAGTGGTAAGTTCTATTCTCGATACCTACGTGCGAGAGTCTCGCGGGAGGTAGAAGCGAAAGGACGTTCTCTGCCCCCAAGAAAGAGAAACGCCAGCCAACCTTAGAAGGAGGAGAAGGATCAAAATTCCAGTTGGAGATGTTAGTGAGTATTGAGGAGCTATTTTATACCGCCGCGAATGACCTGATTCCCAACGCGGCCCTTTCACTGTTCATGCAGAGTTGCGTGATTCCCGGGGTCCGAAATTCCAGGGGAAGTGTGGGGTCTCTGGATTGAGTGGGAGGGATTTTTGTTATCAAGTTCTATGGCTGCTGTTATTTATCTTATTTCTTACTATTAGCTTTGAAATGTTCTAGGTTCAATCAAACAGTTTTGGTTGTCTCTTCAATGTTGCAATCCCCTCCTTGAAGCTGCACGAGAAAGCTTCAGCAAGGGCCTCAGACCCGTTGAAGACGACCTCTTTGTGAACGAGGATGGGTGTAGTGCCCTGGCAGGCTGGCATGCGTCGACGACTTTTATATACCTTTGGAAGGCGTCGATATCGAGGATTTTGGGCGCACTGAAGCCTTGCAATGAGTCATTGCTTTGCAGTTTCAATGGCTGGCCGCGACTCGTGACGGAAATAAATATCTTCGAGACTTAGGACTTGATACTCAGAGAAAGAATTGTAAACGATCCACGGACGCAGAGAGTGGAGATGTGGCAGCCAGCTTTGAAGTCTAGAGTGTAATGCGGGGTGGCGATTGCCGCCGATAGGGATATTGAGGACCCTGTACACTTATTCCTTTCTGTTACTGTCACAAGCTGAGCTTTAGACTCTTTCAAGTTCATCTGATATTTTCTGCTGTCAACATACGGATGCTATCAAGCTCTATTTTGCTTTCGTCTTATCTTCTTTCTCTCCCTCAGCCCACCACTTCCCGATCAGAGCGCTACCAAAAGCACCCTCCTCCTCATCACCAATCGAACTCTTCCTATCGTTGGTTCCAATATATCTTGGAAAAATACTGGAGAGGTATAGCTACCTATATCCCAGAACACGATCCAGACTTAGACTAGCGTTTGTTCGAATGACTCACTGTTACTGTGAAAGGACGAGGAAAGGTGTCGTTGAGCAGGTGACTGCTTTTGGCTCCGTGAGTGTGTTGTTTTCGCCCTTGAAACCGAATGCGTCCATGTCGCAGAGGTCGAGAGAGAAACCGACGGTGCTGATTTTGCAAATTGGTTGCTTCGAGACGTTTTCCAGTGGATCATGAACTCTCAAGAGTAGGAGCCTCCGAATCCGTAGTCTTTCCTCTCTCGGTATTTGTATTCTCCTCCAAACGACAAGCCTCTCTCCGCTCTCTCTTCTCTCTGCGTCTCCTCGCCTTATCTTCCACTATTTTCGTCCGCGCTTCACGTTCTATCTGTCGATCGTTTAGTGGCACAGATTCTCTTGCAATTTCTTCAAAGGCCGATACAAGGCATTTGTGAGCAGGGTCCAGGTGGTTGGCGGCGGCAGTGTCAACAGCAGCGATGAGTAGCAAAGCCCGAAGAGTAAAGTTGGCATCGTTACCAGCAACGTGCAACACCCGGTGGCCAAATGAACATTCCAAAAGGTTGAGCATCTCTTCTATGGTGCACCGGTGATCTAGATCGAGTGGATGTTGAGCAGCTTTTTGAGTGTCCAAAATGTAGAGAGGATTTAGTTCAACCTTGGCGGCTTCTAAGAAGACGGCGTCCCCTAGCCCGCCGTGGACGACAAGGATGAAATCTCTGTTCGAGATCAAGTTTTGGATTGTTGTATTGAGATCCTCGAGCTTGATATGTTTCGATTGGCCAAAGCAAAATGTCCGAGATGCATTCTTGAAATACTTCGGCGAACCTATACAGAATTGGTGTGTCTGAAGCAAGCCCTGGGAACCAGTGCGCTTGCGCATGCTTGATTGCAAATGTCGAGTGTCGAGTATGGAGAGCCCGACTTGGAATTGCCCGTTTTTCGCAATTTGGGCAACGTGAGGATTTTCGACATCGAGACCAACTATTAGCAAATCTTTTATGTCTGAGTCCGGTAAATTGCATCCTAATATGTTGAAGCGATCTTGGTCTAATGTGTGAAGGCCATGGTTGAGGTTGAAAATGTGCCGAAGCACAAGTAAATCCTCTCGTAATAACCCTTTGTGGGCTTTGCGTAATGGTAGGGACATCGGCTGCGGCGAGTTCATCTTGGAAGTATGTGTACTGATTGATTGACAAATTGGAGGACTCACTCGATAAAGTCGAGGAAAGTAGTTGTGGTGGAGAAAATTGAGGCGCCATGCAAGCGGTGCGACCGGGCATTATGCATCATGGGTCCGCTGATTCAGTGCTCTGAATCACTCGGTTCAAAATCGTTACGCGGGCGAGCCGGGTAGGCTATTAATCATGCTACTCAAGGCACAGCTTATAAAGGCTGGCTCACCCCCCAAGATTTCAGATTCTCCCTGCATTCTATTTCTCGGTTTTCTTATGAGCAGCTACAAAATCAGAACACGCTCTCGTTTTTTCGCCTTTTCCGATAACATCCCCCTCAAGTTTAAGTAGGTTGTTCTGAGCTTGTTGAATTTCTTTCAAGCTTAAAACCCTTGAAACAATTCAGCAGAGACTTCTGCATGGAACTCCTCGCTTCCCCCTTTTCCAAGCGAACATTCGAGAGAAAGCTGTCTCCACCCGCCAAACTCACTAAGCTTGCTCTGACCTGTGACCATTTTGCATCAAACTATCAGCAATTATGTAAATGCTACTTTAGACCTATAGGAGGGCCAATATTTATTTGGTTTGGGACCGAACAGTCGAAGTTGCGGGAGCTAGCCTTGGGCCCCAAGCTTTCGTGTCAGCATCTCCTCCAATTCTCTGGAGTATGATCTTGCGATTTCTTCAGGATTCAAGCAACTTGAAGATGGTTGGCGCTCGAAATTTTCTTTTTGTAGCTTGCAAGAAGCTTCGGAAAGGATGGGAGATGGGCTTCGAATACGGTATGAATCATTACTCATGAACAAATTTCTGTGATTCACGCTTTTACTAGCGAGAGTGTAAGAGGATGGATGGAGTATGAAACCCCTAGGAGTAGAGCTTCTAGGACACACACTCTCTCTTCAATCAATCAACTCGCTCGGGTGTTGCGAGTGCAACTTCCAGATTTGTGAGCCTGTCTGGCTGGCACATCAAAGTGGTACTTCTGATTGCGGAGATATGTTGCTATAGATTCAATGGCCTCTTCATTCGGTGCCAGGACAAAGGTTTGGTCGGAGGATTTTCGTCTCATAATCTTCTACTATCAATTGTAAGCTTGTCGTCAAGTTTCCAATTCCCTTTCTGTCCTATATGGCATTCAAAATGCGCGATGTGTTCGACGTGGACTTCCCTGCAATTTGCAATGAAATACACGTAACTAACGCTGCTTCCCTACAGAGGCTCGGTGGATTGTTCGTGGTGTTCGCGGATTGGGTATTGGGAGGGATCAAGGTTGCTGGAGTTGTTGGGGAGAGATTGTATACTGCAGGATCAAGAATGTCTGTCCTCAGTTGGACGTTCGGAAGCCTGGGTCTGCTGGAGAATCCGGTTGAATGTATGACTTAGCCTCTATCTATTAATTCACTCTGTCCATTTTTTCGTCAAAGTACGGGTCGTTCAATTCGTTCTCCCTCGACTCTAGAGACATTTTGAAGGTACCCGAGAATTAGAGGGCAAGAAACTCTTCAGTGATCATTTTCAAGTCTAACAGATTGTTAAATCAAAACAGTCTTTAAGTCAAGCATCAGAGCTGCAAGGTATGAACAATAATCTCATCTCCCCCCCCCCCCTCCCCGAGACTGACTTCAGATGTACAGAATAAGCATCACATGGAAATTGATTGTCCCACACTTTCTAGGAGATTGGAAAGAAAACCGGTGTTGAACCTCGAGAGCAAGCTCTAATGAAATTTTTGGGGGATCGTGCGACAGGCCATGATTGAGTTCTCAGTCGATTTCCTTCAGTCCAGCTGCCATTCTCAAGCCTTGATCGTTGTCCCTGAATTCGTGGTACTTTGGCGTGTCTCTGTTCCTGGACCCCTGAAGACCCTTGTCGCTCTCGCTAAAACGACCCCGTATCAGGTCCTACATTGTGTCCTCCCCGCACCTACACTTCTTCGGATGTCACAACCGCAATTCCAGCCAAGATCAAATGTTCCTGCATCGAATATTATTCTAATATAAAAGCTTTCGCTTTTTCGGGATCCGGAAGCGTGATGTTCAAATATTTCCAGCATGCTCAATCTCCCGGCCTCGCTTGGACTTTCTGGAGCCCACTTTCTGCGAACAAAGGACGATAGTTGGCTAATGCTTGGAGACTTTCCTGCATGCAGTAATTCAGCTTGGCCTGGCTCCCTCGATTGTCCTTGACTGGACGGGAGATTGAAAACGCTGAATATTCCCGTTGTAGAGGAGCAATTCTTCCATATTGATATATATATTGAGGCTGGGTACATCGTGAATATTGGTCAGGCACCGCAGTCAATATTTTCAAGATGCGTCTCTTTTCTATACTGACACTGCTAGGTACAGCTTCCGCTCTCATCTTCGAGGCAGAGAATGCGACCATCTCTGGCGATCTCGTCGTCGCTACCGATGTACCAGGATTTTCAGGCACAGGATACGTCGCCGGCTGGGACAACGCCACTGATACCCTCCAATTCAGTGTAACCGGGCTGACTGCCGGAAGCTATGATATCGCGGTCATCTACAGTGCTCAATATGGCGACAAATACACCTCTGTTTCAGTCAACGGTGCCGCTTCCGTTGAAGTCGCTATCACGAATGTTACGACCAGCAACTGGGCGACATCTCCTGTTGGATCCTTTGCTTTGACTGCGGGAACGAACACTGTGCTTCTCAGCGATGACTGGGGCTGGTACTTCATCGACTCGATCACCGTCGTTCCAACTCCAGTGGCTCCTGTCGTTGTCGTCGATGTGACGAATGGTGCTACAGTTGAAGCAGAGAACGGCATCCTCAACGGAGTCACCGTCGCAACCTCCACCGCCGGATACTCTGGCACCGGCTACGTTCAAGGATTTGTCGCAAGCACCGATAACGTCATTATTACCATTTCAAGCAAGACTGAAGCTCTGTACGACCTTGTCGTGAGATATGCAGCGATATATGGAGGAAAGCAGACTACTATGTCCTTGAATGGTGGTGGGGGAGCTGAGGTGGTGCTTGCAGATACGACGACGGCTGCTTCGCCTTGGGCAAACGCTACAGCAGGGCAGGTGCTTTTAAATGCCGGAAACAACACTATCAGTTTCATTGATGATTGGTAGGTTGTCCCACATCGTCAAGCAAGGATATCGAAACTGATATAAATTAGGGGTTGGTACTTCATAGATTGTATCTATGTTACTCCATCTCCACCACCTGCACCGCACAAGGTCAGCAACTCACTCGTCGACCCCAAAGCATTGCCTGTTACAAAGGCCCTATTCGAGACGTTGTTGGCCAAGTATGGTTCAGGAGATATCTTTTCAGGTCAAGCAGACCCGACAGGCATCACTTGGTTGGAAACGAACATTGGCAAGACACCTGCAATTCTTGGTCTTGATATGATTGACTATAGTCCCACTCGCGTAGTGAGTTGACGTCATGCATTCTTCCATCCTACTTTCTAACTTCAGAATAGGAGTATGGAGCAACAAGCACTGCAGTTGAGGATGGGATTGCTTGGGACGCCCGAGGAGGACTGACTGCCTTTCAATGGCATTGGAATGCTCCAGCGTGAGTAAACTTACGACCTCTAAAGGCTTTCTTCTAATGACTCTCAGTGATCTCATCAACAACGCCACCGTCCCATGGTGGGATGGCATCTACACCTACGGCACAACCTTCAACCTCACAGCCGCACTTGCCAACACCAGCAGCACCGACTACGGTCTCCTCCTCAGCGACATGGACGCCATCGCAGTTGAGCTTCTCCGTCTCCAAGCAGCCAACATCCCCATTCTCTGGAGGCCTTTGCATGAAGCCGACGGAGGATGGTTCTGGTGGGGTGCATGGGGACCAGAAAGCTGCAAGACGCTTTACCGTCTCATGTTCGACCGTTACACGAATTATCACGGTCTGCATAATTTGATCTGGCTTTGGAACTCAGTCACACCGAGCTGGTATCCTGGCGCTGATGTTGTCGATATTCTTGGTTACGATTCTTACCCCGCAATTGGCGACCATGGACCTGTCAGTGCTCAATACCAAGATTTGATTGCTCTCGGACTTGATGAGAAAATGGTTACGTTGCCTGAAGTGGGCAACATCCCCGATCCGACAATCTTGAAACTGTACCATGCGGATTGGAGCTACTTTGTTACCTGGGATCAAGACTACATCACCACAGATACATACAACAATCTGACATTTAAGCAGATGGTTTACGATGATCCTACTGTGTTGAAGTTGACGGATCTTGGGAGCTGGAAGGGTACTGCGACTATTGCACCTACATCGAGCGTCGCTAGTTCCACAGCTTCTCCAACTTCGACATCAAAAAGCTCGAGCAGCAGCATCACCATGATTTCAACAACTTTGAGTACTTCTACCACCCATTCTGCAACCAGTTCCGCGGCAGGCACCACCACTAGCTCGGCTGGTGCTGTGCAATCTCACTGGGGTAAGCCCGCCTTAATGGACAATCCCTTTCCTCTTTGTTTCGAGAGTCCTGAATCTCCCGAAACTCCTGGAACATTCTCCTCTCCTCTCCTCTTTGAAGAAGAATACTAATTTCGAGATCCTGGGGATAGGTCAATGCGGTGGCCTCACGTGGACGGGAGCCACAGTGTGCGTAAGTGGAACGACTTGCACTGCTGTTAGTCCACCTTACTACTATCAGTGCTTGTAAGATATCATAGTCCGAAACAGGCCGGTTGATTGTGAGAGTGAAAGATGTACATATCGTAGGGAAGCGCAATCTCGTTGTACATAGTCGCAAGAGGGAGAGGAAATGTATATATCGGAAAACCAACGCGTTCGTAAATGTCCCGAACCCCTGGGTGATTATTCGGGCGACGTTCTCGAGAATAATGTTGGAGATGGCGGCTGGGCGGAGAGGCACGGTGGAGGCGGCGGTGTTTGGACGAGTTCCTTCCTTGTGGCGGAAAGTCGTATAGGAAGGAGGCGGACTCGAAGGAAGCTGAATACTCGAAAATCGTTGATACCTGGGACTTTGACATCTGCCATCAACTGTGTCCTCATCGGCAAGTCGGACGACAGGCTTCTTGATCAAAACCATCCACCTTCCGCCTCATATCCCACCAATCCCCAAAAGACCTCATTTTAAACTTTACGGATCGCTAGGAACCTCCCGAACCTTGAATTTAGCCTCATCGCTCCGGAGAGGCCACGAGGTCTGAAGTCCCGGAGCAGCTTCCGAAATGCCGCATCCTCGCATCCCTTATTCGTATTCGTATTTAGGGATCAGCCAAAATCCTTCGAAGGCACTCGCTAAGACCCTGAAGTTTCAGCGCTGCCGGCCTAATATTTCAAGTCCCCTGAAGCTTGGGACGGTTTATTGATTGAAGCCCGAAGAGGATGTTCCTAGATAGGTGGGATAACGCCACACGAAGACACTTCTGACAACTTCAGGAGCCTTTCTTGTAATTCGTTTGAACATGTCAGAGACTATCCTGGTAGGCATTGCATGGTGGTGATCATTTGGAAGGAAGTGAAGAGTGAGAAGACACCAGCAAAGGGCTTGCGAAGGCATGAGACGAAAGCAGTCGTCCAGTGAAGGTCGACCAAGGTGGAGGGGAATTATCTTCGTCTCTCAAGGAAGGACAGGGAATGAGCCATTGCCTATGAAGGAGAGGGCCGAACAGAGAGACTAGGGTTTACAAAGAAGCAGTTTACGAGCGCAGAAGCGACGAGGAGCGTGAAGTCGAGAATCGTGACTGTAATCAATCGAAATGAACCGTGCTGTCAAGCTGATTGAAGGAAAGAGCATGTGTCGTTGACAAAGAAGTTTTGAAGTCGTTACCATTTCGAGAAGAAGCACCTCTGACTAGCGTCCCTCCTGGGAGTATAAGCCCCCCTCGAATCCTTCCTTCATCCAATTTTTTCTGTCTAACTCTGCAGCGACTCAATCCGAACTGCAAGTAAGAGTCGAGCGAATAACAGCGTATCATGAATGGAGTGGCTAATCATGATCAAGACCAGCATCAGAGAGAATTCTTCCTCCTCGAGGAAATGCCAAGTGCTGAACATCGCTTCGTTGTATTCATGACGCGTTGAGATACCTGCAGTGTCGGGCACCAACGCTTCACAGCACCGCCCTTTGAGACTATCGCACCCATTCTCGTAGCTCGTTTGCGTTAGAATGATTGCGTAACCACTCGATAAAGCGATTGATGGATAACTTGTCTTGACATTGCCAGCCAGCTTGAGCGTTACTAGTATCAGCTGAGCTCGAGTCTTTTCGCCGACGGTGCAAGAAGATGCTGCAACTGCTAGCGACATTATGAGCACCCGTGAGAGTAGACTTGGACAATGTAAGACGAGCAAAGCAGAGGAGGTGGAGAGCATGATGGAATTCTGTGTAGAGTCACGTGGTAAGAATACATTTGCTCCTTATTTTCGTTCGATCTTTCTCGTATTTACCCCATAGAGCCTGGCGTTTTATCCAAAGTCCAATTGGTGTCATGCATAGGCGGCTCACCTGCTTGAAATGATACAGACGTAAAAAGTATCTTGATGCACTGAACCGTCTGCCTCGCAAGCGAGCCCCTTGTCCTAAGCGAACGCCTTCAAATTTTTTGTCAATCAACACCGCCTAAAAAAAGAGCTCCAGAGTCCACGAAAAGAATCAAAAATGCAAAAGACTCAGCCACAACCCGAGTGACTTACGGGCTTGCGCCTGCAGCTGCGGGGTGTGACTTAGAGAAACCTAACTTAATAGGTTTACTTAAAGCTCGCGTTGGTGTTTATGATCCCTCGTATACGTCCTTGGTGTGAACTAGAGGCAGTTGTCCGGAGATCAACAAGCCTGTTGTCTGGCGATCTGCGCTCTGTTGAAAAAAATAGTTATAATTTAAATATATACGTACCATAGCGGGTGAGGGGCTAAGAAGTCAGACTTGCCGAGCTTGATGCGAATGGCCTTCACGTCCAGGGACTTCACGAGTGTCGCACCAACTCACGTTTGATCTTATTTTACGGAGCAGGGTGTTTTTAGGCTTCAATGTATCAAGTGTGAACATCCTTCGATATTGTACCCTGCGCCAAATTTGGCAAATGTCTTCCTCCTCTCCATCTTCACAGCTGTCACGTGCGCCACCGAGGTAAATCCAGCTGGCCACCTCGCAATGTAGTTTGACAGATGCAACTTATTTACTTTTTGTTTCCTTATTGGGACCAGGTGGCCTCTGCATGCTACTTTGCCTGCTAAACCATGGGGCTTTTAATATACAATATACTAGCTGCTGTGTGTAACTGGCAAATCATGGCGAGAATCCAGTTTTCTGCATATGATGTTTGTTTGACAAGAACAACGTAAGGCATCGTTGTGAACGCCTGCGCAAGAGATCGGGCGAGGCAACATATCGTAGTGAATAGGAGAGCTTCCCAGATAGGCTAGTGGCGCTACTAGCTTTCGAATCATAATCACACCCCTCCTTCTTCAACGATCAAAATCCAAAACCATCTCCCACTCGTCAATAGTGCGCGTCTCTCCCATATATCATTCATCAACATGGCGTCGGTGGAAGGTCTTAGTGGCAAGAGGAATCCCTAGTTCTCTTCGGAGGTCCTTTGCTGTTCCAGCATCCAGCGCATACTTCCAGCCTTGACTTCGACACAGATTACTAACAAAAATAATATACACCCGTCTCGAACAAGCGATCGGAGCTTTGAATCTTTGATGGTCAGCGCAAGTCCGATCGCAGGCGCAGAAGGAATGAGTACGGTCAGCAATACCGGTACCTCTACGGACGTGCGAAATGGAAAGCGCGGTGAGGAATCTTCAAATACCGAGGGCATTCTTCAGACAAGAGTGCCTTATAATAAAGACTACGGAGACTTCTGCTTTGGTCGATGGGCCAAGCATCCTCGAGGATATCCCCTACATAATGAGCAATACTGGAAGAACGGAAGCCACTGGAGTCGTAGTAGAGAATTTAGATGGCTTCGAAAGGTAAGCCGCTAATCAACTTTCTTCACGATCTGCAACTAACAATGCGTTCCTCGAAGAATTGGTTGTTTCCTATTTTTCAAAGTTCCCGAACTCATTCGCTGCAAGATTTATCAACTTCTTCTAGGACTAATGTAATATTGCACTTACAGTAGCTCTTCGAAGTCTAATTACATTCTTGCTGATGTGTGTTGGCCTCAGGGCCGAAACTACACCTCCAGTGATGATTACCGGAGCTATGAAGAACTCAGACGCGAAGAGAGCGATAGGAATAGGTTCGTTGGCAATGGGGTCGAAGATCCAGAACAGATTACGTCTCGGGAGAACTGGGAAGCGCAGAAGGCTCAAGAGATTCATTTCCATGTGAATCATCCAGATCGTCATCCCACAGAGAACTGGGAGCTTCGTGTCCATCCAAAGAAAGGCTTCCAGTAAGGTGTGTGATTACTAGCCTCGGCGACGTTGACTGGCAGGGTGGTCAATAACTCAGCTAGCTGATATCAGTACTGATAACTGATCATTCAACAGCCAGTCAGTTAAGAGATTCTCAAATGACATAATTAATCAGTTGAAAATCTTAAAAATTTACTTCTTTTTAAGGTATTTTTAGGCCAATTTTATTTAATTTTCAGATACATCCAAAGAAGGAACACAACTAAAGAGGAGTAGATTATTAGTTGAATCAAATTTTAAGATATTTAGGAGCTTTTTCTTTGATGTTTCACTTATAAGTAAAAACAGACGATAGCTTTTTTTTTTGGATTTATTGGAGGAACTCGTGATTTAATGCTAATATTAGTAACTGTTATTCAACTGATCATTCCATCAATTAAGCCATTCAGTTACCCTTCTTCTTGTCAGCTAGTCAGTTGGCCATTCTACTCAAATAGGCTGCTCGCAAAAAAACCATGGGGTACAAAACCCCATTCCCACCCCGCCCTATAGGGGACCATAGGTGGGGTTTTTTGTTTTTGAATCCCCTATGGGTGGAGTTTTTTTTGAGAACTTCCTCCATAGGGCTTAGCGGGGCTCCATGGGGTGCTAAGACTATATAAATGTATAATATATATATAAATTTTGCATATTTTCATGAATTTTGTATAATTATACATTTTTATACATATATTATATATTTATGTAGTCTTAGCACCCCATGGGGCCCCGCCAAGCCCCATAGGTTTCTCCATGGGGGAAGTAACAATATATCTTTACCCCATGGAGTATTTGTGGGTGGGGTAAAATCTTGAAACTTCCCATGGGTCCCCCCACGAGCAGCCTATACTCAAACGATTAAGGGCTGACTGGCTTATTGACCACCCTGTTGACTGGCTTTACCTCGAATGGATTAGAGGAGCTTCGAACGTGAGTACATGATTTCGGAAGGAATTGGGGGATGTTTTCTGGGCAAGAACTGCAATGTCCTACCGTGAAGTCTACCTTCAAAAGAGGTGCAGCCTTTCCGGAATCTTGAAACAGAGGCCAGCCATCCGTACTGGTCTCAAATTCCTCTACGTCAATCTCTGGTCGACCAAGCAATACGGTGGCAGTGCAACAGCTGTTGGACAGTTTCCGAAATCGTGTGGACAAGTTTCTGGCATTCTGAATCTCGAAAAGCTCCATTGCTCCATTCATCTTGGCGAGAAATGCGAGCAAGAGATACAATCCAGCGGATTCGAGCACTTACTGTAAAGGTTACCCAACAACTGAGAGTTACGTGCAAGTTAACCGTTTCGGTCTCATTGCTGTTGGACCCTGGTCATAGCCCCATTGCAAGTCAACTGTAAGTTCGAGAGGCGGCGCTTGCTGCCACTTTATCAGAGCTTATATAGCCTAACAGGCCAACACCTTTCAAAAGAAGCCTGCAGAGACAGATATGGATGCTTATCTCCAGTCTCGAGATGAGACTGCGCCAATACCAAGTCGAGCACTTTCCCCTGCCCCTCATGGAAGATTTCGCAGCTGGGAACAGGAGGATCTGGTCTTTCTTTGCACGAAACTGCTGTCACTTCCAAAAAGGGTTACGAATTGATTTCAATGCGAGCATGAGCTCTGTCTTCTGTCTTATCAAGTCCCCAGCTTCTCAAGTACTCTAGAAAAGAAAGACGATCTGCGGTGGGCGTGGTGGTAAAGGTTTATGGAAGTGGAGTTCTTGGCATTTCTGGCACAAGAGACACTTAATCTTCATTGTTCACGAGACATTGAAGTTCTGGAGCCTACAGAAGACCTACTTTGACTTTAGGTTTCAAGCATCACAAGCACCTGAGGCTTTCAATCGAGACCAGTAAAGCGTCTCGAAGACGATCGATGTTTTGTTTTGCAAAGCTTTCTTACCCATGCCTGCGTTTTGCATTAAACACAAATGAAAATACATCAAAATACTTGCCGATCATGAAGTATTGCAACTTGTGGAAACCAATCGATCAAGTCATGTAGGCAAATACTTGCCGCTCATATATTTTTCTCGTGACCTCATCTATGCCGAGACACAGGGAGGGACAGTGTCAACCTCGCCTCCTCACATCACACATAACTCGATCTCGGCTTCAAATTGTACAAGAGCTTGTCAAAATATCTTCCTTGTATGATCTTTGTTTGAGCTGAAAGCGGCGACTTGTTTGTTTTGATGCATTTTACACAGACGTAAATATTCTTCATCAGTTAAATTTAGTGTCAACCGTGAACTTGAAGGCTTCTATCTCTGAAAACTTCCTCTTGAAATCGCTGACAATAAATCTCTCC
Source organism: Phialocephala subalpina (assembly GCA_900073065.1). Lineage (NCBI taxonomy): Eukaryota > Fungi > Ascomycota > Leotiomycetes > Helotiales > Mollisiaceae > Phialocephala > Phialocephala subalpina. The sequence continues at coordinate 443,863 of FJOG01000009.1, forward strand.
AGTTCTTCTCCGAAACAGAACTTCTCAAGGTAGGTCAACAGAGAGGCATCCTTGCGGAAGTGATATGTACGCGTAAGATGCTTTCAGCCATCTTACTTTACCTTACCTAGCCTTCCTCCACCAAGTCTCTCTTCGAGCAAGTCTAGCAAAGATAATCGTTGATTCTGAGGATCTATGATATTATTTCCCGTAACTTACTAAGTGTTCCTTAATTTTTTTTGTGAAAATTGGGAGATTGAAGGGTAGACGCTTGGTAGAGCTTCGTGTAACATGACTTGCTTGAGAGTTGAGACCGATGACAAACTTAGACGGCCAAAGGTGAGCCAACCACGATCACACTAGCAGTTCGCTCACAGTAGCGTTTTTTAGAGCTTAAATAATCCTTTGTTCGTTAGATCAAGCCAGAGTGGTCGATATATCAATTAGCTGATTAGTTAACTGATCAGCTGAGGTTGACTTTTTTTATGATTTTAGAGTCATGATTTGGTATTTTAAAGGGGAGTTTTCAGTGTTTTAGTAAGTCAAGCAGATCGGAAAAACTTAATAGAAAGTTTCTAATTGGTTAGAAGTCCCGTGACGTACGTAATTATTATTATTAAACTCCTCTTAGAATAAAATCATATTATTTATTATCACTATTATCATCTTATTAATCGCTTATTATTTCGGCCTTTATATCCTTTTTAAAAACTATCCTATACCGAAAGTATCCTTAATAATATCGCGTTTCTCGTTAAAAACTAAGTTTTTAAACTGATCGTGCGACGAGACTAATTGTAGTTATATATCAATAAGCCTATATAAGATGATATTAGCTACAAAGAATACTGGATAAACAAGGAAGTCTATTGGCCTAAGTTAATACGTATAGCGTGGGATTTTATAGCAATACTAGTAATAAACTTAGAGTATAAACGTATTTTTTCTTTTTGTGCGAAAAAACAACGCCAAAAAATTCTAAATTATCGGGAATAATACTATAGCATTAAAAGCGCTTGAATAATTAGCAGAAAAGAGATATAATTATAATAGCAATCGCATTTTTTATTACTTTTTCAGCTGAATAAATTTATATCTTTACTTCTCAACTTATTAGCTAGTTAATCAGCTAATCAGCGTCAGCCAGTCAGCGAGACCCTTTTCTTAATTTTATACCAATCAATCAGCAGAAGATATATCCTCAGCTGATGGCTGACTGACCGGCTGATCAACCACCATGGTTGTCGAAGATTCGAAGCCAGTTCGTCAATTTTGTGCGTTTCGGGAATAGACATGATTACCCCAGCCTGCAACTAGGCAGCAAATCTGTCCTACGAAGCTACGAGTCTCGAAATCGTGGTCCGTCTCTCTCTCAGCAATGATGGCGTTAGCGACGACATCGGGGTATAACCTGGTGAACTGGGCGTAGATTTCCTTGCAAAGCCATCAGTTTCTCAATTTTCTCGAAATGTTTAAGAATTGAACTTTTGACGTACTTCAACAGTACTATTATGCTCGAAGTCAACACCATGGACCGTACCCTTGAATATCATCTTGCTAGCGATCTTCGTAGCGTCAACTTCAGCACGATTACGGATAGAAACACCGTTGACGAGCATATATGGCACCAACCGTGAGAATGTATTCGAATTGATAATGGACTGATGTTGGGTGCTTTTACTAGAGGAAGGAAGGTGAGCAGGAACGTAGGCGCGCGGACCATTGTGATACGTGCCATTGTCGGTGATGGATAATTGTTTGGGCTTTGGGAAGGTAGTTGAATGGAAGGCTATTGAAGGGAAGGTTGTGAAGGGAAGTGGTTGAATGGAAGGTGGGTGGAAGTGTGAAGCGGAGTACAAGAAGGCTGCTCGGAGGTGAAACTTGTTGTCTTAGACTTATGCTGATTGTGGAAGGTGAAGATCGAAAGTGGTTGTTGTCGGAAGAAGTGATTTGGGCGAAGGTGGGGTATTTATATGGACGAGATCGATGACAGATTCACCACCTCGAGACTGGAGTACGGGTTTCTTTGAAGGTTAGGATTGCTTGATCGCTCCTTCTTCACATTCATCTTCGACGCGACGCGTGTCCTAGCCCTGGAGCACGCACGCCGCTCTCTTCTCATTAGCCCCACCGAAGTTGAGCCCCCACATCAGCCCAATCTGTCAATATGGATTTAACAACAAGAGTTCCTCCACCTCCAACATAAACCGGGTGAGGATGGCAAGCGATTGAGGAAGTAGTTGTACCTAAACGATGTGAACCTTTCGACGATCCCTGTTCTCTCAGGTTAGTGGTAGAATCTCCCCAGCATCGCTTCGAGTCTCGACTCAGTGAAAAATACATACGGAGCATGTTAGGGGTACCCACAATGAGGCTGACTGTTTTTTCTGCGTTTTGGATCCTTGTTCTCAATTCTACGTTAATATTCTTTTTGACGTGCTGCATGCTTCTTGATAAGTGTAGAACTAAGCTCGCTTAAATAGGAGAGAGTACGACTTCATCCCGGACATCCAAAAGTCTTATTAGATGCATCCAAGATACCTACAAGTTCCTGAATCTACTTAGAGTATTGATGTACACAAGGCGGGGTTCTCTGTTTTAACTCAGAGACTAGAGCGGTTGACATCAGGCAAGTCATTGATGGGACCACGTGACAAGCTCTTAAATGCAGTAACAAGCTTTCCACGTCCTGCTTCCTGGTTGTGGACGAGCAGGAGCACTTCTGGAAGTAATGAGTCTGTTTAATTCATAGCGAATCCAATTGCAAAATCCAATGTCTAGGGCTTATCTATGTATGAGCCTGCCAATCACTCTCAATAAAGCGCCACGCAAGAAACATCTCGCTCTGGTCCTCTAAAAACATTGAGGTATGCGGCCGCCAAATTTAAGACAATCAAATATTGAACTCCAAGAAGAGCTTCTGGCGACCGCCGAATCCAAGGTCACAGCTAGCAGCTATCCAATCTCACAATAACCTTAGAGTTATTGGTATCAAACAACTGTCCGCAGACATCATCTTGCGCATCCGTGCAACATCTTGGCTTAGTTCATTCTTGGTGCTTGAGTTGTTGAGATACGGAGCTTCGTGTGTCGTGCGTTGACAGTTGCTCAATGTGGAGTTGGAAGAGGAGGTTGGCGTTGACGAAGACTGGGCGATTGAAAGAGTTTGGTCAAGTCTTAAGAAAGATCAAACTCACCAGCTTACCTTAACGCATTCCAGTTCGAACCCAGGCGAATTTTTTCTGTCCTGAGAGATTAGATAGCCCTGCAAGACCCTGAAGTGAATGAAGCGGGAGATCTTGGCATTTCCGAGAATGGTACTGCAGAATCACGGTTTCACAGAAGATGAGTCGCAAGCTGCAAAGATGTTATAGTAAGTCTATCGCAATTTATTTTTGAGTGCACTGCATAAGTCTAAGAATGTTCCGTTATGGGTGTGATGATCAATCTCGACGGTTCTCCCTCTCGAGAAAAAAATCGAGAAGAATCTTGCCCCAACTCCCCATAAGCACCTTGCACTACCGTAAAGTCACCCAAGGCTATTACATTCATCAGAAATTAGCAGCCATCCTCACGCACAATCACGTTGTAATTGCCGTTGTCGAATATTTGTCCGCAGACCATGTTGATTCCTCCTGGGTTTGGGTATGGGGGGATCCACAGATATTCGCAGTGGCTATATGTGGCAAGAGTCGATGCATAACTGGCAACGTCCTTGCAAGAGATGACCAAGTCACCAGGATTCTATAACAAGCATCAATACCATGCAAGTCAAGTGGCTTGAGGGTAGGTACTTACATCATTGCAGAGGAAGATGGCTGAATTATAGCTGCAAGAAACTCGCACACACAGTTTGGAGGTCAGTCGTTGTTCAAGTGCAAGAAGAGGTAGCATATCCTTACATTGCCAGGTCCGCCACCAGTGTTGCAGACGCCGTTGAAGTTGTTCAGATATCGGATGCCTTCCATAATTCTCGGCACGACGGCAGCACCCCAGTTTGGTTGACCATTGATCGGGCAGCAGTAATAGTCTCCTCTAGGACTGTATTCGGCACCACGAGCCTCAAGATCGAGGGTGTTGTTTTGTGTAGCAAGGGCATGGACAACGACTTCGGGGTGCAGCTTGGTAAACTCGGCGTACATTTGCTTAGATGAAGTCAGTTTTGATTGTCCCAGAAACTTTGGAATTTTGAAAGACGAGGAGCAATCTTACCTCAACAGTACCGCTTGACTCAAACTCGACGCCATGAATTGTACCCTTGAAACCCATTGCGCCAATGGTATAGCCGTTGATGTCGCTGGCAGTTCGAATGGAGAGACCGGAGACCAGGAGCTGAGAGAATGATGAGTCAGGCATGTTCCTGATTAGCTTTCTGACAATGGAAGTTCTTACCAAGGGGATGAAGGCGAGCAAGAAGGCCAAAGCCTTGAAGATGAGATTGTGTGCCATGTTAGCTTGCTTTGTGCTTTGATTGAGGTGATAAATTGAGGTTAGGGGTGAGCAGATGTGTTTTATGTTGAGGGTATTTGATAGTTGATTGGAGGATGGAGGTGGATGATGGAAGGAGACCGGAGACCAGGAGCTGAGAGAATGATGAGTCAGGCATGTTCCTGATTAGCTTTCTGACAATGGAAGTTCTTACCAAGGGGATGAAGGCGAGCAAGAAGGCCAAAGCCTTGAAGATGAGATTGTGTGCCATGTTAGCTTGCTTTGTGCTTTGATTGAGGTGATAAATTGAGGTTAGGGGTGAGCAGATGTGTTTTATGTTGAGGGTATTTGATAGTTGATTGGAGGATGGAGGTGGATGATGGAAGGAACTTCATTAGATGCCGTATCTGAGACTATTCCAACTTACGGTAGTGTCCCAGCGAGGCTGAGAGATTCAAAACTCTGGAGGTTCGTCGTCTCCAGATCTCAAGTCAAGTAAAGGGGCGGAGACGTGCCACTTGATCTTCAAGGCCCTCGTTCCTTGAAGAGTTGAAGACAATCACAAGGTATTAGATACTAGGCAACGGACTCCATTGCAATTAATATCAGACAGAAACTACTGTAAACCAGAGAAGTATACAGCAAGACTACCCGTGCTCCAAACCTTCGTTATCAGTAAGAGTTGAAGAGTGATATGAATGCTTCGCCAGCCACCTAGCATCCGTCTCCTCTTACAACCACGTTAAACCCATTCGTACGGAACTTCTGCCCACACACAAATCTATCGAATACGCCATCCCACTAGCACTAATCAACTAGGTCTCGAGCAAAAGTAGCAATAAATGCACAGTCTTTTGCAATCGGGCAAGGATTCTGCTCTTCATCAGTCCTGGTCAGCCAAACCGCGAGACAATGACAAATACGTCGTTGCAGAGGAATATAGCACTATTCCAAGAACAGCTTATGCGAACGCAATTAGCGAATCCGGGTGTCAGTTGGAGGATTCAGAATCGGTGGAGATGCCTAGAGGGAAGCGGCACATGTAGGCATGAAACCACATTATCGGTGACTGGTTGATTTACTAAGACCTCTGCCTAATCGAAATAAGTCAATGAGAGCACTTTATTAGGGAGACATTCCCACTTAGCTAGAAGGGCGGATTTTTGACATCAATACCATTCCTTTTGCCCTGACCACTTCCGCAACTGATACCGGGACCAGTGTTGCAGACGCCTTTGAATCATTGTAGATATTGTATGCCTTCTTCGATGCGGCCAAGGTAGGCGCCGTACCAATCTTCGTCATGCCATAGAGGGCAGCAGTAACCTTCACCTTCCTATAGAATGCACATTGGCTGCACCGTTTACCCTGAATTTCTTTGGTGGGGTGAAGTTACCGGAGAGCGGGGCGCGAGATTAGGCTTGATGCTAACTTCGTCCTCGGGGAACATAGTTGCGTTGCCGACGACTTCAGGGTACTGTACATGTTCGAGAACTCGGCATACATTTCCTTCAATTTGTCAGCTATCCGACTCTCTACCCTCGATCACTCTATAATATAGGAGCTTACTTGAACGGTACCGTTGAGCTCAACCTCAATGCCATGGATGGTGCCTTTGAAACCCAAACTTGCGATCGTGTAGTCAACGTTATTCAATCTGTTGCGAATACCCAGCCCAGTGATCAGCGTCTGTGATGTGAAGTATCAGCTCGACTCAGGTAGATGTAGAAAGCATGAAGTTTGTACCAGAGGCATGAGAGATAGTAGAAGTGCCACAGCCGTCAATATCATGCTCGTGCGTGCCATTTTAGTTTTGAGACTTATTGATCTGGAGAGCAACAAGCTAGGTAGTGACCATGCTGATAGCTGAAAGATGTTTCGACATGTCGTAGAACTTATCCAGAAGTGTGGGATGTGGCAGTAGAAAATATTGATAGTCTTTTTGGTTGAATGTCAGGAGAGTTGAAGAAAGAAAGCTCGCTTGTCTAAAGTCAGAAAACTTGATATGCATTTTCGGTCGAGTAATTTCTTTCTTAAAGCTATAAGCTTCAGGAAGTGAGTCATTTTCCCAAAGGTGAATATTCCTTTCCAACAAGAAGACCTCACAAACAAAAGCCTATCGCCGAATCCCCGAAGCACCAAAACGAGAAACCCATGTCCGCCTTACACTCAATACCAGATGTCCCAACTCGTTTGGTAGCTTTTGGAAAGTTAAGTAACAGAAAGACAACCAATGCCATCCGTCACTCAACAATGATCCTTCCCGACAACCACGTTATAATTATCCGTATCAAACCTCTGCCCACAAGCATACCGTTGGTTCACGACGATGTTCGCACTATACACTGAGAAAGAGCCGATTAGACCTTGGGCATAAGAAGTTATGTAACCGCAATTTGGCCAGATCTCGTATGCGTTGTCGTTGCAGAGGAAGATAGCAGAGCTCCTTGAGCAGCTGATTCGGACTCACTTGAGACTTCAGTACTCGTCTTGATGGGAGGAGGCTAAGGAGAAAGTAGAAACGTACGTTGCGTGGACCATCAACATTACAAAGACCATTGAAGTTGTCAAGATATGTTACGTCTTCTTCGATGTGTACGATTTCCGCACAGACCCTGTTTTGACCTGCGACTGGGCAACAGAGCAAGCCTCCCTAGAAGAGATTGTCAGTCTTCTCCACCTCTTCGAAATATCATGCAAACCAGGAATGTGCCTTGTTCCTGAATTCTACGATCGTTGATGGCATGGCTAGCAACAGATTACGAAACAGGAGCATTAGCGACGAGGTCGGAATATATATTCTTGAACACTGCGTACAATTCCTTCCACCATTAATCAATTTTTGAACAATTCCGGGACATTGAGAATTGGAAACTTACCTCAACAGTGCCGCTGGATTCAAAGGGAATGCCATGAGCGGTACTGCGGAAGCGCAAGAGGTGATGGCGTATCCTTCCATGTTGGTGTTGTCGGTGCGGATTGTGATGGTGGAGACTGGTGGGATGGGAATGAAGAGGAGGGGAAGGAAGAGGAGGAGCGCAAGGAATTGTAGGGTGGTTGTGTGATGCATTTTGGGTATTTTGGCACTTGCGGAGAGGTATGGGTGGTTGTCGAATGTCTAAAAATTAGAGTCTTGTATTTCTTGATTGCCAATTGGCGCTGGAAGGTATTAAGTGTAGAGGTTGGTGGATGGTGGGAAGAAATTGATGAAGTGATCGCGAGTTTGAGGCTACAAGCAAGAAACTCGCTTCCCAAAAGTCAGACCATTTGGTACTCTGTCAACTATGGAGTTCTGGAGTAGTTTCAATCTCGAAACACGTGAACGCTCTTGAATATAGAGTTAGAGATTGTGTTGAACAAAAGTAATCCCAGTGAGCAGCCAAAAGGGCATGCTCGGAAGAGAAACCTGACGCCGAGTCCCAAAACCCCCAAACTGCAATTCCAAAGTCTGTCATGTAACCAGTAACTCCAGCTTCTGGTACCCTCGGCCATACTCAGTACCTATCTTTCCTCACAACCAATCATCCCATCATGAAGGTCATTACGCTTCTCCTTGCCGAGCTCTTCCCCATCATCTCTCACAGACCTCGTACCATCCTTACCCTTCATTCTGCATCACTCAACAACAGCTCTAGCAAGGCACCAAGTCCAAGGAGCCAGGTACAGAGCACAATTTCGATGACCTGGCATCTTGACGGGGTTCTTGTGGTATGCGTTCACTTCTCCTCGGTAGACCCTTTGCGGCTGGGTTGAGGCGAGTATTAGGAGTGAGGCAAATATTTCCACAACATGTCTGGGCGCAAAACTGATTACAGCCGTAGTCGGCGTCGCTGCTACATGTAGGCATGTTGTCGCAGCTCACTCCCGAGATATCAACACAGTGGCTACTATCGTCCCCAGACGCGCTGATGTAGCAATGGCAATCGCTATCGCCACTGCTTTCACACTCGACAGCTTCTGAGCAAGCTGCATCTTTGCCGCGCGAGTGATTGGAACTATTTGTGTAGTTTTAGCAAAAGAGACATTGAACGAGTGCTCGAGTGTTAACTTATACCGCGCTGCATGTAGCTGCTGCGACTGTGACCGTGGTTGAGGGAGTCAATGAAAAAGCGAACGCAGAACTACAAGATTGATGCTGCAAAACAAGACACAAATTCTCTTCATCCAAAGAACCAGACCACTTGGTAGATTGGACGAAATCCCAAAGTCAAATAATACACGTGACTGCCTCTGGAGAGCGCACTCAAGCAGAACCAGACTTGGCTAAACAGGTATCATAACGTCAGCCTGATTAGAAAAAATTGTCCTAAATATATACTCATCTCAAGTCCATGACATCCTGACAAACATCAAGCCCTTTCATCACCCGTACCTGTACCGTATGTACACACATTAAGTTCTTGTGGTATCGTAAACCTACCAACGCCTCGCTATGCAACGCAATCTTCTCCATTTTCCATCTACCTCATCTCCCAGCTCGCTTGGTTCTCTAAAAACTCAAGCAACAAAAGTCTCCGTCCAAGTAGCATTGTTCAACGCTCCCTGCACCATCTTCCCCTGACTCACCTGCCAAAACCTCACCTGGTCCGTCCACCCCAAAGCCGTAACATCAGCACCAGCATAATCAGCATTCGCCCAAATACGTTGCCTCGAAGGTTGATTGATCCATTTCGTGTTTGTAGTCTGAGATGCGTTGTTTCCGACATATTCGTAGATACTTGTGTCGGTTCCGGTGAAGTAGACGTGGAGTTGATCTTGGCCGACGCTGTAGGCTGCGCCGAGACCGGAAAGGGGGTTCCAGGTACTGAAGGGCGAGGCTGAGATGGGGAGTGCTTGGGAGTGTTAGTTATGGTGATGCATGGGGGAGGTGAGGGGACTTACGGGTTGTCCATGCACCGTCGGTGAATTGCATGTTGTAGAGGTTTTGGGAGGATGAGTCGACGTAGAACAGGTTGACGTTGTTGGTTGTTGAGTTGACGTTCACAGCTGCAATGCTGGAGGCGTTCAATCCCGACCCACCAATCCGCTCTCCTGTGTTGAACCCAGATTCGTTCCCCTGGAGTTGGGAGATAAAGCCCTTGTTATCATGGTAGTAAACTCTCCAGTCCTTTTGATTGCTGACATTGACCGCTGTCAGACCAGTGTTGTCGTTCGCAGGAACATCGGTAGGAAGGAGGCAATTCGAAATGGTGTTACATTTTGCAGAACCTGATGCGCAAGTGATTGCCGACATTGTGATGTTGTGGATGCCGGAGAGGTAGAAGAGATTGATCTTTTCAATAGACGTCAGCGATACAGTCATCCTGTTCGTCTGAACATCACTTACCATGACCACACCGGTATCTTCATCTTGCTCTGCCGTAGCCGAGAGAGGCGAGCCCATTTTGGGAGTGATCGTCAAAGGAACCTTCTGAGACGGTTGAAACCCGCCACCCTCTAAACTGACTTGAAGATTGATGCCACCCGTTTCGTTCTGTGAAAAGAGATGCATGTTCCAAGTCGTGCCATCTTTCAAGAACAGTCCAGAGCTCGCAACACTGTTCCTGGTGTTGTTGGTGACCACAGCCTTATGCGATAGCTCACTCTTCCCTTTGTGCGTCGCCACCACCAGCCCAACCAAGATACCAATCAGGATAATCAACAGAACAACGCCGGCGAGGATCCATAACAGATGTCTCTTCCAGAATGGAGGCGAGTATGCTCGCTCAGGCAACTCGGAATCCGCATATTTGGGTGGTGCTAGTTGCGGGTGGACGTCCGAGGTTGCTTGACGCACTTCAATCCCATCAGCGACCGGCATACATATCTTTTCGTCGGGATAATAAGCAACTGCCTTCTCCACCGGGGAGACGACAACATGTTTTCCATCGTCGATAGGTGTTCGAAGTGTAGAGACTGGAGAGACATCCATGGCAGATATGTTGTCAATTTCGAGGTTCTTTGGCTGAGGTGCTTTCAAGTTGTACAGGCATGCTATCGAAAGTCTTGGACTCAGATTGACCTGGAGTATCACTTGTTAGTAACCTTCTTCCAAGGGAGTAGAACGCCGCAAGTCAGAAGTCTTGGATTCCAGTCGGTAAATTGTGTGTCCCGTGCCTCAATAGGGGTATTGGGCAACTTGATACATAATTCTGTTCTTCTGACCCTGACTGCTGATCATGTGAGGGTGGCTTACCATACTGTCAAGTGCTGAAGATGTAGAGTCTGGAAGATACCCAAACCGAGAATAAAGAATGTAATGAACAAATTATGTGTTCGAAAGTAAGTCGATCAACGCTGCAACATATCCATCAAATTCCAATAAAGAAAATATGGACCGCCAGAGAACAAGATCAAAAAAGAGTGTAAGAAAAATATGATCGATCGAAAGCAAACAGATGTACTCGAATGTCAACAAGTAAGATTACATTGAAAAGGGCCAGGCATGCTTGTGTCCCAGTTACAGCGAGCAAAGCTCCCGGCGCATGAAGTTTCGATCATTCTGGGGTTGGTGAGATGTTCTGCGGCTGCAAATGTGGGCTCGACGAGGCCATCAGACCAATCTTCAGAAGTATAACCATGAGAGCACCTTCTCTCACACGAAAGGGGGGGCAGTCCTGGCCAGTACATCTGAAGCGAAGCTCCCTGGATGTCTATCCCATGTCGTCTCATGCTCTAAGACTTTGACAGCGGTCCTTGAGGGAAGGGCTGACTCGTATGGACGGTTTGTAAGGCTGAAGATCATGAAGATGTCTGGGCGATGTTAACTTCCAAGACATCATATGCAGGGGATCCGGGTACGCTAGACCCGACTGTTCTTCCATGCACACAAAATAAAGTTTGGCCTCGTGCCGGAATTTTGACGGTCTCGTATTGTTTGGGATGAGTGGGGTTCTCGAGACAATACCTTGCTTGGCACAGTCTTCCTCTCCCAGAAGTTGAGCTGAACATGTCCTGTCGTTCATAATGAGGTCGAGGTCCGCTTGTGATGTCTCTGGTGGTGATATGCCCCGGGTCTCGTTCAGATAAGAGTTCGGTGAGGCCGAGCTGCCAGGAGGTTGGAAGTCGTGAATGCTCGGTCACCCGTGTTAACCGAGATGCTCCCGGCTCATAGCGCTTGGTCAATATTAGGGTCTTGATATGCTTAAAGAATCAAGAAATGCTGCACGTGCCATCATTACCATAGCGATGATGACGGTGTCGATGATGCGAGGAGAGGAAGAGTTAGGAGGGAAGGTTTCGGTCTGGATATCCAAAGTGGAGCATCGCGAGTGCACGGAACAGGCACTTTCGCTTGCGCTTGTCTGAAACAGGAAAGAAGACGCCCCTTTTCTAGAGGCTTGGCCATGAGGCGGAAAATCCCCATCTTCCGGACAACCTAGAGAGTACTTGCAGACGAGGGACATCCATCACCTCAACATCATTCCATGATCATAAGATGTGCAGCCAAAACGACACAAATAGAATCTTGATATTACTTCTGATGATCTTTTTCCATCCGAAGTCCCCTTTCTTGCGATCGATGTGCTTTGGACACGGGAAGAACTCTGTCGATGCTCAGCACTGCCACACAGTTCATTTATCTGAGGTTTCCCCTTCTTTTTGACTAAATCCGGCCATCCCGACTTGCAAACATTTTCATTCGGTATGCACTCGCCGTCAGAAGCCGAAAGAAAATAAAACTTGATGACATCTTGTCGCCAAGCATAGGACGACGTCTATCTGCAAACAAAAGGAGAACTTGTTGAGTACCAGGAAGCTGGAAATAGAATTTGGATGATCCTAGTACTCTGTCCTCGCCCTTTAGCAATCGCCATTGATCCCACCTCCCATCTATCCTGGGTTCTTGGTTTCCAAGCTCTCAGCTTAACATCGCACTGTTGTATTCGGCACTGTGGGACAAGAACTAACGTCGACGTACGTCTTCACCGAATTAGTCTGCCGATGAATATAAAGCTCCAGGATGGCAGTGTTAATTGATCCAGGATTGAGAGTTGGTTTCCTGAATGTCTAGTTTTATTCATTGACCTTTCGGCACGTATGTCCATCGTAGCTCGAGTGAGTAGATGTGGAGGAGACAAGCACACCAACTCTGATACTGAGCTATATTCTGTTTCACACCTTTCAATTAAACACTATCTGAGGATCTACTGTAGCTATTGTTTGCCAAAACGTAAAGCGTCTTTGAGCTTCATAGTAGCTTCAACAGGCATCTCCTAAGCAATGTATCGATTGATGAAATCGAGACACAGGCCGCAAGAACATTGATCAACAATCAACCGGGGGAGAGGGTTGTTGTCTTTGGTATCAGCTGTACAAGAGCTTGTGCTGTGAATCTCAAGTGAAGTCACCAGACATGGGTTTTTGTGTTTGTCGACACCCCAGAGTCCGAGTTCTGCCGCCTCTTGCATCTCTTTACTCGAACTATCAGCCCATTTTCCAATTTTGGTGGATATGGCCTGGGCTCGTATGAATGATTGTGGATTTGAACTTGATGCTTGCCGAGTTTCCTTGCTTTCATCTTCTGATGATTCTGATTATCGTTGAACACAACGCGTCCCTCACCAGTCAGAGTACTCATGACAACCACGAATCAAGCCATTCGTAACTCTTCCCTCGAATGTTATATCAGGCCATGCTTTCGGCATCGCTAAAAGTCTCTCTCTCATTCTATCATTCTTCCGGATATACTCGATTACCAACTTCTCGGCTGTTTTACGGGTGTGCTTATCTGGAGAGGCGGGGTGACGATTGGTCTTGAATTCGTGGAGAGAATCGGGAAGGAGTGCTGAGAGCGCGTATTTGGAGAGGTTAGTGATGCCTTGCGGGATAACGGGGACGATGGTTATTAGGGGAACGTCTAGGTATCTGTGGGATCGTCGCTGTTAGTGACTTTTCTGTTCATGGAGGAACCAAATGTCCGCTTGGAATATCCCACATCTTCAAGGACATTAGGACGCGCAAAGAAGTGAGTATTTGCCTCTTGCAAACACTGAATAAAAGTTGAAAGTCGCACCTCAGCCTCTTGAAGTCCTTCATGGAGTCCATCGTCTCGCGAACATCCCAAGGCTCAGCATCTCTTTCTATTTTCCAGAGCAAGATGATTGTGATGGAGAGAGACGTAAGAGTATTCTATTATTCAAGATCACCAAGTTAGTTTTCTGATTTCAATTACTTCAGAGAAAGCAGAATTTCCAAAGAGCCTAAGGACAATGGATACTCTCAGAATAAAGGGGAAAAGCGAACATTTCTCCAGGTAATTGAGCTTACCTTAACGCGTCTCAGTGATCTACTAAGGATGGTGCAATCCAACTGGCCCCCAATAAACCGATCGTAAGCAAGGTCGCACTCCAGTTCTTCCAGCAAGGGTGTAGCCTCGATGAGTTGACCCAGCATTCGCTCTCGCAGAGAGCCAAACTTTAAGCTCAATCGTTTGAGAGTCGTTGAGACGGGCAAGACGTCAGGCCAAGTGGGGTCAGGCGAACAGAAATTAAGTGCCAGTGATTTCAGCTGTGGGAACTTCAAGAGTTTGCTGACTTGCGTGTCGACGTCAAACTCGTCCTCAATGTGATGATCTTCGAGCCACCACCAAGAATCCTCATCGTAGCCTTTGTCCATAGAAAAGGTGATGGAAGTAACAGAGGAGAACGGCCTTTGAACTGTCGCGAGAATCGTCAATGCCTCAAAGATTGGGTTTCCTACTGTCGACTCATCCCGAATCCTGAGATCGATCGTCTTGAGTATAGGTGATCGAGAGAACCGTAGGAGAAGCATGCCAAGAACCACATCTATACCCAAGATCTCGGTGTTAGCAGAGAAGTAGAATATCCCAGGAGCCTCGGGATATTCAGCACTCTCAAATTCAAAGGGAAAGGACAAGGTTGTTCTGAGAGTGTGGACTCACCTAGGCGTCCCTGATGCAAAGCATCAAGCCAATTCTTACGTGAGACGTCGGGCAGCCTTATGATTGTCTTCTCACAAACTCCGAGCTCTTCCAGTGTAAACGCACCTTCCCGTGCCTCGAAGATGTCCCAGAACAGTCCGCGCTCCGGCGATGCGGCGTAAAGCTTGACGGTCTTGCAGTGCCGTGCTAATGTCGGTCGATGGATGAGAGTCCGGAGGAGGAGAAACGGGGGCGGACCAGACTTCCATGGATATTCCAGGCGCTTCTTCCGCCGGGTCTTTGCGAGCACTTTCATATCTTGCCCACCCTATACAGCATCTTGGTGTCAGTATTCCTGTTTCAAGCCCTTCAGAATGAAGAGTAGAACGTCCTGAGATCATTGCGAGATTCAGGACTCTCGCAACAAAGGGCAAGGGGGAACATTGCTTTGAGAAGGTGACCTTACCAAGAGGCCGATATTTGGACTTTCAACGTTGATGTGGGGTATCCAGGTGATCCTTCCGTACAAGTACGGTTCGGCAATCCGATGAAGGCGGCGGGAAACGAGACTGATGGCGGCAAAGTCCCTTCTGGCAGCGGTATCCCACCTCACTTCGTTGTCATCTTTGGAAAGGTCGTCGTCTAGCGGAATGACTTGATTATCGAGGAAGTCAAGGACAATGCACCATAGATCTGCGGGGAATGGGGTCCAGGGGAATTTGCTTGCATCAATGCTTAGCTCTTCTGTGCTTGATTCTAGTCCCGCTTTGCTTGATTCTGGTTCTGCTGTGTTTGATTCTAGTTCTTCTATGCTTGTTTCTGCTGTGCTTGGCTCTGCTGTGCATATGGAACTATCAGGGATTCCGTTTGGATGATAGACCCTGAGTTTCTGGGACATTTGAGGCTCATTTATGAGAACTGCACAAGCACAGCTGGAGCTGGTGCAGTTTCGTAGTGCTTGTTTCAGTGGGTTATGGACAGGCGATGCTGCAGCATGTCCATCATAGTTGGTCCAGCGGCCCATTGTCTCTGTGCGAAAAGATGTGCTTGCTGAATATGTCGCAGATGTCCCTATAAAGTAAGATCTTTGGAAACGAACGTAGAGGTTCGTGGCTTGGAAGAATTAGCATGCGTCATGAGGTGCAATGAGGTGGAATGAAGGCTGACCCTTGTTGTTCAATATTTGTAGAAATTAGGATAAGATATGTTCGTAACGAGCGTTATCACCGTGATATCACATTGTTCTGAATATTTCGAATACTGTGTTTTGTGGTGAAAGCTCCCTTGGTCTCGATCGAAATGGCTCTTGCTTAAGTGTTGTCGTCGCCTTCGGCATGAGTCAGCCTGGTAAGCGAGCCGAGCCGAAATCTAACGTTTCTGGGGCCGAACCCCTTTTGGACTTGGCATCTTTCCCTTGTCTTGCATTTGTTTGAAAATTAATCCTCGATCTCTGGATGCTTTCAGATGTATGGGGATTTTGGCTTTCAATCGTACTTCGAAATTTTGAGACTAGGAGAACATCACGTGGAACTACTGGCATGTCGGCAATCCATTCATGTGAAAACCGAGCAACACTGTCCTGAGACTTAAGGCACTTCCCAAAGGACCTGGAGAAGCCTTTTCAGAAGTCCTTACCTTTTTGGCTCGCCGCGAGACTCCCCATTCCCCACGATCACCGAAACAGGAAAACCCTTCTTTCCTATTTTCAGCTTCTTGAGGTTCAACTTCAGTGACAGGGCAAGCGCTCTGTGGTTTTGACCAGTGGTTGCACGATGGCGTTTGCTTCTCAAGCCACTTCACGATGTTTTTATTTCAGCTGTCCTTTTTGGGGTTTCTGCTGTTGGCTGTACGCCACGAATTTCGAATTGAGACACTCCCAACTCTAAATGCATCCAAGGCGCTCTCCCAAGACTACATTCTGCTTGTGCACCTCATTTAGCCAGACTTCACGATGCGGTTTCTTTGTGTTTTGCTGACCTTCTCGTTTCTGGTAGGTGCCGCAAACGCAGTCCAGAAGCTGAACGATACCATCGACTCAACGCTATTTGTCGCCCCAGCTGCCTACCAATCATGTTATGATAACGCGGTCAAGACAAACTCTGCCTGTGTTCAAGCTGCGGCGACCCAACTCAACTCCAAGGCTGTGCTTGTACTCCGCCGAATCGCCAGACCAGATTCTCCAGGCACTCCTTGATATGACCCACAACAGATGAACGAACAAGGCATTAAGAAAGAGGCTTGGGTCGCTCGGCAATGAACTCATCAGCGCGTGAAGTTGGCAAGAAAGGCACCTAAGAAGGCATAGAAAGAGAAAGAAATGGTTGAGAAGTTGAAAGCTATCTATGAAGCTCGACTGTCTGCCACTCGCTCATCAGCCCAAGGATCCTGGGGTGTACAATATTCTCAACCTTCAGCTTCACAGCCTCACAGCCTCATCTGGACCTTACTATCTCAAGAATACCACACAGCATTAGCACAACACCCCCCATCCTCAATATCCACCCTAGCAACCACACTAGCATTCGTCCCCTCGAACCCCCAAATCTCAACAAATCCCAAGCTACTATCCGTCAACGCCACATACTTATCAGAGAATGTGGATGGCGCGACTGAGTTCGCCGTTCCTCCCGAGTTGGTGGTAGGAGTTAGGAAGAGCTGAGAAGTGATGTTGCCCGTGGATGAAAGGGAGAAAGCGGAGATATAGCCTGTGGTATTTGTGGAGCGGGAGCGGGATGTTGCCCAGAGGTAGGTGTTGCTGAAAGAGAGGGCGACTTCGTCGGACCAGTAGTCTGAATCCGCTTCACCTGCTGTCGGTTAGTGGGGACAATGGATGGGATAGCGGAAGGGAAAAGTACCTGAAGGAATAAGAGGGAACGTGACGTTGTCGAAAGATGGAATGCCGGTCGATTGATCGATACTGTATTGTGCCAACTCATTTGCTCCCTCCAGAATAACGTAAAGGTATTGTCCTTCCGGATGCACAGCAACATGCCTCGGATCCGCCCCCGTGACCGGTCCGTCGAGGCTCGCCACATAAGTGAGCTCGCCGGTAGTTTTGTTCACGCTGTGAGTCCAGAGCGTATTTCCAGTATCATCAGCCGAATACAGGAAAGAATTCTCGGCGTTCAAGGCCATGCCGTGGACTCCGGAGGTGGATTTGTAGGTATAGTTTTGGATCAGTTCTGACAAAACTCCGTTCTCGTCGACGGACATTACAGAGCCGCAGTCTGCGGTGCCACTGAATGGCGAGCCGTAGACGGCGTATGGGCTCTCTGTTGCGGCCATTACGAATATGGCTTTTGAGGACGTGCAATTTCCGCCACTTTGGATGGTGGTGCTGTATGTGATGTCGGTTGCATTTCCTAATGCGTAGCTTACGAACGCTGGTGATGCAGCAGAATAAGCTGTCCCGTAGAGATTTTTCTTGTCATGCTAAAGCCATTGTTAGAACTTTTCAAGCATTTTATAGGAA
This sequence comes from Phialocephala subalpina, assembly GCA_900073065.1. Classification (NCBI taxonomy): domain Eukaryota; kingdom Fungi; phylum Ascomycota; class Leotiomycetes; order Helotiales; family Mollisiaceae; genus Phialocephala; species Phialocephala subalpina. Next base: position 461,604 of record FJOG01000009.1, read on the forward strand.
TTCTTACACTTAATGCTAGCCACGAACTCGCATCAGGAACGGAGAGATTTCCAATGAGGTTCAAAGTCAAAGCTGAATCATCGAATTCAAGGGTATAAAGGTTCTCTGTGCCAAATGTACCAACAATGAGATGATGAAGATCTGCGTTCACAGTTGAAAGAGCAGCGAGCAACGCAAGGGAGGGTGAGGCACGCATGATTGAAAAGAGCGAGAAGACGAATGAACGAATGCAGTGTAGAACATGGTGAAGAAACTGCGAGCAAGATATACTCTCATAAGGTACGAATGTCCATCTTTCTTACACCAGAATGTTTCTCAAGGGGCCTTCAACCGGCAGTCATTCCCATCTCCACCAGCCTCCCGGATGCATGTCTCATTGGGCGAAGCTTGTTTCGAAACACAAGCTTTGGTCAAAACGTCGAAGATTGCCTTCAAAGCACCAGATGATGACGACTAAAACTTTGAAGACCTTGCTCGAAAAGCTTGAAGGCGTCTCTTCGTGAGTGATTTGACAGACATGACCATGCGGGGAGGTGGACAACGGTGGACTGTGGAGACTCAGGAACGCGTATGCCTTGCATAATCGGCAATCTTCATCCCATATGAGCGTATGAAAAGGAGGTAAAGAGTAAAGGAGGGAAATTGATTGGGTGACCTGTTGAATCACCGACGGGATTGACCCGAGAGGCACAAACTTAGGTTCAGTCTACGGAATCGGGAAGTAGGGAAGCTTTCCTCTATGCAAGGGGCCGAAGAACACAAGAGTCTTCGGATGTGCGACGACGAAAAACAATACAGTACTGTACAGTATGGATGAAATAAAAAATGTTGAATCGCCTGAATCATGAATGTCTGAAGATGGGATGAAACATAATGTCTGAAAAGTCGCCGTCTTGAGACAGGCAAATGCCGAGGAGCTGACCAACCACCTGCCCCGCCAAAATTTCGTGCTCCAAAAAGCAACCCCACCATCAACACACTTCAGCCTCAATCGCGAACCACAAACCTCTCATCAACTCCACAGACTTCCCACGAGGTCAATAACCATCTGCCCATCATGGCAACCCACGAACAACTCGATTCGACCTCTTCCCGTCCGGTTCTCGACCCGACGGTGAGCGTCCAAGAAAAGTCTTCAAAAGAAGAAGCCCCCTCCACCCTCAAACGCAGCGCAGAAACCGCCAACCTCGATGAAAAACCCACAATCCACATCGGCACCCGCCGTTCCGCCCTCGCCGTCGTACAAGCAGAAATGGTTTTGGCAGCTCTGCAGAATGCCCATCCAGAACTAAACTACGAGATCCACGCCATGAGCACAATGGGCGACAAGAACCAAACCACCGCTCTACACGAATTCGGGGCAAAGGCATTATGGACACACGAATTAGAAGCTCAGTTGTTGGAGGGCAAGTTGGATTTGATCGTTCATTGTTTGAAGGATTTACCTACGCAGTTGCCGCCGAAATGCGTTATTGGTTGTATCATGGAACGAGAGGATCCTAGGGACGTGGTGATTATGAAGAAAGGGTTGAACTATAAGAGTCTTCTGGACCTTCCCGAAGGATCAGTAGTTGGGACAAGTTCCGTGAGGAGGAGCGCGCAGGTTAAGAGGTTGTATCCGAAGTTGAAGTTTAAGGATGTGAGGGGGAATGTGAATACTAGACTTGCTAAGTTGGATGCGGAGGATGGGGAGTATTCGTGTTTGATTCTTGCTGCGGCGGGGATTTTGAGGATGGATTGGGGTGGTAGGATCACTCAATACCTAGACTCAAAGACTGAGGGTGGGAGTCATTTGTATGCTGTTGGTCAGGGAGCGCTGGCTATTGAGGTCAGAGAAGGGGATGAGAAAACCACTGCCATTCTGGGCAAGCTGGCCAACCAGGAATCGACATTGTCAGGGACAGCTGAGAGGAGTTTGATGAGGACTTTAGAGGGAGGATGCAGTGTGCCAATTGGTGTGGAGACTACATGGGTTGAGAAGGGAAAGCTGCTGATGAAGGCTATCGTGGTCAGTCTGGACGGCAAGCAGTCTGTCGAGGCCGAAAGACTAGGTGAAGTTCTGACCGCAAAGGACGCTGACGAGTTTGGCTGGGACCTTGCTGGCATTCTGGTTGAAAAGGGAGCTACCAAGATCCTGGAAGACATTAACCTGAACCGTCCAATCATCAAAGAGGCTGGTGGAGCATGATTGCTATGAACATGATGGACTTTTTCTTGTAAAATCATAGACTTGGCTGGCGCAGGTACTGGGCCTGGGAAAAGTGCATATATTCAGCTCCTTCAAATCCCAAATAGCTTTCAGCACCTCTCCGCCCCCAAACGCCATGACTGTTGAAGTGGCCTGTCTATATGTACTCATCGATCTCCTCCCTCAGAATCTCTGTTTAATGCTCCTCTTCCTCAGTAAAAGCCTTGTATTCCTTTGCATCCATTAGACCCTCCAAGTCCTTGACTCCGACCTCGCCCACCTCCACTTTCGCGAACCATCCACCAGCGGACGAATCATCCTCAGGACCCTTATTGATCGTTCCAGGCTTCTCCTCCAGCAGATCGTTGACCTCGGTGATGGTACAGGTGATGGGAGAATTGATATCGGACGCAGACTTGACAGACTCCACCGCACCGATCGAGTCACCCGCTGCGACGTCCATTGGCGTTGTTGGGAGCTCGACATAGACCACATCACCAAGCTGATGGGCAGCGTAAGAAGATATGCCAATCACACCCGTCTTTCCATCGTCCGAGAGCTCAATCCATTCGTGATCCTTTGTGAACTTCTTGTGCAGAGCTACAAGATGGTCAGCGTCATGCTATTCCGAGGTAGATAGCTGCACTCACCAATAGGAGAAGAGGAGAACGCTCGAGCTTGGAATGGAGAAGGTCGCCATGAGGCTGCGCTCCTACTCGACCTCGCCGCGAATTGAATGGCTGCAGGCCGCAGTGATCGTGCAATTGATGCCATTATGGATGCTTGTGTTTGTGAAATGTTGCGATATCAAATCCTCTTAAGACTTTCTGTCCGAGGAATCAAGGCCGAACCTAAGCGACCCCACCTAAAAGAACGCGAGATTCTAGGGTCATGGATGATAGCCCATAGAACCATCGGTATTGATTGTTGATATTGACAACAAAGCGCCCCTCAATTTTACTGAGAGATCAACCTTATGCGCCAGTAGAAGATTCCTTTTGTGTGTTGAGAATTTCACAGCAGATTTCTGGTTTTTGCCTCTTTCGTCGCGTCAAGGTCAGCTCCGACGCGCTCGTCCGCCCTAGCTCGAGCAAGCGCCAGACATCTGCGCGAGAAGAGGTCCGTCAAGGGGTCCCACCAGGTCCGAATAACTTCAACCTCGACCGAGACATTACTCCGCAGACAGGCTGTCGCTATTCTTTAACCCTCACGAACTCTGACATATCAACCAAAGACACATTCCCCCTATGTCTACATCCGCATTTCTGTGTTGATCTCGACTATTCAGCCGTCTCCTACATCATCCACCCCACATCTCTATCACCCCAAGGAAATCGACAATCTGGATTCCTCGACCTTGTCCGCGGGCTCTCCAGCTCAATTTCACGACACAGTAGAGACGATGGAGACAGACGGCGGATACGAGCAGAGAGGCGAAGGCCAGGACGATGTAATGGCAGGCACAGAAGAAGCACACACCCCAACACGAAGACACACACAATCACAATCCGCAGACTTCCCATCACATCACGGCTACTCGGCCTCTCCGACTCCTGAGATTGATCAGAATGCCCGATATCCAACTCCGCCGACAGCATTTGCACCATCAATCTCTCGACCAAACTCTGGCTTATCTGGGAACGGCGGCTACATGCAGTCCTCGTACCAAGACCAGAGTGCCCGCGGAACCACAGACCAAAGTCGGAATAAGAACAGCGTGGTCATCAAAGTTGGCATGGTAGGAGATGCACAAATAGGCAAAACCTCTCTGATGGTAAAATACGTGGAAGGCAGTTGGGATGAAGACTACATTCAAACACTGGGAGTAAACTTCATGGAAAAGACAATCTCGATACGCAACACGGAAATCACATTCTCAATTTGGGATTTGGGAGGACAACGCGAGTTCGTGAACATGCTGCCGCTAGTTTGCAATGACGCGGTGGCTATTTTGTTCATGTTTGATCTCACGAGGAAGAGTACGTTGAATAGTATCAAGGAGTGGTATCGACAAGGCAGAGGATTCAACAAGACTGCTATTCCATTCCTTGTTGGAACCAAGTACGACCACTTTGTCAATTTCCCAAGAGAAGACCAAGAAGAGATCTCGAATCAGGTACGTACTTTTTTATGCATCTCAAAAATGAGACGAGGCCACGTTGAGAACACAACCAAAAGCGAGACCACCCCAAAACGCTATTGCTTAAAACAAGGCCACTTTTTGCTATAGCACAACTCACTAACAAAATCTCCAGGCCAGAAGATTTGCAAAAGCAATGCGAGCAAGCCTAATCTTCAGCAGCACAAGCCACAGCATCAACGTACAGAAGGTAATCATTTCCTCTCCTCCAAATCTCTCTCTCTGCACCTTTCTCTCTCTTCCCTCTTCTTTCTAGTCTCGGTTCCCCAAGTCAATTCCCTCCTCTAATACCCCACAGATCTTCAAAATTGTCCTCTCCAAAGCCTTCGACCTAAAATGCACCATCCCCGAAATCGAAAACGTCGGCGAGCCCCTCCTAATCTACCAATCCGTCCAATAGACCTCATCCTCCCTCAACGGCCCCGACCCCCATTTGAGAACTACTACACCGCCATCCAAGACTTTCTCCTTGAGTAGATTATCTTTCAACGAGGTCGAAATGGTCCTGCTTGACTTCTTGATTGAGATTCTTCTCAATATATGTTGAGCAGCTTGTCGAAGTATCACCCCTTCATCAACCCATGGATTTGGACTCCGCAACACAAAGACTACGCTACGCAAAACTATACGATTTACGCACCCTGAAACGAACTACGAGCACGAACGAGCATCATGAGAAGAATTGGAGCTGGAACTGGACTGGCCGGCTAGGCTTGGCATTTGAAACGTTGAATTTTTCCTCGCTTTGCTGTTTTGCGGGCATTTGAACTGGAGCTGGATTTGGAGCAGGAAATGGATGGAGCTGTGGAGCATTGCAAAGGGCAGATAAGATGTTTTTGGGTTTCTGGTTCTGGTTTTGATAATGCATCCAGTCCAATCGTCCAAACAAGACACAACTTAAAACATAATGTTCCTTCTTCTCTGTATCGAATGAAATCCGTTTGTGATTCTCTCCATCATGTCTCATGTCAGAGGCAAAGGTTTCGAGGTCTTCGTTTAGGTTTGGTTTCTCAATCGCAGAACGTTCCTTGTTGGGATGATGATTAATGATTTGACATTACTGAACAAACGACAGTCTACCAGACAATGACTACTCAAGTCCTGAAACTCTATTCGAGTGAACAGAAAAGAATAAGACTCAATCCAGAGCTATATCCCGAGCCCTTTCTCAACTATCAATACTCTCATCATGAAACCACAAGTAAACCTTTGACCCATCACGCTCACAATTCGAAGCAAATTAACTAGCTTCGCAACGCTAGGATGCGCTTTCCTTACCTTTGCCAGTCACCTTGCTCCAGAAACCAGATGTCGTGCCTTCCTGACTCTTCTGGTCTCCGCCTCCAACAATTTCTACCCGCTGCTCACATTGCTCTCCTTCGGACTTGTGACTAACAATGATCTTGGTTGTCTCCTGGATATCGTATGGGAATCCGACAAGATCATTGCTACCACCATGGTTGTTTTGGGCATTCTCTTTCTTGCCTCCTTTGGAAGAGGAGGCCTGTGAGTGGGCACTTTGAGCAGATTTCTCGGCTGATCGTCCGCTTTTGTTGCCATTAGAGCCTGAGCTGGTGTTCGTGTCATTGACCTTCCTGATACCTTTGAAACGTCGCTGTTTCTGGCGAGTGCCATCCTTGCCTTTGGCGGTGTCGTCGGCACCAGTTAGATGAGCACCAGTATTCACAGACGCTTTGTTGTTGTCGTGCTCAGAACTCTTTGCGGAAGAAATGTCGAAGTACAAGGCACATTTATGGTGCAAACCTCCAGTCAAACAAGTCTCACCATGAACGTGTGCAGAATCTTGCTCGTTCTCGGATTTGGAAATGTTGGGCAGATACTTGCTCAAAAGGGGTTGAGTTACTTGACTGTCGCGGTTGCTTTGAGGTGTATTATCTCCAGTCGTTGGGTGAGTTACTATTGGGCACCTGTCCAATCGATGCTCTTTGAGACCACCAGAATTCATGGTCGAGCTACTACCAATGGTGTTGCTTCGATTTCGTCTTCCAGACGATTTTGAGGAGCCAGATTCGTCGGTACCAGGACAATCGGAGGATTTGTGCTGTGGGAAAAGGCTGTAGGACGGAACAACAGTGGTAGAGCTTCCCCGAGAGTCATCTGTCAGGCTGTGTTGTTTGACCTTTTCTTGTCCAATGGTGGAGGAGCTTCCCCGATGATCCTCTGTAAGACTGTGTTGGGGTAGTCTTCTTTCCCTGTCAGTGGAGAGGCTTGCTCGAGAATCATCCGTGAGGCTGTGTTGCTGTAATTTCTTCTCTTGGTTCTCAAAGTAGTTGAGAACTGCTTCGTCAACGGGACAATCTGTGAAGTCGTGGACGTAAGATAGTTCTTGAGTATCGGAAACAGTTACGCCAGAACAGTCTGTACGGCGACGTTGCTCTTCGACATCATTGGACTTCGTAGAGATCATGGTGCAGTCTGAGGCGGCGTGCTCAGAGGCAGGGCTTTCGTTATCCACCTCTATGATAGTGCAATCGACGAGAGCATGGCCCTTTGGTTTGCTTCTGCTTTTATTCTTACATTCCGTCTCAATCACCACGCAGCCGGCGAGGGGATGCCTTCGGGAGAGGCGCTCATGGTCAGTCTTCTTTCGTATATCGGAGAAGTTGTCCATTGCAGATGAACCCGGGAAGTTGGTGTTCTTGCCAGGCTTGCGTGATGCTTCGACATCGCTGACAGCTGCTTGGGGGCCGGAATGTAGCCTGGACGCCTCCTTGCCTTTGCGTTCTTGATTTGACTTCTTTGCACGTTGATGATCTTTTCTGTCAGCCGAGATGTCATTCTTTTCCTGGTTCCAATCTTGCTGATGTTGTTCCAATTGTGCTGATACTTCGGGTCCCTTCGTTTCAAGCAGCTGTGGAGCATAGACCTGGACTTGGGGAACCTCGACTTGTACTTCCACAATAGGTGATGGCTTCTGCAGCTTCTTTCCTCTTGATGTAACCTCGACCATTTGGGCGATTTTGGTGATTCTCTCCATACTTTGTGTAGGAGCATAGCTCATTGGTGGATGCGGTAGAGGCTGTGTGTCAACTGGTCCGTCTTGTCTGCTTTTGAGATATTTCGGGTCGTACTTCAATCTCTCGACTCCTTCTCGGGCTTGAACCTCACGGTCGTTTTGCATTTGAGCGCATCGGGGACACCAGTAGCCTCTGCAGAGATCCTTGAACACGCTACCCTCGATTCCATAAGTGCCCCGAATTCGAGTACTTTGGCAGCCTGTGAGGACTCCTAGAAGAAGAAACAGGTTAGCTTCTGCCTAACCCATTACTGTTGCATAGCCGACTCTACTCAGCCAAATATGGCTCATGATGCAACGAAGGAACCTACCATTTATACAAATGAGACTGAGACCGCAGTGCGCCCAACAGGGAAGGGTGCATCCCATGCTAGGTGTCCAGCCTTTGAGAGCGTTTTCGCCTCGTCCTACCTGCCCAAGTCGCCAATGTGTTTTTGCAAATAGGACACAAGGTACCCAGAAGCCCAGGCAACATGTGTGGGCATCGTCTGATGGCTCCACGCAGAATTTGGTCATCCAGCCGTTGTAAACTTCTAGGTCGCCGTCCCCGGAAGGGCGCCTGATACCACCGCAGGCAAAGAGCCTATCTCGTCCAGGACGGGTGTTTGGCTCTGCACGCATGTTTGAATCTGTGTGATCACCCTGCGATGTGATGATACTGTGGTGTCGAGGTGCAACAAGAGATTCGCGATGAGCAGGATGCGTTGCTCGACTTTGTGTTGGTTGAAAGTTGAATGAGGCCAGTGAGCGGTGCGACTCTGCGTGTTTGTGAGGTGAGTGTTTGCGCGGTGCCATTCAGTATCGATGTCAATGAGTCTGTAGAAGTGTACTTAGTAGCTGCCAGCCATCGGACAAGGGATAGACCTACGATGCAATAGCTATAAATGCTGCGTTGCCAGAAGGCGTTGTGATACTCGTGGTGATGATATTGAAGAGAAAGAAGAACAGAACGAGGAAACGAGACATGTGAAAGTTACTTGGACGGCGGTTCCAACTTCGGAAGGCACGCTTCTCTTCAAGAGCTACAGCGAAAAGGGAAGGGGTTTTGTCGCGAACCGTCACAGCAGGTGAAAGTGCGTGTAGGACGAACGTCTGAACATCAGATCCATTATTGTACAGCCATGAAAAGCTCACGGCGCTCGAACTTTGGCACCCGTTCTAGCACTTTTCCAATTATCCACACTAGGCAAGACCTAAATTTTGTCGGGCTAGGTTAAGGGTCAGCCTAGCTCTAATCCTCCTAAAAGAGGTGTTGAGTATGAGCACATTTTCTGAAAATTGGCTAGGAAACTGATGGCTTTCAATGAACTAAGGCGATTATACCTGTCCTCTTTTGGGATCGACAGTTCCCTTTAACTTGGCAGTGTCAGGAGCACCTTCGGCTTTCTTGCTCTTGCTGGGGTCTTTGCTAATATCGGTTGAGTGCTTGGTGTCGGTGTTTGTCAAGCCTTCTTGCTTTCCAGTCTGAGTATTATGGCTTCCAGCTTCCTTAGATGAAGCGGCCTGTCGATGTCAGCAAATGACAGAATACTTGATTGCTCCTGAACATACTTGAGAATCATCATTCTCGCCTGCCTTGATTGACTTGTTGCTTTCGACTCTCTTCTTTGCACCACCCTTGGCATCAGGAATGTGCTTCTTGGTGTTTTTGTCCTCGCTGCCGTCGCTTCCCTCGTCATCTGAAGTGTCAGGAGTATCTGCTTCCTTCTCATCGCCGCTGTCGGAGTCCTCGGATTTCTCGCTGTCCTTCTCTTCAGCGTCACTGGAAGTCTCCTTGTCCTCGCCTTCGTCCTTGGATTCCTCTTCAGGCTCATCATCCTTAGACTCCTCCCTGTGCTCCTCTTCGTGCTCCTTGCCGTGGCTATCGCCGTGATCCTCGTGGCCATGAGAAGGCTCTGGTGCATTTGACAAGATGTACCAGCAAGCTGGGACAGTTATTGCGACCGCTCCAACAGCCCTGAGTGACGTCGTCAGTAAGCCAGCAAATATGATGCTACACACATTATTTCTCACCAGAGAGTATCACCACCTGCCTGCGCGGAGCCATGGCCACTGGCATAACCTCGTCGAACAACTTGGCGGAAGCATTGAGGTCGAGCAATTGAAGGTCGAGCACCTCGGATGGCGGATCGCAAAGCTGCAACTCTTGAGAAAGCCATTGCGAAGTAATGACTGAACAATGAAGTTCAGAAATATGATCACTGTAAATTATTAGATTAACTGCAGGTTTCAAAGGGATTTAGAAGGCTTACCGTCTCAATTGGGGTGAAGTAAAGCTTCGTTGAAAAGAAAGAGGCTGGAAGTCAAGGTTCTATCACGCCAGCACGGACAACCACGGCATCACTTTACTGGCGAAGACAGCTCGGAAGCTGGGTACCTGATTCGGCTTAGAGCACTTTGTCTTACATGAGAGCCTGAGGCCACAAGTACCCCACCACATTCAATACGACATTCGAGAAGACCAAATACATAAACCTTTCTCGACTCGCAAGAGCTTGTCTCTTTCACACAACTGTGACCAAGCTTGAGGCTGGGTAATCTAGAAGCGCCCTCTATCTGCGAGTAAGTTCTAACCAATATCCTCTCTGCAGGCAACCACCGTAGCCTACTGTTTGGTTAGGCAGAGCTCCAAAGCTGACCGTGCCTGAAGGTTTCTGCCATTCACCTTATGGTCTTGACCGTAACCAATATCACGTCCATGGTTGTGACCTCATAACAAGCTCGACGCTCTGTTTCTTCCATCTTGTTTCCTCCTTGACCCGCACGATCATCCATCATGGCGACTCAAGCCTCATCAAATCCGACCCCGCAACAGGTAGCACAACTGCTTCCCAAGCTTCACGATGCGGACCCTGACTACAGATTCATGTCTTTGAACGATCTCTTCAATCTTCTCAGTATTGGCAAGCCAGACTTCCTACACAGCGACTATAATACAGCTGCCAGAGCAGTAGACGGCATCCTGAAGACGCTCGACGACCAAAATGGCGAGGTTCAGAATTTGGCAATTAAGTGGTACGGCATTCTCGAGGGCTATTATCGATAGTATGCTAATGTTTCACAGTCTTGGACCGCTTGTGATGAAGATTCCAACCAGCATTCTGCCTCCCCTCCTCGAAAAGTTGTCCAACCTCAACACCGAGAATTCAGTCGATAATTCTATTCCTGCTATGGCACTCCGAACAGTCGTCACCACCCTCCCTCGTCCCGTTAATGGCGTAACACCATCGAAGGATACATTAGAATCGTATGGTGCTATCAGCAGAGTCCTCATTCCTCGACTTATAGGTCGTATTGTGTTAGCCAAGCCCATAAAGAACGTCAAGCTCCCTGCTCCACCTCCTGGCATGTTGGATTTGGCATCTGGCAAGGACGTTGACCCTGAGGCTGTGGACGTGTTGATTGAGGTGGTCAGATGCTTTGGCCCTATGCTTCAGCAACTCGAGGTGGAGGCATTCCAATCATTGCTTGTTGGGATCCTTGAAACCGACCGAGCTAGCTCTGTTGTCAAGAAGCGAGCAGTTGTTGCAGTGTCACTACTGGCAATGTACCTCACGGATGACGGTCTGGGCGCTTTCGTTTCTCAGCTGATCGAAAGCCTGAGAAACCCACACCTTACTCTCGTGCAAAGACGACTATACATCACCATCCTTGGGTCTATGGCTCGTTCGATTTCGTCAAGATTCGGTCCGTACTTGAAGACCCTTGCGCCATTTGTTCTTCGCGCCCTGAGCCAGGAAGAATTGACAGAACAATTGGAGAATTCGGCTGAGGATGGAGAACCGGATCCTGAGACTGACGACGTCCGTGAAGCTGCCCTTGTGGCATTGGACGGCTTCCTCTCATCTTGTGGCAATGAAATGAGACCTTACACCGAGGAGACTATTTCTGCCCTTCTACGATTTCTCAAGTACGACCCCAACTACAATGACGATGACGATGAGGAGATGGGTGGTACGCAACCTGAGGAGGACGATATGGACGAATTCGGTGATGATGATGATTTTGAGGCTGAGGCCGGCTTTGACGATGACGACGACGACGCCAGCTGGAAGGTCCGACGATGCGCTGCCAAGGCTCTTTACACCCTCATATCTACCCGAGCAAGCGGAGATCTGCTAGATGACGGTACTCTCTACATGCAAGTCGCCCCGGTGTTAGTGCAGCGATTTAGTGAGCGGGAAGAGAATGTGCGGTTGGAGATTATCTCGACCATGGCATCACTCGTTCGTAAGACTGGAGAAGGAGTGGTCCTTTCATACTCCGAAGAAACATCTGACTATATCAACAATCCCCCGCAAAGCCGGAAGCGAAGAAGACAAAGCAGCACTACTAACTTCGACGCAAAGAGTCTGCTCTCTATGTCAGCGGGCCTGACTTCGCCCATGCCTGAGCCGATTCCTACTTCTGGTCCCAGAGCAGATTTAGCACGATTGAGCCCACTTCTCATTCGATCGACTACAAAGCTTCTCAAAGGAAATTCGATTCCCACGAAGCAGGCTTTGATCAAGTTGTTGGATGATATTGTTTCTGTGCAGCATGGCGGTCTAGCGGAATACTTTGCCCAAATCGTTGAACCAATAATTGATGCTGTAAAGACCACATCCGGCTCAACAGGCTCGTCAACCACGATCTCAAGCGGAGGAGCTGCTTCGGCCACAGCTAGCACTCTTCGCATTGCAGCACTTCATCTGTTCAGTGACATTGCTAAGACACATTCTTCCAGCGTGCTTCAGCCATATCTTGCCAAGATTGTACCTGGCATTGTATCGGGTGTGACGGATAGGTACCACAAGATATCTAGCGAGGCCATTGGCACCGTCGAACAACTTGTCAAGGCCCTGACACCTCCTCGATCTAGATCCATGCATCAGAAGCACCAGGCAGATCTTCAAATGCTCTATAAAGTCATCGTTGGACGTGTTTCTGCCAATGACGCGGATTTGGAAGTTCGTCAACGAGCCATTCAAGCTTTAGGAATCCTGCTAGCACGCACCGCAAATCCAGAAGGCGCAGCACTGGTTTCTACGGCTGATCGAGCTGCGGCATTGGACCTCTTAAATGAGAGACTAAAGAATGAGACAACTCGCCTCGCCGCAGTGCATGCTGTTGATACCATTGCTGCCCTGACAACCATCCAAGGTCAATTGCAACCCCCCTGGATCAGAGAGGTCTCGCTCGAGCTTTCTGCTCAGCTTCGCAAGGCCAACCGATCATTGCGAGGTGCTAGTCTTGCGGCTTTGAAGAACTTGGTCGTTGCACCAACAAGCAGAAAGGCTCTCGATGCTGCTACCATTAAAGGCCTTGTCTCTGCTCTTCTTCCTCTTCTTACCACCTCGGATCTGCATCTGCTTGGTCCGGCTCTACTCGTCCTTTCGGCATTAGTGGAAGATAATGCCAAGATTGTTGTTTCTGATCAGTTGAACGCAGCTCTCTGTGACCTCCTCAAGGCACCTCTTAGCGGCGCTACCCTCGATGCAGTCCTCACTTTGGTCACGAAGATTGGCCAAGGAGGTGTGGGTCAGAAACTCATGTCTGGTCTGCTGGCCGATGTCCACGTCAATGGAGACCCAACTGTTGTCGGCAAGGTTATTGGCACTCTACTTGTATCCGGAGGTTCTTCGATCGGCGTTGATGTGAAGAGCTTCATGGCAGAGGCCGTCAATCCAGACTCAGATGATGCCAGAAGATGTCTGGCCCTCGCTGTCCTCGGTGAAGCTGGTCTGCGAATGGGTGCTACCTCGACTATTGTGCCTTCCACGTTTATCGAGCAATTCAACAGTCGGTCGGAGAAGGTCCCTCTTGCTGCTGCAGTTGCATTAGGACGAGCCGGTGCCGGCAACGTCGAAGTCTATCTTCCTCAAATATTGTCGACAATGGGCAAAGGCGGCAATGCTCAGTATTTATTGTTGCACTCGATCAAGGAGATCCTCCAGCAAGCCAGCACATCCTCACTCGATATTACCAAGTTCACCAAGTCGATCTGGGACCGCCTGCTTGGTGCATCTCAAACCGAGGACAACAAGGCTGTTGGAGCAGAGTGTATTGGCAGACTTGCGATCATTGACCCCAACACATACATTCCCCAATTACAGGTAAGAATTATAGTTCGTTCTATCTTTGTACAATCACTAATACTATGTAGCTCTACCTCCAGAACCAGAACCCCGCCGTTCGAGCTATGGCAATCCAGGCTACTCGTTACACCTTACCCGAGAGTGACGCAACCTTCGATGCCGTACTCAAGACTACCCTCATTGATATGCTCTTGACCATGCTCAAGGATCCCGAGCTCGAGAACCGCCGTCTAGCTTTGACCACACTCAACTCAGCTTCTCACAACAAGCCCGACTTAATCATTCCAAACCTCGGCGTCCTCTTACCACTAGTCATGAACGAGTCCGTGATCAACCCCAAGCTCATCCGCGAGGTAACTATGGGCCCATTCAAGCACAAGATCGACGACGGTCTCGAGGTCCGAAAGAGCGCCTACGAAACCCTCTACTCCCTAATGGAAACCGCATTCTCCCGCATCAACATCCTCGACTTCTACAACCGCGTCATCGCCGGCCTCCAAGACGAGCACGACATCCGCGCCCTCTGCAACCTCATGCTCACCAAACTCGTAATTCTGGACCCCGACGAGACCTCCCGCCGACTCGACACCATCGCCGAATGTTTCCGCAAGATTCTCTCTACGAAACTCAAGGAAAATGCCGTTAAGCAAGAAGTTGAAAAGCAGGAAGAGGCTAGTAAGAATGTGTTGCGTGTTACGTTGTTGTTGCATAGTGCGATTCCGGCCGCTAGTAGTGGGGTGGGTGCGAATGCGGGGCAGCATCAGACTTGGAGATCTTATTGGGAGTGGGTGGAGAAGGATTTTGATGCGCAAATTAGGAGTTTGCAGAAGGGTGAGGAGGCTGCTACTCATTGAGTGACTTCCCTTACCTACCGAACACTTAATGCTCTGCATATTTGAGATCTGAAGGAAGGAAAACTTGGAGAGAGAAAGATTACGAAGATGACGGCACATGAAGAACGGAAAGCAATGAGCGGCAGATGAGTGGATATGGATTTTTCTATGGATGTGGTACAGCCTGACTTGATTGGGAGGCATATTCCTCTCGCATAGCTTGCGTGCGTTGCATGGTCTGCGATACAGCAGTGGCATTCTACTGCTTAGATAGAGAAAAATCCATCTGTCTTTATGAAACATAGCATATGGTCCCCGTCTCCTTTCCTGACCTGAAGTGAGAATTAGGTTTCGACGTCGATTGACTGACTGTTTATGCTGGATTGTTGCCGAGATGCAATGAATGCGTGCTACTCGAATGATTCAAGTGCCAGCAAAGGCTGTCTCCCTCAAAAATTCTCCACCCATGGAATCGTTCAGAACCTCTGAACCACAGAAATGACCAACATCATGGTGCTGGTACATCCCATCCCACTACCCACCTCATGAAAGACAATAAATAGATAAATTCTGTCACAGAGTAGGCCAACTGTGCTAAAACCTGTGTCAACACAACTCACACAACTACACAAATTAAGGTCACCTCATCACACAACAATACACAAATACAAAAGTAACATCTTTCTTTATTTCTCGATTTGCCATGTTTCTCCCTCCCTGTATCTGCTCAATCAGAAAAAAAGCCACGCTCAAGTAATGCATCCTTGCTTGCCTCTTCTTCCTGAGAAAGAGAACAGCTTCCAATTCTGACTCAATCGTAACAAAGACATAAAACATCACGACAACCGTAATCACTTCCCATGCATGAAAGCTCCAATCCCGTTTTTCGCTCTTTCCCTCCCTGCACTCATCCCCCCTCAACCCAAATCCCCAATTCTATAATCCCATAGAGAGAAACGAAATGAGATGAGAGAGATGATCCTTATAGCAATCACTTCCCCAACCCCTCCGACAACTTCAACTTCGTCCTCGTATTCGGACTCACAGCCTCCACGCCCTCCATACTCATCTTCGAATCATCACCTTCCACCAACCCCGGCTCCTCCTCAACTACCTTCTCCATCTCCATTCTCTGCTTTACGGTCTCATCCTCATCCGGCATCTTCGGGTCATGACCCTTCCCACTATTGCTACCACTCACACCCACACCCGGAAAGCCATCTTCTTGGACCTTTCTCCTCGCATCACCGACGATCTTGTCGACTTCGCTGGGCTTGCCGGGGATGGAATGAGGGTCGCCTTCCACGCCGATTGCGGAGGAGGGTTCCTTGGTTGTGGTTAGGAGAGCGGCTTTGTTGAAGCGGACGATCATGCAGGAGAGGTTGTCTGTGCTGAAGCGAGCGAGGGCGTGGTCGACGAGTTGCTTGGCTGCAGCGATTGGGTCGGGTTGGTTACGGACTAGGTCGACGGCTTCTTGGTCTGAGCAGACGTCCCAGAGCTATGAAGATTGATTAGCTAGAGTAAGATAGAAGGGGAGAGAAAACTTACACCATCGCAAGCAAGGATGATGAATTCATCAAGATCTGCCTGAATGACTGTTTCGGTGGTATATGGGTGACCGGTAACAAGATCCTTCATATAGGAGTCTCCTAGAGCTCGCGTGACTGCCAGGACACCATTGACACGGTTATTCAGAATAAGACCTCCAGCACTAGCGACACGCTTTCCTTCGTTCTCATCACTGCCCTTATGGTCGTATGATAATCTCAATGCCTTGCCGTTCCTACATAAAACGATTCGGGCATCTCCCACATTGGCTGTATAGAGGACTCGTTGACGTGATGCGGTATTCCGGAGTCGAGCATGGGTTGCTTCACTATTAGTAGCAATAGATGTTGTACTTGATGCTGCATTTGCTTGAGGCGTGCTTTTGCTCATATCAACACCGCTATCTCCAGACTTCTCCTCATTCTTGGCAGCTTCGTCCTGTGCCTTGACCGCAGCAGCAGTAGCCGGTGCAATGGCTGTAGAGCCGGTGGCAGATTGAGCGTTAGGTATCCTATCTTCCCATCGCAGCACCGCACAGACAGCTGTGCAACCGCTGTTCTTCAGAGGAAGCTTTTCTAATTGGGCATCGACAGTTGTGAAGGTCTGGTCGAGAAGTTCCGGAATTGGTGTATTCGGGTTCTTTCGTATGGTCTCTTCTAAGATGATATGAAGCTTCTTTCCGCACCAATCTGCCGCAAATGTACCAGCATGTCCATCGAAAATAGCAAAGTATCCGTTATCTGTCTCCATCATATCTGAACCAGATGCCGTAGGAGCAAGACTAGGTGTAGACTCTGTCATCGCCAGCTCTTCGTTTGATTTCGACTTCGTACTTTCTGATCCTAGTGCCGGAGCCGGGGTATGTAAGAAGTTGTAGAGGAAAGCATGTGTATCTTCCATAGTACGGCGACATTTCTTATTCTTGTCCTCCCAAACACCCACAGTAAACGTAGACCGAGGTCCAGGAAGCGACTCGCCGGCTGAATTGTTGTGTTGACCTTGAGGAACGCTCAATGCCGGATCTTGCTTTCCAAGCTTTTGTAAAGGTGTCTGTGGATTTGTCTCCGTGGCGCGCATGAAGCCTGCTGAGTTTGGGTTCTGGCTGAAATGCAACGAGTTCTTTGCGCTGGCAAGCAAGGAGCTGGCCTTTGTGCCGACACCACTACTCCTACGCTTCTTCTCCCCATTGCCGCCCTGCTCTCCAGTTTGTCTGCCTTGTGGGCTGCCATTGCCGCTGCGTTTCTCTGCACTTCCGCTTTCCTCATTCGTATTCAAGGGCTTGCTGCTGTCGGTTGGATCTACTGCCTCTGTCGCGACAGGTTCCGGACCGCCATCCTTCGGAAGGGACCCAGAGCTGCCAAACATCCTGTTTAGCAGACCTCCCTGGGAGGAAAAACTCCTCCGTTTACTTCCTGCCACTTTGTTGATTGCGAGATGTATGTCTCGTGAGGAGACTCGGATGTGTTGTATGGGCGTACGGAAGCGGTACGGAGGTCTGCACCGGTGCGTGGTACTGAAATCGGGAATTCTGCAAAAATGGTCTTAGATTCGCGAAGAACAGTTCTAAGCAGAATTGTATCCGCAGAGGTTAGGGAGGAGCAAAGGATTGTGCAGAAGGATATCGTTGTTGGAGTTATGTCTTGGTTCAAGACCCTGCCTTCGTTTTAGCTATGACGACGTTGGTATGTGGGGTACAACAACGGCCTTTGTTTGTAGCACGCGCCCTGGTTTAGCAATAAAAGAAATAGCTACACTTACGATTGGCCGTGCAGATGCGGTGTATATGTTTCGGGTATCTGGGGAAGTTGTACTCAAGCCCCAGATCTCTTAAAGCCGCTGGAAGGCTCGCTGCAGGTGCCGGAATGCCGTTCTTTCGCACCGCGGCACTTAATGGATCTCTCGGTGGTTTATGGTAGCTCTGAACGCTGGAACACGCGGGTAGACAGGTCTGGCTGTGCCCGAATATTGGGATTGAAGGGATTGATAGTCGCAAGATTGTTGCTGCCCGCGATGACGAGAAGTTGAAGTGGAAATGCTTGTGGATTGCAGGGGTTGATGCTGGTCGATGGTCCTTGCCCTTTGTCTCTCTGTCGCTGACAGAGGGGTCGAGATGAACCTCGAATTATGCTCTGGCGTTTGGTGGCAGTTTGGTCTGGTGCAAATACACGTTGGATCCGGGTTTCCGCTGCTGGAGGGTTAGGTAGAAAGAAGGAGTGTCAGCACAGCAAGAAGCAGAGAAGGATCTGGTCTTCTCGACGATCCCAGTGGTTCAAGGCTGTGCACTCCACGCGCTGCTGCTCTGTTTAGCGGGCTTCTTTCTTACCTCGTTACCCCACAGCTTTTTCAGGGGGTATGATCGGCCTTGAATGCGCCGTCGGCTCCAAAATGTTTATGCATTAGAGGGGCGACTTTCAGTCAGCAAAGTTCTGTTCAACCTTGGACAATGAGTATTTGATCTGTCATGTCCCTATGTATCACCATCTTCTATTACAATGTCACGGTAGGTGAATGCAAGGCCATTGGGCAATCCGAGATCTCGTTCTTCTGTTCCAGCTGCAAGGCGTTCATTCCCAAGGGCAGAATCACCATAGCGGAATACGACCGCCGTTGCTCCGGATGAAATGAATTATGTGCCAGTGCGGTGGATTGAAAATGCTTCCCAAACTCCGGTTCTCGGTATCGAAAGAAACGCCCGCTATACATAGACCAACTCATCTCCTCAGACTGTCCAATCTGGCCTGGAGATCATTGTCTCCTGGGTCACCACCGCCACCTCCGCCGATAGCTTGTGCAACTCTGCCTTCTGCAACAGTTTGACTCTGGAGGCCTGAAGGAGTCTCGCCCATCTGGAGCTATTGTTAGCAAGATTTCGACCAACATGACCAACAGATCCACTTACAGAATTCTTCAAATCGACACCAATCTCCTCGAGAACTTGTTCTACCACTTCCTCGCCCTCGGCCTCGTCCTCCAGACCGGTAACATCATCGATGGCATCGTCCATCATCTCCTGTCTCTGATCCATGATGTCATTCTCCCTCTCAAACTCCATAGCGATCCGCTGCAAAGCTGGCAGATTCATGCTGCGATTCATGCTGCCCAGAACACCGGTCGCTCCCTTCATAGCCTGCATCATCTGTTCGTTCGTGCGGACGGTCTACTCGAAAGATTCTGGTCAGCCTCACGCCTCTTCAATAACCACTCTCTCTCCACCACAATTATAAGGAAAGCGTACCTGTATCCGCAGCGAGATAGCCTGCAGCTGTGTCCTCATAGAGTAGAACTTCTCAATATATCTCCTAGTCCGAACCAGATCTTTGGCCTGGATCTTGCATGCTCCCCATGCTGCCCAGAACACCGGTCGCTCCCTTCATAGCCTGCATCATCTGTTCGTTCGTGCGGACGGTCTACTCGAAAGATTCTGGTCAGCCTCACGCCTCTTCAATAACCACTCTCTCTCCACCACAATTATAAGGAAAGCGTACCTGTATCCGCAGCGAGATAGCCTGCAGCTGTGTCCTCATAGAGTAGAACTTCTCAATATATCTCCTAGTCCGAACCAGATCTTTGGCCTGGATCTTGCATGCTCCCGGAGTGGGAAACGATATGAAGATGCCTTTATCGCTGGCGGGCCGGCGCTCGTCATGCGAGTATCGCGGGCCGTTAGTGCCAAGCAAATAACGATAGGTTGCTCCGTTAGGCTTCAAGGCCAACACTTTCCCCTGACGATTTTCTCAAAGTCTCTGAATTTACTGAATCATCAAAGAAAAAAGTGAGAATTAGACTTCATACATTCAAAAGTGACTCTGTCGACTATGTCCCTTTTTCTTGAACCAAAGTCCTCAAAGTTGCCGGGACATTTTGCCGGAGAAACTTTCTTGCACGTGAACCAAACAACGCTAAGATTACACAGCGGAATTTCTTCGCCTCCTTGTGCATGAAAGCATCATAACAGACCATTCCTAGAAAATTTCGACATCAACACCTCCGAATGTTTCACACACCATCACGATGAGCCAGGAATACGCGAATGGAAAGGGCAAGGCGAATGGAGGAGAAGAAGGAGCAGAGTCAAGCAATCCACGAAGACAGTCATCTCGACCACAATATGTGACCGTTGGGTCCGGATCCACCTCAGAAAGCGCTGCCAGGTTACGAGCTCTCCTGGACAATGATTCGGGGTATGGAGGAAGTGTAGCCGGCGAGAGCTTCAATGGCGCTCCTGCATGGAATCCTGCTCTGACCGAGGATAGGCCTACACCTTCACATTCGCCAATGCCGAATGGGATGATGACCGATATGGCGGAGAGTGATAGGAGGGTGCAGGCCAATGCTATTCATCAATTGTGGTACAATCAACACAGAGCTACGTTGTCGAGGTCGATTGCGAGAGTGATGGAGAGTCTGAAGGGTCTACAAGAATTCAATGCGAGTTGGCCTGCGACTTATCCTTCAGTTCAACGCGCAGAAGTTGCACAACCACAGGGGCAGGATCCGAGGCCAGGACTGGTACACACTCAATCTACTGCTGCGGGTGCTGCTTCTTTCCCTGAGAACCGACCAGGAGCTCTTAGACGGTCACAGACCTTTGGAGCAGAGCCAGAGTCAAGCAAGGCAGCGGAGCAAAGGACGATCCCTGAGCCACGACTGGTCACCCCACAAATTGCTCAGGAATTCTCGATATTGAAATTGGATCTGAAGTTGGGAGCACTACACCAGACCGAGCTCGTACATTCGTTGGAGAAGAACTCAATAGCTTCATTACTGGATGGCAAAATCAGCTCGAGCATCAAGCATCTCCTTTCTCTGCGGGAGCGGATAGAGGATAGCACAAGTAAGGTCCTGGTCACTGGAGATTTGAATGCGGGAAAGTCGACTTTCTGCAACGCCTTGCTACGAAGGAAGATTCTGCCAGAGGATCAACAACCATGTACGAGTATTTTCTGCGAGGTTTTGGATGCGAAGGAAAATGGTGGTATTGAGGAAGTGCACGCCGTTCATAAGGATGTGCAGTACGACCGACACAACGAGAGCACTTACGACGTCTTTACGTTGAACGACCTCGAGAAGCTTGTAACTTCCAACGAGACCTACACGCAATGCAAAGTATACGTCAAGGATGTACGGGCTATCGACCAGTCACTCCTCAACAACGGAGTAGTTGATATCTCGATTATCGATGCCCCCGGTCTCAATTCAGACACTACGAAGACCACTGCGGTTTTTGCTCGACAGGAAGAAATCGACGTTGTTGTTTTCGTGGTGTCTGCTGCTAACCACTTCACCATGACTGCAAAGGAATTCATTTGGGCGGCAGCAGCAGAGAAGGCATATATTTTTATGGTGGTGAACGGTTACGACAACATTCGAGACAAGGAACGCTGTCAGAAGATGATCTTGGAGCAAGTTCAAGGACTCAGTCCCAGAACCTTCAAGGAGTCTTCAGATTTAGTGCACTTTGTCTCAAGTAATGCCATTCCTACAGGTCCTGCGCCACCTGGGGGCCCAGGAGGAAATGGCAGCGGAAGTTCGAGTGGAGGCGGAGATGACGATCCAAGTGATAAAGGGAAGGGGAAGGACAAGGAGAAGATTCGAGACTTTGAAGCTCTTGAGCAGTCACTCCGGCGGTTTGTCTTGGAGAAGCGTGCTCGATCGAAACTCGCGCCCGCAAAAACCTATCTTCTCAATGTGTTGAACGATGTCCAGACATTGGCTACTGTCAACCAGGAAGTGGCACAGTCGGAACTGGACCGTGTCACAAAAGAGCTCAACGACTTAGAGCCTCTTCTTGAAGCTTCTCAGAAAGCCAGGGCAGAGGTTAGCGATGATATCGACAGGACCATCGAGGCAACATGCAAGGACATCTACGACCACACACGCTCAACCCTTAACGATTCGATAGCCCAAGCTGCCGATGAAGATCTTGGTGTTCCATACCCAGGTCTTCTGAATGTCTTCCAATATGCTGATGATATCAAGGAAGCAATTCTTTCACAGATCTCAGCTTCCGTGACAGATTGCGAGGAGCATGCCAGATCAAAGACTATCGATGGAGTCAGCGCCATCAAGCAACTTGGACTCCTGCATCTCGGCGATGAGTACACTGACCTGGCCTTCCGCAGTGATGTCATGTTCAGACGAAAGCGTGATGTCCTAGCTCGCCAAGTCGAAGTCGAGACTGAGATCTGGGATTTCTTCGATTGGTCCACCATCGTTCAACGACAAGAAAAGATGGCAGGAACAGGTATGGCTTTGACAGTTGCCACAGCTGTAGGTGGCCGCATGGTAGGAGGTTGGGGCTGGGTTGACGGGGCGCTGGGGGCTGCTAAAGTGGTTGGCAACAACAATATGCGAAAGCTAATTGTTCCCGGCGTCGTCCTTGCTGGTAAGTTCTTTCCATTCCAATTCTCGCCTATCAGAAATTCTAACACATCTCAGTTATCGGAGCAGGATACTACATTCTCTCCCAAATCCCCACATCGCTCCCTCACCGTCTCTCCACCAAGATCTCCGCCCAACTCCAATCCATCGACTACGTCCACGCCAACTCAGACCGCATCTCCTCTTCCGTCCGCAAAGTCCTCCGCTTCCCAGCCGATAACCTGCGCGTTGGTCTTCAACGTTCTGTCGAACAGCTCGGCACCAAGAAGGAAGAGACGAAGAAGATCCGAATGGAGAGCGATGTCGCGAGAAAGTACTTCGGTAACCTGGTCAACGAGACTGGACGAATCAAGAACACAGTCGAGGGGGTGGACCTCGAAGGTCCAGCTCCAGGCGTTGCGGGTAGTTATGATTTCTAATCTAACCACCACCTTTCCTTAATATCTCTCGATTTGGTTTCCTAATACCCCATGCACAAATACGAAACACTCGCTACTTTTCGGGACACTGGCGTTGGGAATACAAAGCATACACACGCGTTACGTTATTACGAAAAGAAACCTGGCGTTGAAACTGCTTTTGATTTTGAATTGAAGACATGGCGAGGCGAGGGAAATTTGTGATGAGTCTACTTTGTTGGGACTGGTTTTGGGTTTGCTTGCTTCAAGGTCGTTGCATTCAAATCCCCACTTCGTTCTTGCGTCTCTTCGATGTTTATAGTGTAGGAGGTAGTGTGGTACATGATAGAGTGAAGATCCTTTTCATCATGCCGTCTTTTGTGATCTGTTATTGTGCTATGTTCCTGAGGCATTAAATCCACTTCTACAATCTCTGTCTGAAGTACAGTCATTGACGAAAGCAGGTGATGGATGCAGGCCAAGGCTCGGTAAAGCCCCTGAATCCTGATTCGCTTCAGGGAGCGGAATCCAACATTCACCAACAGAAGCTTGTGGGCGGTCCCGTGGTCGTTCTTGGGCATTGATGCTCAATGCAGGGCGGTAAGTGTTTTTGAGTAGTGATTAAATGGCTTTCTTCAATCTTCATTGCGTAGTCTCGCACGGAGCCGTGCATCCAGACACAGAATCAGCTTCCTTCCGAAGATGGCAGAAGACTTCCGTAAGTTAATCCTTTGCGCACGACTCCAACAATGTGACTTGCAGCTTCCCATTGTCAGCAATTTGCATCAATCTCGGTCTTGGTCATTTGTAAGCCACGAAGATCTTGCATGAGTCCCACATCACTGAAATGGGTGCAGCACTTCCGCATACATCACTCATGTCAATGAGGTGGTGACAGTCGCCAGCGTTGAGTCTAGTCAAGAATGGAAAGATTTCTTCCTCGATACACTTCCATTCAAACGTAGTTACGAGTCAGTCATCTCTATTCAGCCCCTCAAAGCACCTTGAACTGAGAAACCATTACAGAGAAAAGAAGAAACACGCCAACCAACAATGCGTCGAAGCAGCTGTTTCATCCGCCCTCTCCTCAATCCTACAAGCAACAGAAGAGAAACTAGGTCTACCAGTAGCCATCACCGTAATATCCTATCCCTCGCACTTCCAAAGTAGCCCCTACCTCAGTACACTTCTACGGATCGCCATCAAAACCTACCCCGAAGATCTGGTGACTGGATATCAGGTTCTCTTACATTTGTACAGCATCAAAATAGCGTATAGCCTCAATACTTCAGAAGCGGTTGGCTACGGACCTGGTTTGGATCTTGACGAGTACAATAGTTGCTCGTCGATGTTGACTATCAGAACGAGTACCTTGAGGTGTCTATCATGGGAGTTACACAGTAGTGTGCTAACTGCGAGAGGATATTGAGGGTTGGTAGGTTTGGTAGGGTTGAGATGTGCGCTTCGGTGAGACACAACATCCAGTCCTTGACTGCTAAATTCAATTAATAACTTGATTGCTCGGCAGATAGAAGAGCTCGCCGACCTCAAAGTCCGTTTTAAAAAACTTCTCGACGAGCAATACCAGGACAATAGGTGTTGCCAAACCCACCCCGAAGACTTCCGATTTATTATCTTCAGCGGCGAAGCCCTACCCTCAGAGTTCCTAAAGATTCGTGACGCAGTGATCGAAGTAGTCCCAGCGTTCTCTGATAAGTGTCGGGATGAGATCGATCCACACTGGGTTGCTGCAATAGGTGCTGCTGAACAGGCGAAGGAGTATGTCCTCAATCCGCCCGTCAGACGTATTGGAGGTATGACCGAGGAGGGCAGAAAACAGGTTGAGGAACAGGATGATGAGTTTAGAAGGCTGAGGAACGAGATGATGAGTTTAGAAGGCTGAGGGAAAAGTATCCTGTCGAGAGACGTATTGTGGTGCTTCTTGAGAGTGGAGATGGGAGAGGGTCAAAGCTGGGTTCTAGCTTACTAGTGAGAAGGCTTGGACGAGCCTCAGAGGAAATTTGAAGGATCCAAGAAGACGATGTGACGAACTCGGGGATTCAGAGCCTGAGATAAGCATTCGAAGGACTGTTCAACGCTTGCAATCCGCAGAATATTAAAGGCGAAAAGAACGATCTTCCTGTCCATCAGTGTCAAACCTCGACCTGAGTCCTGATCTTCTTCGATCAAAGGATCTCTCCTTCTTCGCTTCCTTCGTAGACTTCTTCAGTTCCAGACAGAGATTTGACGAAACAAGCTTGCCTTGATTTAGTTAGCCTTCTCTGAGCACGCTGTCACATGACTCTTGTTTACTTCAAGTTATCTTTAGGCAGACACCTTGGAGTTCTTCCTTGGAAACCCTCAAGATGTTGATTTTATCTTCAAAGGTATTTGCTAGCGTTGAGTCATGCTGAGTATCAGCCACCATGCCTCCTAAGACCGTCTCGAAAGCCACAAAGCGGTGCGAGCATACGTCCCTCACGTATTCCTCGACAAATCACGCAGCCGAAATTGGATTCAAGCGGAAAACACTGCCAGAACGACTTGCTGCTGCTACGCCTAGAGGCACTTTGAAGTCAGTACCAGAAACAGCAATCGAATCTGTTGGGGCATTTCCCGCTCCACTCGTCTTGCCAGACGACGATATAGCCTTGGATCCGAAGTGTCCACCTCAAAGTTTGAGATCTTGGATTCAACTCAAAGAGAGAAACAAAGTTACACCCGAGCGCAAGACGATATATCTAGCCTTACCGCCAGGCTATGACTCAGATGTGGAATTTGTCAAGCAATGGTCCCAACCTCGGCTGAAAAGCAAAGGTCCAGAAATCGAGCACCCGAAAGCTCAAGATGTCCTGGAGTACTTGCAAGCTTTCTATCACGGACTGCCAGTCAAGTTATTCCCTCGAGAAAATTTGCGTTTCACCTCAGAGATTGGAGATCTGGATGACATACTCAAAAGCGACGAGGACAGACAAGTCATCGGTCTTCATTTCAAGAAGGGCTATGGGAACAAAGGAATCCGTACTCGCCCAAGACCGAAAGGAGACTATAACCACCAACTTAATCTGGACGATCTCCTCGTTGCAGCAATCTGGGCGTTACCAGAAGATGCATACGCGCTGGTAATGCTAGTTGATCACGACCTGTACGAGGACGAAGAAGATGAATTCGTGTGCGGACGAGCTTATGGTGGGAGCAGGGTGGCGGTGATAACCACCGCACGGTACAATCCTGCTCTAGATACAAAACAGGAAGTGGAAAGAGAGCATGCATGGCCTGCTTCGCACTGCACCTCTCACTTGAACGTCTTGGTCGATGGAAAGGGAGTAGCGAATGTGCGCAAGAGAAAAATATCCATCTCAGATCCAGACGACACAGAAGAGACACCCCTCCAGGCAGCAGTCTCCGCCCACAACTTCCTCCCATCCCTCAACTCCTCCCCCTCACCCTCTTCCCTCTCAGGTCTCTGGCTCGGCCGCGTCTGCAGAACCGCTAGTCATGAACTCGGACATTGTTTTGGGATGGGTCATTGTGCTTACTATGCTTGTTCGATGCAAGGCAGTGCTTCGATAATTGAAGATGCGAGACAGCCTCCTTATCTCTGTCCTGTGGATTTGGCGAAGATGGTGACGGCTACAGGTGCGGATGTTAGGGAGAGATATGAGAAGATATTGGGATTTTGTGAGAGGAAGAGGGATGTACATCTCTTTGCTGCTTTTGGAGCTTGGGTTAGGGGACGGTTAGGGGAGTTGGAGTAGAGGTACAGACAAACAGTCTATTGCGTAGTACATAACAAGTAAATCCATACACTCAATATCCCCTCGCTTCCAGTTGTAGATGGCCGCAGTTACAACGAAGAGAAACAACCAACCCTACTCCATTTCCCATTACGAGCATCCCAAGCAACCTTACTCGCCATATTCAGAAGCCTATCCGGGTACCTAACCAGTTACTGGATCACAACTATAACTTTTGGTAGCAAAAGAGTCCCAAAATTTTAAGTTCTTTCGGCAAATCGGATTATTCAAGCTCTTTTACAGCGTATAGCAATGTGATTAGCAATGTGATTAATGCAGCTTCTCGAAGAAAGTTGCTTGCCTTGTGGGCCTCCATCTCGGAATTTTATCGCGTGTTGACGTCTAAGAATCATACATACATTCAATAAATTCCCCGTTCCCAGTTGCGTATCACCAACTGCAGCCAAGGAGAGTATTGACACCGTATCGTTTCTTCGCTCCGCCTCCATAACCCACAATCTTTTTCTCGGACCCGTCCTCACTCCAGCCTTTCCAATTCTTCCTCCGCGCGCTCTTCCCTAACACTGGATCCAGCCTCTCCTTCAAGACGATAATACCAGACTAATCTTCCCAGTGGCCCATTCCCTCTCCTCCGTTGCATGATACCAAACTTTAGTAGACAGCTCCATGCCAGGAAACCAGAGGTGCCCGAATTACTCTTGTTTGTTCCCGATCGACATTCCTCGTTCTCATGTGCTTCATCCAAATACTCCAGGAAGATGAGGTATTCAGGTCCAGGGTTGCAGATGTAAGACAGCTCTTTTTCGGTCAATGTAGTAGGGTTTTCGGTGGCGTTGATCTTCTCGGCTAGATGCTCAGAGACAGTGGGAATAAGCCATCCTTCGCGAAGGGTGGGTTCGAAATAGGTGCTGAGATCGGAAAGTTGGGGCTGGGTTGTGAGTGCGGCGTTGCATAGTTCTTTGGCGTTGGTTTTCATGAACTTCTCGAAAAACTTGGAGAGGTGGACGAGAGGGAGGAAGTCCGTTGAGGGGAGGTGGGAGATGATTTGGATGAGGATTTCGACAGGTAGTTTTGAGAGGTGATCCATGATAGCTTTGTGTCCGCGTGAGATAGACTCAGGTAGAGGGCGATGGTGGTTGAACCTGGTGAGACAGATCGGAGCGCGTGCTTGCTTTGCGTTTGGATGTTGAGGTTCTGAATATTGAAGCTGAAGATCGAACTAGAGTCACGCTAGTAGATTGAGTCAACACGAAAACCGTATCTACCATTCAGCTTCGGGACCCAACTGATGAGGATATAATATTCCACCTCGCTTGCCCAGTGCACCGCAGCTACTGGCACTCGCTTTTCAACTTACTTCTAGATCTTGAGCAAGCTGAAACCCGAGGGACTCGAAAATGTGTTGTTCACAACTGTTGGGACATTGACTGTCGTCATCGCATTGCGAACTTGATGATGTCCCGGATCTTCTTGATCACATTGTAAAGCTGCCTAGCAGGTACAATGTCTAGCCCAACCTCAATGTCGGAGACAAAGCTGGAAGCATAATATACAGCAAATGGGAGAACATTACAATGTCCGAAAGCGTGCTGAAACTGCAGATGCGCAATAAAAGCCAGCCAAAACTCAATGTCCGAGATCGGGGAAGAAAAGGAGACGTGTCGGGGTCCAGTTGTCCAGAAATGTATAGGACATTGCCAGGGATACGACTCTCCCAATGGTCGAAGGATATTTAGGACATTTGACAAACCAGAATCACTGTTGAAAGTTTAGGAAAGCAGGAGAAAGGTTCGATATGCAAACGCAGAATCTTGAGGACGCGATCTCAGAAGAACTGGGACATTCAGGTGGCTGAACAAGCTTTTGTTCCTAGACAATGTCCCAACTCTCTGAGCAATCCTGACCAACACTCAACATTGACGTTCTGGAGGAAACAGTATTCTATCAATTTGGGCACCAATCCGACAGTGTAATTCGGGTTGAGAGTCTTCTGGTAGAGCTCGAGGCTGCGTCCGTTGATCTCTAAGAGATACCTCGTGTAGGAGGGCTAGCGTATCTGTATCGCTCCTATGTCTTTATCTGCTAATAGCAGCCGTGTTCGTACAAGAAGTATGGTATACAGTGTTCCAACGCCAGGTCCGTAATGTACATTTTCTTCCTAGGTCAAGTTAGTCGAAGTCCTTCTAACCTCTCCAAACCAGACATACTTCATCTCTGATTGTTCGTCTAGTCTTCTCCATTCTCTGCCTTCCACTTGGCTAGGTATGCCTCTCCACTCAGCGCTCCCTTAGGATCACCCTCAAATCTTCCCTTAATTGGCTTCATCTTCCTCGTAACGAATGGCGTGAGCTACGCATCAATCAGCATTCAATCAAATGACTCCAAGTCACAGAGCAGCTCCTCCATACCTTGAACTCCGCCAAGTTCTTCGGCACGACATATGTCCTGACTTTGTCCCAATCGATAATGTACCCTCCATGCTTCGTATGTGTACCCGTCGAGCCCGTCCCCGTACCCTTATAGTATCCCTTATTCGTCTGCTTAGTCGTCAAGGCCAACCGCCTTAGCCTCCTGCCGAGTATCTGTGTGGGCTTCATTTTATCGTTGTTGCTGAAGTCTGTTGTCTTGAACGATTTCGTCCCAAAGCTGCAAAAGTTCAAAAGCGCACTAGCGGCCGCACCGCCAAAAAGTTTCCCCAAATTCTCGAAATTTTGACGATAAGAAAATAAATACTTCAACGCCACGGAAAAGGCATTGAATATTCTCAAAATGCCTGGAAGACAATCCCACGGTCGGCCGCCGACGAAGAAACCGAAGGTCCAGAATAAATCGAAGAAAAGAGCCATTGATGCCTTCTCGATTGCCTCGCACGAAAATCCCGACAGACTTAAGGTCAAGCAGCATCGTCTTGGTGCGCAAGAAGGAGGCAACAGACCAAATAAGCGGAGGCGTAATGAAGAGGACGAAGATGATGGGGAGGAAGCTGAAGAGTCCAAATCGAAGAAACCTCGCAAGAAGAAGGGCAGATTCGACGAGCTGGATGTGGATGAGGGAAGTGACAGTGAGGGGCATGAGTGGAAATTAGGGCAGGTCGACAGTGATGATGACAGCGATTTGGATAGTGACGAAGCGTTTGGAGAGAGTGACGAGGAGCGATTCGAGGGCTATGCTTTCTCTGGGAGTTCGGATAAGAAGAGCAAGAAGAACGCTCCTCGTAGCAAAGCTTTGAACTTAGACGAAGATGATGTGGAGGAATCGGATTCAGAGCTTGAGGAAGGTGATTTGGGCGAAGATGCTGTCGACTTGGCTACGATGTTGGATATGGCGAGCGATGAGGACGAAGATATGGAAGACGAGGGCAGTGCAGACTCAGACTCGGACGGCAGTGAAGAGAGTGATGCGGAGTCCTCTATGTCGTCTGCAGATGAGGATGACGAGACTTCAGACCCTGCAAAACTTGCGGCTCTTCAGAACATGATCGCCAATCTACCACAAGCCGATGACAGCGGGCGATCAAGGAGACGAGGCAATGAGGTTGAAGGTAGCAAACTACCAGCTCCAGCGAAACTCACATTGGAGGATATGATGTCTGGTATTACGGATCCTCATGACAAGAAGGCACTCAAGTTTCTGGAATCCGCATCTGGCAGCAAGAAGGCTCGTGGAAAGCTAGAGGTACCCTTGGCGAAGCGACAGCAGGACCGTCTAGACCGAAGTGCTGCGTACGACAAGACTAAGGAGACTTTGGATAGGTGGACAGACACCGTAAAGCATAACCGCAGAGCAGATCATTTAATGTTCCCACTACCAGATAACGAGGCCCTACAAGCTAAGTCGAACAAAGAACTAGTGCCAACCAATATTTCGAAGCCATTCAACGAACTCGAGGCGACCATTCAGAGTATCCTGGAAGAAAGTGGTCTTGCAGCGGCCAATGGGAAGGATGACGAAGACCACATTCGTGAGTTCGAAGAGCTACAAACCAACAAGCTCTCTATGGAAGATATCAAGGCACGCAGAGATCAGCTACGAGCGGCACGAGAGCTTCTTTTCCGTGAAGAGGCGAAAGCGAAGCGTATCAAGAAGATCAAGAGCAAGTCCTATCGCAAGGTTCACCGGAAACAGCGCGAAAAGGAAGAGCGACTCAACCAGGAAGCCTTGGCAGAAGGGGGATATGTGCCATCTGAGGATGAACTGGAAGCTCAAGATCGCAGACGTGCCGAGGAACGAATGGGCGCGAAGCACCGAGGTAGTAAGTGGGCGAAATCTATGAAGGAGACTGGACAAACAACTTGGAACGAAGATGCAAGATCCGGGATCACAGAAATGGCGAGAAGAGACGAAGAGCTGCGAAAGAGGGTCGAAGGCCGAGCAGTCAGGAAGGAATTCAACAATAACTCGGATGAGCCATTTGATGAGTCCGATGACATGAGCGATGACGACGATGCTGCTGAGCAGAATCGGCAGATGAGGGAGCTGGCAGATATTGGCGAGTCTGGTCTCATTGACGACTCCCTACCCGGAGCAAGATTAGCAAATATGGATTTCATGCGAAAAGCAGATGCTGCACGCAAGAAACAGAATGCTGATATGGTGGAAGAGATGAGACGAGAACTTGCTGGAGAAGACACGCCTAGTGAAGAGGAAGTTGGAGAGATTGGCCGGAGGGCCTTTGGACCGGGAAATGCCAAGGCAACAGAAAAGAAAGCCAGGCCCAAATCGAATGAGTTCGAGGAACGAGATGAATCCAAGGACGATGAAGCTGCCGAAATTCAGATTCATGGCACAGACAATTCGGCTGCGCAGCCTCCGGCATCACGGACCAAGGCTTCGAAATCAGCTTCGAAACCTACATTTCAGTTGAAGCCGGTGGAAGCTCCAGCTACAGAAGGCGGGGCCTGGTCGAAAGTGCCACTCAAATCATCGGCTGTCAACGAAGCTGAAGCTAAACGACGTCGGCACAAGAAGAACAATGCTGTTGACGTCGAGGAATTGGACTTGTCTCAAGCCGCAGTCATTGCAAGCAAGCCGAAGTCTAAGAAGGTGAAGAAGAAGTCGACAACCCTCGAAGTCGACTCGGAATCAGAAGACAGCGATGATGATAATGCGATTCACTTACCATTCGCCATCCGCGATCAAGAACTGATCAAGCGAGCTTTCGCCGGCGCTGATGTTGTAGGCGAGTTCGAAAAGGAGAAAAAGAAAGTCATCAAAGATCAAGACGACAAAGTAGTCGATGACACGCTTCCTGGTTGGGGGAGCTGGGTTGGTGATGGTCTTAGCAAGAAGGAAAGGTCCGGAAACAAAGGAAAAGTTCTCAGGAAAGTCGATGGTATCAGGCCGCATGACAGGAAAGATGCAAAGCTTGACCGTGTGATCATCAACGAGAAGCGAGTCAAGAAGGTAAATATTTTCATGCAATTTTGGCGTAATATGACTGACACTACTTTAGAACAACAAGTATCTTGCCAGCAGCCTCCCTCATACCTATGAGACCAAGCAGCAATATGAGAGATCACTGCGCCTACCTATCGGCCCGGAATGGACGACGAAAGAGACGTTCCAGGATGCTACGAAGCCTAGAGTGCTGCTCAAACAAGGCATCATTGCACCAATGTCGAAACCTCTGCTCTAGTTCTCTTGAGCTGAGGAAGGACTATAGTACAAATTTATTAGTAGCTGTTGTCCACCCTGTTTCGGAACATTTTGACATTCGTGATTGGTGAGCTCGACGTTGTAGGTAGGTATTGCAAGTAGGTATACGCCCCTTCCAGATCAAGAAAGTCTTCGGGTGGAGCAAGGGAAACATTGTCTGTCCTTGGGTTGGGTTGTATGACTAGAAAAGGAAGGTACAAGTGACATACATAGTGCTGTGACACGTTACTGACCCCACAATGTTGTTCAACGGCACACGACTTTTGCCATCCCACGCGACGCGCTCTCCCTTGGACAATATACCCCGGATCCCCAGAAGCATATTTTTCTCCGATGTTCAGATGATACTTCCAGTACACTTCCAGAATATCAGATGAAGGCACTCGAAGATCAACTCCACTTTATCTTGCTCGGCAGTACCCGCTTGTGATGCAATCATGCGCCGGACCCTGCAGCCAGTTGCAGACCACGCCAACTCTGCACAACCTGGTCTGTCAGACAGAGCCAACAACTTTATCACGACCTCACCTACTACTCATCATGTCCTACTGTTAGTCTGGTCGTGGTCCGAGCAGTCAATCTGTTACATATCTTTTGATTGTATCTCACTTTCTTCCTTCCTAATTCTACGCTCATTCATCCCAAGCTCGTCCGTCACACGCCTTCTTGTCACCAGCGCTATCAACCCAAGTCAGTATCGACTTTGAATTCCATCCCGCTCGACCTAGCGAGTTGTTACCTAGAGGACAAATTTCGACATCGAGACCACAAAAGGAGATCAGACAGCGCGTGGTCGTGATCCGGCGGAGAACACAACGATCACATGAGCAATTAGTCCTAGGTAAGTAACAAATTTCCTTCTGTCTTTATTTTCAGTCCGGAAATTTTAGTCTGCGGTTTTGCTGTCCAAATCGGCAAATACACGACACGATGCATCTGAGTCTCTCGGGGAATTCAAGACTCGAGATTCTATCCTGGATGTGTTTCTTCTCATCATAGAAGCACATGGCTGCCAGGAATATGGCACAATCGCGCCGGAGAAGTCTCTGCGGAAGTCATGTGTTGTGATGAAGTGATCATCATTAGACCAGCAATAGCTGCGGGTGCATCCACACTCTAGCCATTTCGAATCAGGTCTCCAGCTTGGTATTCATCTTGAAGGCTCTAAAACTCGGCAACTAGGCTTTTCCGTCAAGATTTTGGTCCCCTTGAAGCATTTCAATGGGTGGCTTGCATAATATGCTGCTCATTGTTGGTGACGGTGAAGCGGGAAACGCGAAGCCGTAGAGTCACAGCATTCCTGAACGACCTCGCGTTTGCACTTTATATTCGCGAGTTATACGCCTTCTGCATAATTGCCTCGTTGGTAGTCCCAGTCCCAGCATTTCTATCGACTTTTAGTAAAGAACCCGCTGTCATGTTCATTTCTCCACGTTGTACTTTCTTCCCGCATAGCGAAGGGAGACAGATCTCTGGGACCGGGCAATTGTGCGACGCAAACTTTGCGCATCCACGCTTTTAATATCCCGGGGTTGAATTCTTCCCACAACCGGATCATCATTCCCTGAATTATCGAATTTCACACATCCACCACGTATTCTCCAGAACATATCACAACATCTAATCACACGGTCACTTTATCCCACCTTCAAATACGCAGCATTGAACCCCAAATCACAGGCTTTGAACCGAAAAGTAGTTTTCGTCGTTCAATTTTGGCTGTGATCAGGGGCGGGTTTTATGTAAAGGTTACACACTTGGCCTTACTTAACCCCCAGTACCCCACCATTTCTACACTCTTTACAATTCAAGTCACAACAAGATGAAGGCTGCTATGTGGCTGACATGTTTGGCTCCTGCAGTTATTGCAGTCCCTTTTCGCCAAGGCCAAGAAAACTTCGCGCCAGCAAGAGTTGCGCCTGGTCCCATGGAAGCACCCATCGAGTTTGCGCTGGAAACTGTCACCATACTTCCTTCGACGACCTTGGATTCTCTCATTACCGAACCAAATTTGGTGACAAGAATTGCCGAGGAATCGTACCAAGGAATTCCCTGGGGAGAGGCATCATCCGTTGCTCTCAGCAGCGCCGACCCAAGAACAACTCAAGCAAAACGAACCCAAGTCCCACAAGCTTCGAGCCCCGTTTCGGACGTAGTGGAACAATTTGCATCAGTCTCGGTACAAACATCGAGAGTTACTCCTCAGGTGTCTGTTAAGACCACCTCAACTAGCTCTGGAACTGCTCAGATCCTCCCACCATTGACCACTGACATCCCCCACACCACTGGAAGCGTCATTACTACTTTAAACACAGAAGGAGAGCCAACTTCAGGACCCTTAATCAGCACAAGTATCTCATCTCCGGCAAGTCTACTTGTGGTATCGGCCGCAGCAACAGCGGTTTCAAGCAGCAAATCCGAAAGACCTAGACCTGCAGATATGACTTCTCAGAACATTTTCCAGCCGGTCGCTACGGATGCACCACTTTCTATTATCCCCCAGAGAGGAGACCATCCTGTACCAAAACTTGGAATCCAGAACCAACAGTCGCCTATTGGGACCAACAAGTTCTACGCCAATTTCTTCCTTGGAAGCCAAACTGCTGGAACATGGACTCATCCTTATTCAGTAGCTTGGTCGAAAGGAGGCGGATCCTCTAAGAGCTGGGGCATGTCTATTCAACATATTGATGCTAGTCAACGTGCCTTCGGACCCGACCCCAACGCAAATCCGGCACAATACTTCATCAATCCGCTTGGCATCCAATCTGTCGTTCTTTCTGCCTCTGAGCTCGGAGCCTCCACAATCCTGGTTACGGATTCTCTCACTGCATTCTCGACCAACGTCAACCTTTTGCCTAGTGCCGGTGCTGCTCCAGCAATCACGTTTCCCCTAGTCCAAGGAATGGGCTTTGTCACTGGTATCTATCATGGTGCCACTCCTCTCTTGCAAACCGGTGTCTTTTTCCGATCCGTCACCAAAGCTACTAATAGCCCAAAGCCAGGGGTTTCGAAATGGACTATCCAACTCGAAGATGGCAAGATCTGGCTCGTGTATGCTTATTCTCCTTCTGGCGCTGGACTTGAGTTCACAGTCGTGAACAATGGCCTAGCTCAAGCTACCTCTGGTTTCAACGGCATCGTACAAATCGCAAAGAGCACAAGTACCGCCTCTGAGGCTCTCTATGATGCAGCATGTGGAGCTTACGCAACTACATCGATTTTGTCTGGAAGTGCCAATGGCGCAACAGGTTCCTATACCTTGTCCTACTCGACAGGAGGTATGCCCAACACCAGCCTCTTGATGTTCGCTCTACCCCATCACATACAATCCTTCGACTCCAACACCGCTGCTGGTGTCCAACCTTTCACGCTCCACACGACTACCAAGGGAGCAGCTACAGCTGTCGTTGGTAACTCCTGGACCATGGTTGAGAATCTTCCAGTCGGCATGGGATTCGCGCCATGGAATCCCTCTACCGGAAATCAGGGCGGTCAGGGAAGCACTAAGTTTACTTTCTCGCAATCAACTATGGCTGCTATGCAAGCTGTCGCCCAGAGCGAGATCTCACAGGACATGTCTACTCAAACAAGTCTGAACTCCATGTATTACAGCGGCAAAGTAAGATCTCTAATGTATCCCAAAGGTTGTTGCTAACATGTTCAGGCACTTTTGAAGTTTGCCCAGATCACCTACGCACTCCAGGCTCTGCTTGACCAACAAGCACTTGCTCAAGCAGGTTTAGATAAATTGAAAGCAGCATTTGCAGTCTTCGCAGAGAACAGACAACAATTCCCTCTCGCTTACGACTCAGCATGGGGAGGTGTCGTCTCGACTGCTTCATATGGAGGTGATTCTGGAGCAGATTTTGGTAATACGTACTACAACGATCATCATTTCCAGTAAATATCCCTTATAATTATCGAATTTACTTCAAACTGATACTCTTTTCAGCTATGGTTACTTCATTCTCACCGCAGCCATGATCGGCCACATGGATCCCAGCTGGCTGTCCGCCAACGCACCCTACGTCAACACCCTCGTCCGCGACATCGCCAACCCGTCTACAGCCGACCCATGGTTCCCCGTTTCGAGAAACATGGACTGGTACAACGGACACGGCTGGGCACACGGCCTCTACGAGACCTTCGATGGCAAAGATCAAGAATCCTCTTCCGAGGATGCAATGTCCGCCTACGCTCTCAAGATGTGGGGCATGGTGTCCGAAAACTCAAACCTTGAAGCCATTGGAAACTTGCAACTCGCTGTCACGGCTCGTGCTCTGCAAAATTACTACCTCTACACAAGCGACAATACCGTCCAACCATCCAACTTTATCGGTAACAAGGTCGCTGGTATCTTGTTTGAGAATAAGATCGATCATACCACCTATTTCGGCAATAGTATCGAATTCATTCAAGGAATCCATATGATTCCTCTCTTGCCCTCCAGTACTTTGACGAGAACAAAACAATTCGTTCAAGAGGAATGGGACAAATATTTCTCAAATGGACGTGCGGAAGCCATCACAGGAGGATGGAAAGGTCTTTTATTTGCGAACTTGGCGTTGATTAACCCTGCTGCTTCTTGGCAGTATTTTAGTGCGCAGTGTTTTGATGCTAGTACGTTGGACGGAGGTGCTAGTAGAACTTGGTATATGGCTATGGCTGCTGGTGAGTTGCTTCCTCTTTGGGAGATTGAGCGTGATGCTGACTGCAAATAGCTTTGGGTGGTGCCCAGTAGATGCTCAACTGCTCTCAGGTTGGGTTATGAACGAATTTACACAACATTAGAACACAGTCGTTACGGAAAAGGGCTGGACAGGCGACAGCTCATCAAACTTCTATTCTTGGACATAACTTTCAGCATTGGGTTTCGGCGTTGGGATTGCATGGTTCTTGCGTAGATTTCTTTTTTCTGGAATGGAATGGGTGTGGAAATTCTAGAGATATGACAGCTTGGACGCATGGAGGCCTTCATTTACTTGCATTGATCTGCATTCCATTTCTCTGTCCATAAATTTTTGTACAGTAGGTTTGGGGTAGCTAGGATTTTGGATGCAACGAACGTTCGTCTAGGAAATCTCTGTCTACACATCGATTTCTTAAGACATGGTGATCGTGGTCGGACTCGGAACTTGGCCGCATCGAGGGACCTCCTAATCTCATATAGAGGCCACAGTGAAATCAAAGCAAAATATAGCTCTCGGAAGCAAAAAAAAAATATCTGCAGAATATCTTTCTGGCAGAGCCGGTCAGGCCGGAACGGTGCTGGTATCGATGGCGGCGTGTTGTTGAGCTGAATTGTCGGGATCATTGTCGGGGTCGTTTTCGGGATTTAAGCTGGTGACAATGGTCGTCATCAGAAGTAACTTCAACCTGATCGAAGTGTCATCCGAATTTGTGAGATGTAGGAGGATCTTTGTCGTGGTTTTGAGGGCCGAGGTTGGGACGAAAAAGGCACATGGACCAGTTTCGACGGACCTTTGCCCAATTGGGCTCACTTCACTCTTCTTGCCTGCACAAAAGAAACCAAAAAAACCCCCAGAGGTTGGTAAACTTTTATTCAATTTTCATAATGATCCATCGCCCATGATCCAGTAGCATATACAAAGGGGATATTCCTCCAAACCATATTCATACAAGTCCATCGCGAAACTCATGCGTATTGGACGCTTCCAATTTCAGGGCACAAAGATCTTAAGAGATCAACACTCCCTCTCTCCCTCACCTCTCTCCACCACAATTATGTACAACCTTCCGGTTCGTCTCCATATCCATATCAATGCTCACAAATATCACCTTTCGTGGTCGCCTTAGTACCCGAGCATTACCTTCACAGATCTGACAACCACACCCGGCGTATCAGTGGCATCGTCAGGATAGACCAAGAACGCGAGCGCGATGATGATATAGAGACCAAGCAGCTGTAATCATGTCAGCAACACAACCCAGATTAGTCTCAAGGTCTCTGTCGAAACTCACCATAGCACCCTCCAAGTAATTACTCTTCCCATCCTGGATAACATAAGTGACAACCAACACACTCAAGAAGAAGACGACTGTCTCAAATGTCTGGAAATGAAGCGTCATAGGTTGGCCAATGATCCAGCCCAGGATGACCAGGAAAGGAGTGACAAGGAGTGCGATTTGCATCGAGCTTCCGATCGCAACACCCATTGCGAGGTCCATCTTGTCTTTCACTGCTACCACAACGGCCGTAACATGCTCAGCAGCATTTCCGACAATCGGGAGGAGGATAAGACCAATGAAGGTCTTCGAGATATGGGCGGTCTCGACGAGAGAGTCGATCGAGTCAACGAGGAATTCGGCGCAGACGGCGACTGCGATGGTTACGACAACAAGAACGCCGGCGGCAGCCCATGGGCTCAGTTGTGGCTCTTCGTCTGCCTCTCCATCTTCTCCTTCTGCTGCGTTCTCGGCATCAAACAGCGTAGCGTGTGTTCGGAGTTGGAAAATAAGGTAGAGGACGTAGAGGATGAGAAGGATAATGGCTGTGCCGTGAGAAAGGATCAAAATGTTGGCTTCTGAGTCTTCTTGGGACTTTGTGAGAGCGGCATATAGCTGCAAAAGTTAGCCTGTGAAATGGTGGAGGCTCTTGTACGTACAGTAGCAGGAATAATCAAAGATGCCGCAGCGACGGTCATCAACGAGGACATAGTCGATGCGACAGTCGAGTTAAAATCCTGCTCAATGCCATTCGCGGTGCCGGTCCTAGTATTGTGAATACCACCAGCTAAAAAGCAACATCCAAGCACAAGGAGTATGTTGGACAGGATACTTCCCAACATACTAGATTGCACAATTCTGATTTGCCCTTCTCTCAATGCAACAATACTGACCTATGTCTCGTTAGAAGAGTCCACGCGCATCTAGGTGCACACTTACAATCAGTTCCACAGCATTACCAAATGTAGCATTCAAAAGACCGCCCATCGTCTGTCCGAGCTTCATGGAGATTTCTTCAGTAGCAAAGGAGAGAACAGCCGCCAACGGAACAATTGCAAAGAAATTGAGAACGAAAACAACGGTCGGATTCCAGCCCATTGCACCGGCAACTATTCCAAGTGGTACGAATACCAGGAGGATATTAACATAGTTGCTGTACAATGTGACTTTAGTAGCTTGCATGATGTTTGCAGGATACCTCACGAACTTGTTTTCACTCTGCATTCCCGCGGTATGATTCTTCTTCAAGAAAAACTCGAAGAATTCCGTTAGCGAACTCTTCTTCCTCGGCGTTCCATTCTCCTGCCCTGATATCAACCCCGTATTCTCGTTCGCTGCGGTTCCGTTCGGTCCTGCCATGTCGCCTTGTCCGCCTTGCGACGAATTACTCTTCTTTCGAAAGCTTCCCTTCGCTCGCTGGATTTCTTTTCGAAATGGAGGTCCTGCTGCATTTCACCAAACCGCGGAGGTGGAAAGTTAGCCCAACCACTCCACAATTAAAGAAGGTTCGCCTTGGCCCTTGGCTATATGGCTGTGCTGGCAAATCTACCAAGTCTTGGAAAGAGTGTCTGGAAAGTGGCAGGTGGTAGCTCGATGTGATATCGCCGGCATCAAGCACACATGCGATGATTTGATTAACTGCAGAGCACAATAGGCTGGAGAGGGGTAGAAATGCAGCTCGCAGCAGGGCAGCGTATTGTAGATAGTGAGATATCGAAGGGCCGGCGCAGACGGAAGAGAGCTCCCTGGTAGCCAGCAATGGGACGCGGAGATGTGACCAATAGCAGATCGAGCGCGAATGCGATTGGGGCAAGATTGGGAAAAGCAAGGGAAGGGTTTGCACTTACACACCATCTTGGCAACTTTTGCGCGTGGTTGATGGTTCACAAGTGGTTGGAACTTGCTTGTGCTTTCGTCGGGCAAAAAGTGTAGAGCTGCTGCGCCTCGTTCGTCTGCGATAAGTGGTACCGTACCGAAGATCAGAACCACCAATTGGAAAATCAGGGACTTGGGGCGTTTTGGAAAGAGGGGCAGAAGTGATTCAGATCGAGTCCCGTGTGACTGTGACGATGAGAAACGAAGGAGAAAGTTATTAGACTTTGTGAAGGGCGGTCTGATGAATCGATGATGACTGTGGCAGCCGCGACTCGAGGAAGGGGAAAGCTCTGCTGCAGCTAGGAGATTCGTGATGATTTCGTAGCACGGCGAGAACAGGAAACTCACAGCCAAGACTCAAGTGCGAGCTCTGGACGTTTATATGAAAGTACTAGCTGTTCAGCTACCATAGCTCGCATATCTCTGGGTGAATCTTGATTTTGTTGCGCTGGCTTTGAGCTTGGTTTCACTCGGAGCTTATTAACCAATGCACTCGAGCACCGTGCCGACCACCTGCATATAAGACATTCCTCCCCTTTCGATGTTTACCACAGTCAATTCTATATATTTACAAAAAAAAAACACTCAGAAGCTCGTCGCAAAACCTTCCCAATTCACTCACTCACTCAACTGCATCACCATCTCCCATCGACACCATCGCGGGACTATCAAACAGAAGCTATGGCCATTGGCAGATGTCGCTGACGTACGTCCTTCGGCCGCCAGCTTGGCCCCTTGCACTGCCACTCTCGGCGTCGCTTGGCACGCGACAGCACATTAGCGTCGTGAAACGGCAGAGCTTAACTGGACCATGATGCAGCTTTCCGACGACTGTGAACACTCAGCAGTGCCAAGACTGAGAGCAAAGAGCAATATCCGACGATACCGCTGAAACATTTGAGCCAATTGACTGATTGATGAGGAGAGACGAGATATCTTGATTCTTGATCGAAGTTTGATGTTGAAAGATGTGGCTGTCGTCACAATGGGCTGGTTTGATGGTGGAGAGAGCTGTGGAGATCATCCCCTGATATTGTGGAGACTGATATCTGATGTGGATGTGGTGATGTGGATGTGGTGATGTGGGGGGTTGAGCGGTAAAATCCCAGTGTCAAAATTCGATGGCAGAAAGCTTGGAGAAGCTTGGTAAGACAACAATTTGCTGGGGAAAAGGGCAGAAATGCCCTCACCAATGCTACCTATCAGGTTGCCGATGGGACGACGTTGACAGGTCTGAGCCCCCGAATGCGATGACTTGGCAAAGCAAAAGT
Organism: Phialocephala subalpina; assembly: GCA_900073065.1. Lineage (NCBI taxonomy): Eukaryota > Fungi > Ascomycota > Leotiomycetes > Helotiales > Mollisiaceae > Phialocephala > Phialocephala subalpina. The sequence continues at coordinate 502,735 of FJOG01000009.1, forward strand.
CGCGTCCTCGGCATCGATATCGGTCCGAGTCTCCACTGGCCAGTGCTCTTGGCTGCCCGAGTTACTGTACGGTTTGTGGAGGTGAGCTCCCAGAAGTCTTCTCGCAAGACAGGCAGGTATATCGCCAAAGAAAGAGTTGACTGGACGTCTGAGCCTCGAGCCCAACAACTTGGCAGGCAGAAATTGGTATTGGCATGACCACTATGTAGCACAGTGCCATATCCCAACCAAGATCTTCAACTCATGGTTCTTTTGCCTGTCTGGCCCTGGGAATCCATCTATCATCAAGTCGTAATTTCGTGAAGTCGGAACTCATAACTCTGCCCGATCCAAATCATATCCCCAATGCGTCGTACTTCCCAGCTGCTGCCTTCCTGACAGCCAACGAAGGGTAGTTGATCTTGTTCTTCGAGCCCAAACTCTCGCCGTCCGTCTCCTTCCTCCTCTTGACAGCTCCATCGAGCGTCTGGACCCTCTCAAGATCCTTCCGCTTCTTGATCTCCCCTGAAAAATACTCGTCCCTTTTCAGTGGTCTCTCCAACTGCTTGTCCTTCCTCTCTCTGCCGCGCTGATGCTCCGTCTCTCGCCTCTCCGAAGAGCTCTTGTCCTTCCCCTTCCCTTTCTCCTCTCTCGCCCGCTTCTGCGACTTCCTCAACTCTCTCTCCCTAATCTTCCTACACCTATCTTCCTCTTCTTTGGTAACAACCCAAGGCTTCCCCAACACACTATCCCTAAACTCCCGAACCTCATTCCAAGCCTTAACCTCTGCATCCAAGCCCTTTATCACCTCGACCTTGACAATCTCAACCTGCATTTCGTCTCGCCAGTTCCGGTGAACCTTCCCCTTAATCTTCACAACACACCCAACGTCAACCTCCTCCCATGGCACAATAGGTTCCTGAACAGAAGGCGTCTTCTTCTCCCCCTCCTTCTTATCATGCCTATCCCTCACCGCCGCCGCATTCAGCTTCACCTTCCCTTCCCTTCTTTCCTCTTGTTCAACCTTCGCAGCTTGTGCCCCAATCGCAGCAAGCTGATTCAAATGTTTCGGCATATCGACAATCGTAGAGGGTGCCTCGGGAGGCGCAATAGTTGTGCACTCCACGCAAAACCCACTGCTATCATCCAATGTATATATCCTCTTCTCCTTAAACTCATCGACTGCGACCACGACACCAGTGACTTTGACCCATTTTATTGGATGGTTGTTGAAATGCCAAAGGATTCTCTCTGAATACCAGGATCACAATTAGCACTGTCCGTCTTGCCATTCCAACGAACTGTACAAATAAATCAAGAACATAAGAACTATAAAGAAAAGGAAAGGGGAGACATACGCTCACAAAATGCGCCCACCTGCTTCAAAACATGAACATCTCTCGCTCGCAGCGGGACCCACTTCCCAATCGTAGGGGAGAGCGTATGGCAGTAATCAGGATAAATCGTGAGCTTCGTATTGTCGTCCGGTTTGGAATATGGGAGCGCGGATGTCATGGCATGTTTGTTACTTTTCCTCCTTTCTCTGTCGTTGACGTTGTACAAAGTAGAGTCGTCGTTTTAGTCTAAAACTTATGTTGACTTCAAAAGCGCGTTGGTGTGGAGACGCGTTTTCAAATTTCGGACGCGTTAAAAAATCTCGAAGTCAGGCCGATTTTTTTCGCGATGACTCACGACAAAAATAAACGCCGGTCTGTATAGATTTAAATAACAATTTCTTATGTCATCAAAGCTCAAATCGGTGGTGTGGTGTAATGGTAGCACGTCAGATTGTGGCCGACTACAATCCTCTACAACAGATCTCTGTCAATCTGGGTTCGATTCCCAGCACCGCCATAGGAGCATAAGAGTTGAGAATTCAAGGGTGGTTCAATTCCACTATGAATTTGAGATTCATTTTTTGGAAATTTTTTGGGGCTATTCTTCTCTGCAAGTTGTTCCTTCTTCAAAGCCTTCTCTAATTTTTTCTTCCTTTGAAAAAATTGTTAAAATCCCGGCAATTCTCCGCGCTAATGATGGTTACTCGAACTTCTCGAAAGGGGTCCACGTGTTGAAGGTCATGTGAGTATCAAAGAAGCTGGGCGTTGAGACCATGAGCAAGGGGACAGAGAATAAAGGGAGATGGATGCAGTTCTGAATAGAAAAATCATATTCATAAGCATCTCCATATTATGTAGACACCAGGCTCATATCCATCCTGTCCCAATTCCCCCATAGACGCCTAGCAATGCAAGACCAGAAGAAATTGTTTCCCCATTCCTTAGTTCTTCGTTCTCTTCGATTTCTTAGTGGGCGCCGCCTCACTCTCCTTTCCCTTCTTCAACCGCTTCGCTGCAGCTTGAAATGCTTCCTCCGATGGCTCGCCCTCATCCTCATCCTCAGTAGCTCTCTTCTTGCCCTTCTGCTCTTCGCCTTCTTCTCCTCACCACCATACTTCGCCTCCAAATGATCGAAGAATGAAGCACCTTGCTTGGCCTGCTTCTTCTGAATCAACGCCATCAACGCATCCTCTCCCTTAGCTCCTCCCTTCTTCCCAAACAGCTTATCGTGCACCCCGATCTTCTTCGCATACTCCTCTGCCTCCTTACCCTCACTCCTAGCAGCTTTCATCCTCGCCTCCTTCGCCTTCTCCGTCTCATTCGCATACGCTCTAAAGCTCTGCACATCTCCCTTCTCAATCGCCTCATCAATATACCCCCTAAATCTATCCTCATCCTCCAGACAATTACTCAACATAATCGTCTCATAGATACCCTGCCACCTCCCCTTGTACTTCTCATAAGCAGCAAGGACGTCATCTTTCTCTTCATCAGAGTTCTTGTATTGTTTTGAGAAGGCCTCGATGGCGTCAGGGGTGATGATGTCTTTGAATTGCTCGGAGTAGAATTCGGACCAGCTGAAGTCGTCGAAATCGATGGATTCGGAGGTTGAGCCGGTGACATCGTAGCGCTTTCTGCGGATGGGGTCGGAGAGAACGGCGTATGCGAAGGCGACTTCTTGGAATTTGGTGTGGGCTTCGTCTTTCTTGTCTTCGGGAGCCTTGTCTGGATTGTAATGTTAGCAGATGTATGCGGAGAAGGGTTGCTTGTGTTAGTCAGATCCAGCTCCTATCTTGAGGCGAGAGTCCTGGACTTCATAAATTATGAACATGTAATCTGCAGTTTTGCTGCGTATTAAAGGGAAATTGCACGTACCTGGATGATGCTTCAGCGCAGCCTTGCGATACGCTGACTTGATATCGTCAGGCGTCGCGGTCTTCTCGAGGCCGAGAACTGCGTATGGTTCTATCTCAGGCGGCTGCTCATCGTCCACCATATCCTCGAGATTGATATCTTTCTTGGTCTTGCGTGGCATGTTGTTTGATTGATGAATGGTGATGAAGAGTTGTGTTGTTGTAGTTATTGACTTTAGGGAGAGGTTTGGGGAGACGCGACGAGGATCGTTGGCGTCGAGTCGCGTAGATTTGCTGAAGCCTCTCTTCTCCGCCCCGCCACGCAACGCAAATTCTACAACCTTCACTACCAAGTGTTGCATTCGACAAGGTGCAGGCCCATTACCACATTATAGTATCAAGATGCGTGCAGACTACTGTGCTCAACAATCATTCCGTTCAGAGGAGGGCTATACCTCGAGCCCCGAATGTCCCAGCTACCTTCGCAGGAAAACTTTGGCATTTGTCGTTCACATTGTTCATCAAGTTTATGGACATACAACGAAGCAAGTTGCATTAAATGTATATCTTCTGAGTTTTCATCGTTCGTGATTTTACAATTGCATTCCTATGTGAAGCGTGCTTTATGGAAGTCAATTCACGACAACGACATTGAGAGATTTGTCAGGTTATCAAGGCATTACCGACAATACAATTCACAGAGTCTCTGAATTTTAGCCCCTGAGAACTCAAACAGTAACATGGTTATATCAGTATTGCTTTCGGCCGCAGGTTCACAGCCTCTCGTGTTATAGTTGTGCCAATGATACAGTCCGTCTAGCCGACCACTCTTCAAGTTTGGAACTCCCCAGCCTTCATCGCACGCCCTCTACAGAATTTTGACCATCTTTAGTGAAAATGGTCGCGATGTTGGTTTTGTGAGCTTTGCTACTGGCTAAGTCAGCCAGGAGGAAACAGGGTGGCCGGCCAACAGTAGGCCAGGCAGCGCCTCGGGCACAGCAACTTGGGATGGAAAGACCAGCCATACATATCGCAGTATTTTTTGCTCTTGCTTATTCTGATTTTGTCTCTGTTTACTCAGGTTCTTTTATTTCAATCAGCTTGTGGAGTATCTATCATGGCTAAGAGCGAGGAAGACCGCTTGCGTCGAGACCACAAGCTTATGAAACAGCTCAATATCGTCCACAAGCCCGAGCTGTTACCGAGCGACCTCCCAGTTTACCTGGAAGCTACTTTCCGAAACCTTCTTCTACTCGGTAAAACGAACTACGAAGAATATGAAGAGAACAATGTGGCCGAAGGGAGGTTACCTCTTTGGAGGAAGAATACAAAAGAACGTGCAAGAGAAATGTCGGAGACTGCCAGTCGTCTAATTCACGAAAACTCGTCAGAACAAACCTGGCGTCTGAAATTGGAGCCTCTGGCAGATGCCGCGTTTCGTCACAACATAGAGTGGTGAGTTCATCTGCGCCGCTCACATTACAAGCACTTGCTAAGATTTACAGCCCTACTTGTCGTGGCCGTCTTTGGAGGAGCGAACTGGAGGTGTGCACAGAATCGGATGGCCCAATCACAGCTTCTCTGGAGGAAAGACGAGGAGAACGGACACCATGCAAATGTCGGTCCTCGAAATATTCTGGGCTAAATCTACTCTTTTCAGACAAAGCCGACGAGTTCATTGTATACAACCCCCGGCTTCTACCTGGTCCCGGCCCTCCAGAATTGCCGAAAAGAAAGCCCGATCGTGTATATGGTCTTCGGCAGACACCCAATTTCTCGCAGAGACTTAGTACACCCGTCACCCTATTTCGCGAATTCGCTAAAGCAGAAACGCTGAAAGCAATCAGTGAAGTTTCGGCGTCTGAGGCTGGAGATTTGCTAGTAGAGGACATTCTCCAAGCTGCACCGTTTAATAGCATAGGAGACCCATTGTTGTTTCCCTTTCTCGTCATCGAAGCCAAGTCCGAGGAAGGTAGAGGATTTCACAGTTGCGGTATACAGACCGCTTTGCCTTTGTGGGCACTCCTCAAGTTACAAGATCGTCTTCAAACGCTCACAAGGCCTATGTCCGAACTGGGAGGGCCTCTTGTGTGGTATATTGCATATAGGGGAGATGATTGGCGGGTGTCTGCTTTCTGCGGAACATCGTCGGATAGCACGTCCTCTTGTGTAAGTGAAGCCAAGCCATTCTCTATCCTCGTATCGCACAATTCTGCTGGGAAATGACCGGTCAGCTTGACTTACATTCAGTCTCTGAATTATAAAGTGCAAGCAGGTCAGCGGTTGCTTGTGGGAAACGAAGTAATACTGATGCAAAAGTAGCAAATCATTGATCTTTGGAGTGGAAGAGTCTCGTCTCACAACGGTGCCTTGCAATTCCTGCTCATCATGGACTATATATTTGACTGGGCAAGGGATTTGTACAGGCCATCCATCTACCGCCGGCTTGAATCTCTTTCCAACGCCGACTTCGACGACGACGCAAGCCTAGCTCCTGATAGCGACATCTTCTCTTCGCGGAAACGGCCACATGACGACATGGCATCCGAAGCTGACTCGAATATCAGTTTTGATCAAATACCCGAATTGTCAGCCGACGACGAAGAGCTTCTGGCTCCGTGGAAGGAGTATGATGTTCGCCATCCTCGGTCTGTGGCACGCAAGGATGTGCTCTGTTTTCGATCAGCCTCTGTGGTACAATGTGCTTTTCAGTGTCTCTATATCACCCGAGACAACATCAGAACCCTACTTGCGTCTTATGGCGCCAACCCATCATCTCATAAGAACATGGCGAGGACGGCTCTAGCACTTTTAAAGACGTCACCCTTGAGGATGACGGAGCGGGCCTTACGTCAAATGGAGGATGCCTGGACTGGTTCGCCCCGTTTCAACAATACGTCTCTTTCGACGCAGTCTCTCGTTGTGAATATTGCTTTTCAGACGAGCATCTCCGATGAGTGGGATTTGAAGAAGACGATAACGTGCTTCGCCGTGGCTGAAGATGCTCTCGATATCATAAGAGAACTCTCTGCCTTGAAGAGGAAATCTGCGATCCTTGTCGGGATAGAAAGCACTGCTCCTATACTGGACGACGTCGCATTGCAGAGAGTTCTTGGTGAGTTCAGAGGCCGCTCTGCGGCTGACAACATGGTTTGTGCACTTTCAAATCTCCTTGAACAGCTAGGAATCCGAATCGAGCGGCCGATATCCAAAAAGAAATCCCAACATGATGATTACTATGGGAAATATCTGGCACCTCAAAAGTCAGGAAAATCAGTGAAGACGGCGACGAGAAACGACCCAGATTCGGTCGAGCAGCCTGAAATATCCATCAACGCCTTGTTGTATAGCCGCAATTCAATTCTATCAAAGCTCGTGATGGGCGTTTATAAACGGCACAGACAACCGGGCACGTTGCAACCAGACAGCTATCCGTATCTCCGCTTCTCGTCCCGTTTTGAAACGCAGACATCCGCATACCAGGGTATTCGAGTTCCACAAGAATGCAAAGGCATGGTGCCGTGGAAACTACCAACTTCAGAACACCGTGCTATCGGACGTCCAGGACTTTACAAAGGAAAGGTTCGTTCAAATGACGATCTTAGGTTTCTTTTGTTACGCGACGAATGCCGAAACCGAACCCATTTGTGTATCTACTTCATTGATGACACCTCTGAAGCCCCACCTGGCTACGACTTGCTCTGTGTCTTGCGTCGTTGCATCTCAGAGGCCGCTTTTATCACTCTAGACCGCAACGTCGTCTTCCGTATAGACGAGAAAAACGAAATATCCATCACGAATCATTTCAGTGGGCCTGACTGGATACTACCAGTTACAAAAAATGCCGCCAAGTCATGGTACAGAGAATTGAAAGGAACACTGCCCGAAGATGATCGTGCAGATCTCGAAGACGTGTCAGATGACGAAGAAGAACAGGTCATTGAAAGGTTCTCCGATACACCATTCAGTGCCACTCAACAAATGAAAGATCGGAAGAAGCGGCTAGAAAAAGAGGCGTATCAAAAACACCAAGTGAAAGAGGGTAAGAAAGCAAAGAAAAAGGACAAGAAAGCACGTCGATCTGCGCCTGTGCCACCAGTTGAAACTACTTGGTCTAGTTCTATAGCAGGAGATAATGAGAGTGAGAAAGAGGAAGAGGAAGAGGGTCAGCTTGCGTACTCAAAGGAGTTCGACATAGCCTCCATTCTTTCCCAGGCTGCAGGTGATACTCTGACCGAGGATCAGATGGAACGCTTGATTCGGTTAGGATATTTTGGGTGATGACCTCCTGTATTCTGCTTGGGCTGTATGTCTGCTTCTAAGTTCTCCTTGGACTTAAATTTGCTCGAATTACAATGTTAGCTACTCTTTGACCGCTCTCGATTTCCTCATTTCGATTTCCCATAGTTCAAGTGAACGCTCATTGCCCGCACATATTTCTCAACACAAAATGCAACTTATATTAAGTCTAAAATTGTTTATCGTATACTGGCAGTGCCCAATCGCAGCGCTCCATGCAACGCAAAGATTCCCATCCCATAAATACATGGTACTAAAAGTATATCCTTCCAATTCTCATCTCCCACTCGCTCCACTTCTCTCCCCTATCCAACACTGAGCTAAGCGAGTCAATGAACTCTCACTCAAACATGGCCCCACCCCTTCCTAACCCTCCCCCTCTCCAACCCCAAAACCAAATACGGATTCCCCTCCGGTCCATCACCCCCAGCGGATCCCAAAAACACACCCAAATCCTCTCTCCTCTTCTCCCTCTCTCTTCTCTCCTCATCAAAAACCTCTCCATCCCCCTCTCCTTCCTTCCCATCACCACCTCCTTCAATCGAACTAACGATCTCCTCTCCAGCACCCCTAGCATGGTTCCCGCCAGCAGAAGTACCCTCGACGCATTCTTGAACGCGGGGAGGTGCTAAACCGTAAACGAGGCCGAGCCATTGGGTGGGCCATTCTGTTATTAAGGGGAGGCCGGGTGTGAATAGGAGGATGAGGGTTAGGACGGAGAAGAGGGTTATTAGAGCTTGGAGGGTGGTTCCTATGAGGGTTTGGCCTGTTCCGTAGTCTGTGAGGAGGCCGGAGAGGACCCACTGGTCTTGTGGTGAGTTTGAGGTTGAGGGGTCGGTAGTAGTTTCGGTTTCGGTTTTTGAAGTGGAAGAGAGGAGGGAACATGCCGGTGGTGGGATGGTTTGGTTGTGAGCGTTGGTGCTTGAAGTCGGGTTCGGGTTATTGGGATCGATGGAGTTTGGTTGAGTCTCAGTATTCGGTGGAGGAGGAGAATTATTCTCCAACTTCGCAATCGAGGAGGTGTGGTCGATAGTCGCCAAAACAATATCCATTGCCTTCCTCGCCAAATCATCCGTCTTCCAACTCAACCCTTGCAACAGACCCAACACAAACTCCGTACTAGCCGCCCCCATCCAAGTATCCAAATCAAACGGCTCCTCAACACACTCCACATCCACTGGTGTTTGCAGGCTCGGCGTGGTTGATATTGCAGACGATGACGGAGAGAGGATGTTTTGGATAGACCAGGATACGTAGCCAGAGCAGACAGATATGTTGCCGGAGAGGTAGGAGGTGTAGTGTGGTGTTACGTTGGGCTGGCCGAAGGTGCCGGCCATGATTGTTATGGTGCCGTTGTGAGAGGAGATGTCAATTAGGGAGCCGTCTGTGTTTGTTATTCGGAGGCCGTCGCCGTTAGAGTTGGTGGTGAGCATTGGTGCGACCCAGGTTGGGGATGAGGCGATGATTGTACCGCGAGAGTAGAAGCTAGGTGTGCAGAATGTGAGGGTACCGGTTGAGACTTGGTTTGATGGTGAGGAGAGGGTGATTGGGTTGAGTGACGGTCCAAAGGTTTGGATGTGTATTGGCTCCGAGGAATTGGCGGTCGAAGAAAGCGTGACTGTGAGGCTTGAGTGTGGATTACTTGGATCTAGCGCGTCGATGAGGTTGTTGGATACGGTGGTTATTTGTCCATTGGCATCGTAGCCTAGTGGGATAGGCCGGCTGGCCGTGGATAGGGGGAAGGTGTTATATCTGCTGACTTTCACGAATGACCATTTATACAGTATGCTGAAGGCTACGGCAGCAAGAAGAAAAGGTATCCGCAATAAGAAAACAGCATTGGACCCGTGGACAAGCTGCGTCTTGAGAGGCGCGGTGGTCTGTGAGTTGAGTATCTTTGCGAGTCCGAGTCCGTGGTATACGAGCCGATGTGTGAGGTACTTCGAGACGAGAAGTCGTTGAACGCGTGGTATGATAATCCCCAAAGCCCCAGACTCGACGCCAACAATAGCGAGCCATGATTGAACAGACAGCTGCCCTCCTATACACACTGGCGCACTAGCCGACAATCCTCTCGAGTGAGAGCAAGTTCCATTCGAGATCAAAACTGCAGACACCACAATGAAAATGAACGACGCGACAAGCAGGAACCAGTCCATTGTACCGAGCAGCGAAACCTTTGTTGTTTCCTGTTCCCCGGTCCATTGTGAGCGTTGCTGGGTCCGCCGTTTGGATTGTCGAAGTTTCCGAGTGACCATTTTGGTCGGCGTCAGGCAGATTGTCGTCAGCTTCTCCATCGCATCGAATGCATGACCTGTTTGTTGCTGCAATTGCTAGGGAAAAGAAGTGATGTTGTGGTGGTGTTGGGGGAGTGATATCCGCTTAGCAGATAGGAGGAATGGGTTGTCAGTCGGTTGCTCATTTCATGTGGAATGGGAATCTTGAATCTCTGCCCTTCGCAATTTCAAATCGTGAAATCAACGCATGTTTGTTTCATTTTGTGAATGAGGGGATACCTGTCTGCCAATCATGGCTCATCGCAAGCGTCATCTTATCTCTGAGCCGTGTTTTTCATAGAAAATGTGGAAGTCCAGCTCGCGCCACTTCCTCCTGTATTTCGGCAGCCAAATTCAAATTCAACTTTAACCCCTTGGGTCCCCAGAAATTCATCCTTCTGGCAAACAGCTGCATTTGCTTGAAAGCAATCATTCTCTCCGTCTCGACTCTCGCTTCTTCGGATTCTGCAGTAAAAGGATCTCCCTTAAATGGATGAAAAGGCCACTCATCCGCCTTACATTTCTCCCATTCTCCTTTCTCCAGCTTGCTTGGGTGCGATGGAACCTTTCCGAGCAAGAAATACTCTCTCAGCTTGTTAATTGTGCATTTGGAAACAGCTGAAAGACTGCAATGTCCCTCGGAGTGCTGCTCAATGAGGCCGGCATCAACGAATTTCCGAGCCATGGCAACCCCTGCTGCCAGAGGCGTGACCGGATCAAGGGTATTGCTGACGAACAGTACTGGGAATGATGTGTTGATTGGCTTCTGTTTGTGTGCCGGGTGGTCATCCCATCTCATGGGAGGGTCGACGGCTTCAATTCCCCAAGAATCGCAGCCAACCATTAAGCCCATCCAAACGTCTGCGAAGGAAGACATGTTGGCCATGTACTTGAATCTCTTCTCCAGGTTGGGAAGCGTTTCGTTCAACTATACTGTGTTAGCATGGAGAATTACTGAGGCGCCAAAGACGGGATGATTGTCTCACCGGATATCGTTTGTCGCTGCACATTATAGCAGCTTGTGCGTCTGAGGGGTACGCCCAATATGGAAGCAAAGACCCACAGAATAGAGGCAATTCCGGAAAGTACACGAGGTTCTGGAGAATCTCATCATGGCCTTCGGCAAGTTCATTGAAAATGCTCGCTACAAGCGTCCAGACCGCCGTAGGGCTGTAAAGAGTCGAGAAGAGAAGGCTCTTGAGATCGCTGTACTTGATAACGACTGGAACATTCGACTGCTGGTTCGAAAAGGTTAATGGGGTTTCTCTGATTCTCTCCAGAACACCATTCAATCGATTATCGATATCTTCGGGTTTGTCGTCATCTTTGTACATGGGGCATTTATCTTTGGCTTCGTGGCAGTATGTTGAGAAAGAGTCCATGATGGCATCTGTATCTTGGACGCTCTCTGCCCAGATCGGGGAGACGTAATGGTCAGCGTCTACCACACCGTCTATGGCAAGTCAGTCTCCGTCTATAAGCTAGCTTGAACCTTCCTATACGGTAGCTGCAACTTTTGGCAGCGAAAAAAATCCCAACTTCCGAGGGACTTTTAACCTTTTAACTACTAATGAAGCCGAGGTCCATTGACTTACCTAGAACAACGCGGCCAACTCGGCCAGGAAACATCGCAGCAAACGTCGCGCCGAGAAGTGTCTAGCACGATTAGTGCGTGATCTGGCTCCCAAGATGGGGACCATACCCCATAGCTGAAGCCCCAATACACCAATTTGCCTTTGGTGTCTAAAACCTCAACATCGTGCCTCTCCTGCTCGGACAATTCCGCCTCCTTTTCGACTTTGCCATCTGGTTCATGGCAGTGCATCTTGGACTGGCTCTCGGTCTCCATCCATTCGTCCCAAGCATCGATGATACTGATCATATCTCTTGCCACGGCTGGTGTGGACACATATCTCAAGATACTATCCTTGCCATGGAGATCATCTTTGTCCTGACAAAGCTTTGCCAATGCTCTTGCTCGTGTGTCCAATTTGGCTAGGGAATCAGAGCTAGAGTTCACAAGACCGACTTCTGTTCCTTGGACCTGCCATAGCATTCGATGGAAGAAACCTCTGTCCTGGTCTTCATTATCTGGGTCTCCCGGGGCGGGATAGGAGAAACAATCCGCTCGAGGGGTTGTGGCACCAATTCCGCGTGGGTCGACTACAACGAATTAGTATAGGTATTTTTTTCCCAAAAAGAAAGGCGAGAAGGACGAAAGCCGCTCGGGAGCCCTTCCACAGCAAACTTGAAAAGGCGGTACAAAGAAAAGGGTAGGTTACAGCCGATGACATCCTGATCTTCACCAACGATTTTCTGGATATAGGGCCCGAATACCATGGCAGCCAAAGTCCCAGGGCCACCAGGTCCACCAGGGTTGATCAACAATGGTGACTTTGAATGCTTTTCCCAAATGGGATGCTTTCCTAGGACCATCAGAAGGGCGATATGGACCTTTGGATTGTCGCTCGACTCGTTCAGGGGACGGTTGTACTGCTCAACAAATTAGCACTGTGTAAATTTAAAGCTAGGGTGGGAGCTTCTGTAGCTGGGAGCTGTCCGAGGAGCCTGCGTGCAAACTGATCGTGTCCGATTGCTCATTGCTCATCAGCTCCTAAGACAAATCGTAGCTCCGCAGCCCCAGCAAATTAGTATGGAAATAAGACGTACGTCCATGGGTACCGTGAGGCGAGCACAAAGATGGTTGTAGAAGCATGGATGCCATTCTAACTTCTCGCTGGGAGTGATCTATGACAGGGTCAGTGTCATCTCTCACCGCTTGTGAATTGGGAGGACGAACATCTGCAAAGTCAACATTTTCCGTAGCAATACGGCCATTGGTTTGGGGTCGTAGTCGGATCTGGACAAGGCTTGAGATAGAACTGAAGGACCACCAAAACAAGAGTACCAAACCAAGGATAGTTGCATGAGGAAGGGGAAGCCAGCGACGACGTTTCTGGGGAGCTTTGATCGGGGTCTGAAGGTCAATTGTTTGACCGAGAAGACCATCCTTCTCGTCCTTGCGAGGGGAACCTCGAAAGTCCATGATAGGAACTAGCGATCAATTTATGTTGGTATGTTGTGGTAGGTATGCTCCTAAGTTCAAATGAGAAGTCTTCTCAGCATTGCTTGCATGTGAGGGCGAGCAGCTCAATTTGAAGCTCGAGGAGAGCTTGATATTGACGTCAGGCTCAAGGCAACAACAGTCGGACCTCTTGATCGATGTCGACGATGGATGCTCAACTGTAAGCGGGACATTTTCAGGCCGATGGATGTGCTGTGCCTCTGGGAGGAGCAGCGCCCACGTTCCCACACTCTCTCCAAACAGGGTTGGATGTGGCGCTCGTCCAATGGGAGAGCTCGAGGTGAAGCCTTCGCCTGATTGGACAACTGAAGTCTGGGGAAAGCTCCAGCTCCAGCTCCAGCTCCAGCTCCGGCTTTCTGCTTCTGCATCGCGAGATCCACGACATCGCAACTAAACTCGACTACGAACACATCCAGATCAACGCTTCTCAGTTACCGCAGGCAGTTCAGCATACTTCTCAATAATCTGCAAACCAATCCATGCGGTGTTAGCATAGGCTTTGAAAAGGCAGCATTGGCTGACTGTATGGTCCAGGGGTGCCTGGCCCATACGAATACGAAAGAACCGACATGTTTCGAGTGGCACACGTCTGGGGAAAGATACAGTATCACATAAACTTCATACTCGAGCATTCAATTATACTTGTTTACTACCTCTCCTGCAGGAAGTCCTATACACAGTACCGTCTTCTTTTTCTGTGGCAGATACTCAATTGACCACAGACAACCAAGACATGGCAGCAACCCCGCCTTCACCAGTCTATCCGAAACCTCTCTCCTTCTTCCGCCGCCTATACTATGCCATCCGAGTTCGTTTCATCAAGTCTATGGCCACGACCTTCTTCAACATATTAGGACTGCCAGGTCTGCGCGATAACTCGATTCTACCTACTTCCACGAAAGTCTACCCTTGCCAACCGAAGCTCACGAATCGCGTGTTTATCCCAAAATCGTACAAACCCGATGATGGGCCTCTCCCTCTATACTTGGATATACATGGTGGTGGATTTGTATTGATGAGCCCGAAAGTGGATGATAAGTTCTGCACTCAGTTTTGCAACGACAATAAGGTCCTGGTCATCAGCCTCGACTACCCGAAAGCGCCTTCGAATCCTTACCCCGCAGGTGTACATGCAATCACAGACCTTGTCGAGGCAATACTGGCAGATGATAGTCTGCCATTCGACAGGAAGAAGGTCGCCATTGGAGGATTCAGTGCTGGAGCCACCCTTTCTCTCGCTGCCACACAAGATGAAAGACTTCAGGGAAAGGTAGGCGGAGTAGTTGCCTACTATCCTCCGTCGAATTGGACCACTTCTATCGACTGGAAACTCTCAACAAGGCCGAAAGATGCGGGACCAGATCCTTTGTTGAGTCTGGCGGGAATGTTTGACTTTGCCTACTACAACGCAGATCAAGATCTGACAGACCCGCAAGCCAGTGTTGCCTTTGCTCCTCGTGAAAAGCTACCACCAAAGATATGCATCGTCGGATGTGAGTTGGATATGCTCTGCCGTGACTCCGAAGTCATGGCAGAAAGGTTAGCAAGTGCAGGAGATGGTACTCGAACCGGCAATGATACGGTCTGGGAGCAAAACGGAGTTCGCTGGGAGAAAGTTCTCAATGAGGAGCATGGTGCGTGAAATTGTGTCCGTCTCGTGCAATCGCTGACTTGACAGGCTTTGATATTACACCTGCGCGAGGCGAGAAGAAAGTTCGGATGGAAACGAGGGGACGAAAGATGCATCAAGATGTCGCTGAGTGGCTCTTTCGTGAAGTCTACGTCTGAATGATTGTATAATGATGGGACATTATCAGAACATAAGGGTAATATGTTTGGAAGAATGTGAAGTGCGAGTTCTGTTGACCAGACGCCAGATCGCCTCCACTCTGTTGGTGTCAATGGTTCCAAGAAATTTTGACAGATAGGCGTTGGGTTTACTGCCACATGACTTTATCTGTTTCTTGACACATTAATGCTAAGCTTTTGCAAGGAAAGGGGGAGAAACATTTGTGAATAATTATAGTGGGTCTTACGTTGTTATTGGGCACCTGATACTTTCTACGAAGCTTGACTCATGGTTATTTCTTCTCTCTTTCAAAGCACTTGGGAATCATAGCATCTCTGGGCTTCAATGCTTGTTCTGCAATCAGATGCGAGGTAATCTGATTCTTCCAAAGCTGAAGACTTCAAGAGTCTTGGAAAGCTTCACTCCTGCGAGAATGTCCCAAGGAGCACGGGGACTATGAGTCGAGATACTTTCACTCGCATTGGTCGTGGAATTCTGCGTTAAGTTCCACAGACCAACACTTTTTGTCGAGACAGTTTCTTAACATTGTGGCGGTCTCGGGTCTGAGAAACGTTTTCTTCTTGGCGGAGCCTGAATTCTGCCAAGATGAAGTTATACACCTTCCAAGATGGAAAGAATGGTCCCCGAGACAGTTTCCACGACTGGTAGATGCACACGTGATGTGTCATAACCCCAGGAGGGACTGCGATGAACTCCAAAGTGCGGGATTATCTTGATCTCTGCCAGGTAGTAGTTAAGATCGGTGAGACATCTTCTATACATGTGGCGTTCCCCAGGCCAAGTTTAGCAGCCAAGAGACAAGTCCATTGAAAAAATATCCAACCTTGAACCTCGCAAAGAAGAATCCCTATCTTTGACTCAAGTACCACGACGATTGTCTAAATATGGACAATTCATCGTCTCGCGCGTTCACTGGCCAAAAAGCATTACGACTCGAGGATTTGGAAGTGACGCTGCGACTTTTCGGGACCTGAGACCAATAAGATTCCGGCCAAGAGAATTGGCAGGTATCAAGCCATCTACCAAGAAAACTGTGATGACTTTTCGCCGCTCATGCAAAACGTTGTCGCGACCTCGGTTCAGCAGCCAAGATCTCTCGCCAAAGGCTTGACATCTGTGCTGAGGCTCAAAGTACCCCCTCGCTTCTCTTCCATGGTCCGCGTCGATCGTGTCACTTGGCGTTTGATGAAACATTGGCATTTCTCCTACAGTCTAAACCTTTAGGTTTAGCCACTCAGGGCGCGGAGGATTCATCATGGAAAAATGACCCTGGTTCTAGATGTTGGGGTCGGGCCAGCCCGTGCAGCAGAATGGGCTGGCCTGCTGGGTGCACTAGTCTCAAGTTGGGGCCCCTCTAAGCTTTCATATAAGAGTCTTGTCCATCTTGCCCGTCTTATCCCTCCTGATCCCCAGCTGCGCTCATCATTTCTTTTCATTTCACCTGATTGACTTGTTATCAGAAGCTTGACGCCTCAGATCTGGATACTCTTCTAATCATTTAATACCCTTGTTTGTTAGTCTTGCACTCATCTAGTCAACTTCTTCGCCAGTCAAAAGTTCATTCAAAACGCCATCATGCAGCAAAATCTTCTCGTGGTTCTAGGTCTTCTCTCGGCTCAGCTTAATGCTCTGCCTCTTAACATCAATCTGGGAGCATATTCGCCAGCCTTGGTAGTCGGTGATGGTGAAATCTCATTCGGCGGTAAGCAAGATGTCTCCAACCTGATGAACGCACTCGAAGGCGCCGCAGTTTCAGGTATGCCGACATCACATTCACATTACACTCACAATCTCACTCCTATCCTTTCCATGATCCCCTTTCTCCCCTTAACCACTCCCCAGTTCTCACCATCATCTCAACATTGTTTCCCCCCATCTTATCAACTTGTCAAGCTCACACGATGGAATAGGTGCAACCGCCGCTGCAGCAGCCGCAGCTGGAGGAGCAACTCAAGCCCAAGCACAACCCCAAGCGCAAGTCGTTCCCGCCGGCGCCGCCGATTCAACAACACAAATCACCTCTCTCCAGGGGATGGGCAAGGAGATCGCACCTCGCGTTGTTCCTCTGGTCAAACTCTCAACTGAGAACGCGAAGCGGGATATCGCTGGATTCAATGCAGCGTTGAACTACGCTACTGGTGCGTTGAAGACTAGTCCCGAGGTCCAACTGGGTACTGGGGAGGGCGGAAGTGGCGTTGGTATCACGCAGAAGGCGGGTGGGACGGTGTCTACAGCGGCTAAGGCTGCACGGAGTGTGGAGCAGGTTGATGTTGAGGGGAGGGATGTTCCTGCACGCAAATTGAAAACTACGGTTACGACTATGTTTGTTCGTGGTGGACCAGCTCAAGGTGAGTCTTGGTTTTTTCGATAGAATTGTGAGAGAATGAAGCTGATGAGAAAGAATAGAACGCAGCGAAGACTCAGCATCCCCGATGGAAAAGCGCACCCCCGCTCCCTCACCAAGCAACATCGACGGCGTCAACCTCAACATGGCCGAAGGACAAGTCGCCGAACTGACATTCGTTGAGACGAGGGCAGTTGAGGACGATGACGAGGAATAGAGAGATCGAATCACTTTTGTACATGAAATTGGGATGAGACTTTTTTTGAGAAATACTTTTTGATTGTAAGCTATAAATTTGCGGTTACCATTTTACCTTTCTACTGGGCGATGAGATGAGATGTGAAAAGAGATGGGCGTCACATGTTGGGATGAAATATCCTGGAGATACAAAGTATGATAAATGGTTGGGTATTAGATGCAGGAAATATACTCAGATCTTGCCTTCATTTTTCCTTTATTTCATCAGATTCCGATTCTCATCCTCGTCCTCGAGGTAAGGTATCTCATCTCATCAAAATCACTCACCCCGCAATGCCACAACCCCAACCAAGTCAATCAATCGCCCCAAACAACCACCAAGACATTTCACCATCGCACATTAACTTGGCAATTTCATCCACGTCCCAGCTTCCAAGGAATCTCTGGGCGAAGTCGCATCTCTTGTCGTTGCTTGAACATGACCCACTTACAGGGTCGCAGTAGAAAAGCGCGACTCGCGGCCCGTGTGAAGATCTTGTCGGAGATGGCTGGGCGAGGCTGGGCGTTCCCGGCAGTGGAAAAGCGAAAAGTAGCGGAAGGGAGGATTATTTTTGTTTCGCCAAGATGTGTTTCTTGTTGTGAAACTAAAGCTTTGAGGCCAAGATTTTGAGGTGGGGCGGAGACGAGAGGCGGATGCAAAAGGGGCATGCGAAGCGAGACTCATGGGGAGCTGAATAGAGGAATGTTTATTTGTGTTTGCATTTGGTTGACAGGTCGGACCGAGAAGAAGGGTTACAAGAAGGGAGAGCTCGAAAATAGGGTTTTATTCTTAGTTCACCGTTGAGGTCCTATTCTTGAACTCAGAATCTCCTTCGATCCAATAGACGTTGAAAGTTTGACTTTAGCCTCAGCAAGCTCACACAGAGTACGAAGTATGCAATCAAGAGATCTTCGATCGAATGAGTTCTGCACCCCGAGTCTTCTCCGCATTGCTTGAACACTCCGCATTTCCAATTTTCCTGTCACTTGTATGCAGTTAAGACTCAAGAGTACTTTGGTCCCGAAAACCAAGTTTGCTTCGAATTGCTTAAAACTCCGCATTTGCTGTCTCTCTGGTCTCCAAAACCAAGGTTGCTTCGCATTGCTTGAGTACCCCGTACAATGTTATCTATCACTGCCCACAGACTCTGCACCCAATACTTCAGTGATCTTTGGTCTCAAAAACCAAGTGTGCTTCAAATTGCTGTACTCCGCATTTGCTGTCTCTTTGATCTCGAAAACCAAACTTGCTACAAATTGCTTGATTACTTCATACCAATTTGACACTAATCACAGACGACGGACATCTGGGCAACCTCAATAAACGTCCTAGACTCATTCTCCTTCCCAACTCAACCACAAGCTCCATCCCCACCAAACCCAAGCCCTCCTACCCCATCATTCACCTCTTCACCCCAATCTCCAACCTATACAACGGATTCACCTCCACCTCTCTAACCCACATCTCCCACGGCCTATGCTGACTCGCATCATTCATCTTCGTACATCCCTCTTTTAATTCCTCCGTATCCAAAAATCGCATACCATCAAAACCCCACTCCCCTCGATCAGCACCAGTTCCATATCCCTTGCCAAAAACGCCATTAAGGCAAGAAGAACGGAGAGCTAGAGCTTGAGATTGGATACCGGCGTTTATGTGGGTGTAGACGGCGCGGTAGACGGCTTGGGGGACTGAGGTGCCGAGGGTGGTGAATCCGTGGTTGGACATTAGGACTACGTTGTGGTCGTGTGTGTGTTCTGCCTTCTCTTCTTTCTCCTCTGGAGATGAAGAGGAGAAGTGACCCGCGAGTACGGAGCCAAAACGTTCGCTGTTAACGAGGAGGTCTTGCTGCTCTCCTGGCTTGTAAAGTGGAATGATATCATAGACTGGGACGGTGTGACCTAGGAATCCAGCAATATGAAAGGCAGCTCTCATAGGGACGCCACTCATAGTATACGGAAGTACAGCTTGAGAATGGCTATGGATTACACTGTTGATGTGTGAATATTTCTTGTAGATCTCGCTGTGGATGAAGCGTTCTGAGTAGCCTTTCTTGGACGAGGGGTCTACGGGAGAGGAGTCGGAGACGTTGTATTGAATGAGATCGGAGGCTTTGGAAACGAGGGCCGGGGCTCGATCACCAGACATACTGGGCGTTGTTAGTCATATAACCTGGATTTTCTCCGGGAATATTGGAAGTCATCTGGACTTACATGAAGACGTCTGGTTTGTCTGGGTGTCGCATTGATATCTATACCCAGGGTCTCGGACTTAGTATTTCAATATCAAGCATTTTGAAGAGGAGAATGTCCTAGGAGTCTCGGGACATTCATGACTCTCGTCAAAACAAAGGGGAAAGGGGAAAGCCGGGGCTCACGTGACCATAGGCGTCGACGACATTCTGGTGATGCAAGATATGATTGGCACGAATCAGAATCTCAAGCTGTGAGATGTTTAGTCTCTAATTTCAACGGCGGGAGAGCAGTAGATGGTGTATAGTTTGTGGCGTCTCTTCTCACACTTGTTGGCTGAAGAGATAATTACCCCGCGTTGAACAGACAATGAACTTCAGATGGTAGAAAAGCATAAGAAACATACATCTTCGGGCTTCATCTTGAATTCGGAATGGATAATGCAGCTCGAGAGTAATGGCACGAAAATCTAGGAAAGGAAACTCTGAGGTCAAAGACTCTTTCAATGTTTGTTTGCTTCTCGATGTTTGCACCTCACCTTTCCCCCGCGTCATGACTTCGGCACGGAACACTGCAGCCGAATTCAGGGGTTCTCGCGCCAACATTTCATCCCTTCTCCTCACAACTCCCTCTTCATCAACAACTCATCCACCCGACTCGATTCCTTTGTTTCTGAGGCCTTCGTGAAGCAGCAAGTGTGAGCTTCACGATCAAGCACGCTCAGGAACACGGCGAGATGCTATCGATATCACAAGCAAGCTTTCGGAGCGCATCCTTGGCTTCGGCACTCCCATCCACGACCTTCCTTTTGCAGAAGGTGTCCACCGGCTCATCTACCTCGTTCCAGAAGGACTGGAGAAGACTGCACCTACTTTACGCCCCGGTATGCGCGACATCGAATCGGTCACTTCATCTCTCGAAAGGCGGACGTGCCTGGAGATCTCTCTTTCTGCCGTTGATGATTCCAGGGCTGCGATTCGACTGCCGGTCTTGAGCCAAGACTTAAGCATACTTCTTAGTGTATTCTGGATTGCACTTTAATCCCCTTTTATCCTATGAGCGCTGAGATGGCGTTGGGAGGCGCCGTCCCCGAGGTTTGAACCTTCTGCTTTTGAATTGATGACCGCCAACGAACGAGGGCACGCCGGTGATGGTAGATTGCTTATCAGAGATCAGACGAAGCGTGTGGGACTGGAGGGAGTACAAGATGGAGGGGTTGCCATAAGTATGGTCGTACGTTTTTTGTGTAGTGACACAGGAGTACAGTGCTTCGACTTAATCTATAATCATGGCTTCGTTCTCAAAGATTGTTCTTGCCTCAATAGCAGCCTTGCAAGTTGTCCTGGCTGGCTCACCCAAGACGTGCTCAAACCCTACTTTGAGCTGTCACAACACCACATCTATAGCCGATACCTGCTGCTTCAATGCACCAGGAGGTCAACTTGTTCAGACTCAGTTCTGGGATACTAGTCCAAGTACAGGCCCTTCGAACTCCTGGACTATCCACGGCCTTTGGCCAGATCACTGTGATGGCACGTATGACTCAAATTGTGATGCCTCGCGAGCATACACAAACATTACTTCTATCCTTCAATCCTACGGCAAGACAGACTTGCTGTCTGACATGAACACTTACTGGGTCGACATCAACGGAGACGATGAGTCCTTCTGGGAGCATGAATGGAGCAAGCACGGAACCTGCATCAGCACCTTCAAGCCCAGCTGCTACACAGGTTACACCGCACAAGAAGAAGTCCCAGACTTCTTCCAGAAGACAGTGGATCTCTTCAAGACTCTTGATAGTTACACCGTTTGTAAACCCTCCAAATCCCACCATCTAGCTACTAATTGAATCACAGGCATTAGCAAACGCAGGCATCACCCCCTCCAGCACAGAAACCTACACCAGCGCCGCCATCCTCGCCGCATTGAAAGCCTCCTTCGGCCAAAACCCCACCATCCAATGCTCATCCGGCGCCCTAGATGAAATCTGGTATTCATTCGATGTTCTTGGTTCTGTTCAAACTGGGACTTTCCAACCAGCTGCCCCAGTCGGACAATCTTCCAGTTGTTCTTCTACAGGGATCAAGTATCTTCCCAAGTCAGGTGGTACTGTGACTACGACTACCAGCGCTACCAAAACTACTACCGCAACCTCGACACCTACAGGCACTGGCTCTTTTTCTGGTTCTGGATATCTGAATGCTTATACCGGAGGCTCTCAAGATGGGTGTCTAATCTCCGCAGGAACATGGTATACGACTGGAACGTGTGCTACGTACACAGCTACGGCCTCAGGTAAGTAACACAAAGAATTGAGCACGTGATCATACTGATGTGGTGTGACAGGCTCTGGTTTCACATTGAAGTCTTCCAAGGGAAGTTGTGGTATATCATCTGACACATTCACGTGTGCTTCTGGTGTTACTGCTACTGTTTTTACGGCAAGCAATGGACTACTTGCCTATAACGGAGCAACAACTTTCTATGCTACAGCCGTTCCATCAGGATCGACGCAGGCCACGGTATACACGAGTTCGCAGAGCGTGAGCGTTGAGTTCCAGTGGCAGAGCGTTTGAGAGCCTAAAGGGTGAAGTATAGTCTAATTTACGTACTGTATGCCGCGAATTTGATTTGATTGTCTAGGGGACTACCTTCGCTCTTCTAGTGACTGCTGGTGCTGAAATAATTTATAAATCATTGCGACTGTGAGTTCCGGCCAGAACTCTGCTTCGAAGAGTTACGTATAATCTCGGATTCAATTTCTCACATTTTTTGTTCCTAGATCTCGGATTCTCGGTTCTCGGTCATCGCATCCAACCTTTTCTGGACTTTATTGTCCGTCCACTATTCAGTGCTTCTCCTAGTAGCAAAGTCCCGACTGACGTGGGCCTCTCATGAAGAAAATGCGCTCGTCTTCGAGCACGCCACATAAATTTATTTTTGGGAGACTTGCTTGGATTTAAAGATTGAAATCGAAGTGAACAGGAGCTTCAATGTGCGAAGACCAACACAGACAACATAACGAGAACCCACTGCTCAGGTTGACGAGAGAGGATGGATTTGGTCATAATCGTAGTTTTCAAATCTTGTATTCCTACAAATCAAAACAAACGTGATACCATGCGCGCCATCCTTGGCTTCGCTTCAAATAAACCCCAACGCCTCGCTATGCATTGCATTGACTCAAAGGTCAATTAAACAGATATCCATCCATATCCCATCTCCCGCCATTATACACCCAAACACCCATTCCATCTCAACTCCCAGTTCTAAACCATAACCAACGACGAACTAGTCTCCAACATCTTCCCCTTCGCCGGATCCTCGTTCTCATCCCTCACTCCTAGCTGCGGCACATACGGCGGGACAACAATCGCTTTCGCAGGCTGGTACTCCTGTTCTTTCTCCTTATCAACGCTTTCATCCTCATCGTATTCAGAGATGTCAGTTTCTGTACCGGTCGCCAAGCTTTCTTCTCTCGTAGTCAGAACTGGGTCAAAGTCTTGGAAACCGTTCTCGAAGAGATCTTCGTCGGAGAAATCTGGGAGGGCAATGCTTGATGGTAGAGTGAGGTCTGGCAATTCGATTGACTTGGTGACTTTGGTTGGATGGACTGGGGAATCGTCGTTGCCAAAATCTTGAAAGTTGTTTTCGTCGAGGTCTATGTCGTCGAAATCCGGTAGGGCGATGCTTGCTGCCAAGGCAGGGTCTTGCATTTCGACCGACTTAACGACTTGGCCTGGGTCCACAGGTAGGGGGATATCTTCTTCAGGATGAAGTTGACATGCTACTTTCGGCTTGACCACCTGCCTGACTTCGTCTGCTGTGGTCTTAGGAGGGGCCGGCCCAGCGGGCTCGATGCAGTCATAGAACAACATGAACACTCCGCCTTGGTTCAGGACGTTCTCCTCTGTGACCTTCATAACATCATCGTCACTGAGGCGCCACCACTGCTCTAGCAGCTTTTCCTTTTCATCTTCATCTTTGGACTCTGGTGGGGCATACTTTCTGTAACACACATAGTGCCCATTTTCGTGGCGGCCGTAGTGCGTCACAACAGCTCGTAGCTCGTAGATTGGTCCTCGCAGCCTTGATGATCGTCCTGGACTGGCAATCATTGGCTGATCTGGAGTGAGCTTCCACTCCTCCGTTGGGACGTCCTCGGCATCGTCCGAACTGCCCAGGGCCCAAGGAGCAATATCAAGGAACTTAGGAAACCTGACCATCACACTGTTCTTCTTCAGATCGCCAGTCATTTCGTCGAAGAGACTTCTATTGAAGTGAACCACCATTGACTTTGGCGGTCTGGCAATGACAGCTTGTCTGGTCTTCGTGGATGTTACTCGACTTTTCGAAGGTATCTTGCATTTCTGGAGTAAAGTCTTGTCTTCGTAGTCGTCGTCTTCCAGAGCAAGTTCAACCGCAGCCAACCGTTCCGTGGCCTGCTGATGCATCTGACTATCGGGGTCCATTGACCGCTCCAAGAGGGTCGATAACAGTCGTTGATTCTTTAGCAACGTGCATTTTCCACACTCCACGCCGTCGATTTGCTCGAGCTTGGTGTACTCGTCGAGACATTCCGTGATGTCGTACTCCCATGCCCTTCCTAGTGGCACTGTCAGGCAGTTGAATGGAATCATAGAGAGTCCTTCCGAATATCCACAGCTCGTACACCCAACTCGCTGAGCAATCAGTCCTTCCAGAGGATTTCGGAATGTGGATAATGGGGCAGTCTCGGAAGAATTCGAGGAAGCATCGGATTCGAAACCCCGCGACGACCGTATCAGCTTTGCTACCCTGCCCACCTCCTTGTCTATCTCATCCAACACCTTCGAAAAGTACTCCTGCGCATCCTGTTGTTGCCAGCTACTCATATTCTTCAACGTCGCAGGCGTCCATAACCTCCTTCCGTTATTCTCCGGGTCGTTCAAATCGAATATTAACCCCCTCAGCGCCTCCGCCATCTTCAACTCCGGTCTTGAAGTCTCTTCCATCGCTTCCGCTTCCATTGTTGGGCTTGTGAGATATCCTGTCATAGTATCCAGCGACGCCAGCCCTTGGAGGACGCTGTTCTGATAACAAGAATTATCCCAATTTCCCAAGCCTGCAGGTCGTCCATCCGCGCCAAGATTGACCATGGGGAGAGTCGACAGCCTTCTCCTCGATGCTTGCGCCACCGATCCTATGATCCCTCCAGGTGTGTCCAACCCAAGTAACCGTCGCATAGCTTCACTCTTTGCGGCATGAGTCCGCGGTATACCTTTCAAGGCGGGATTTCGTATGCGTAAAGGGTTCGTGTAGTCCTCAACGGCATCTAGCAGTCGAGAGGGTGTGAGGTAGACGAGTACGTTCCAGAGCAGTTCTGGAATGGGTAGAAGGTTGAAGTCCAGGATAAAACAAATTTGGTAAATAACGGGGATGGCACACAGTACAACAACGAAGAAAAGCCCTCCACTGCCGAGGACGTTGCTCTGTCTGCCTTCGAGATAGTCTTGGTGGTAGTACTCGAAACCTGGAGGATCACCGAATGAAGCTTCTCGTTGCTGTCCGTAAGGCTTCATGGTAAGGCATATGGGCTCAGCTTCGAATCGTGATTGTATTTCAGGTGTAAGCGATCCCAGGAGAGTGACTTGGGTAGTGGTGAATGTTGGTGAGTGCAAACAAAGCAATTGTAAGAAAAGGTTGAGTGAGGTCAGTCCAGACACCAAGAGAACGAACGCAAGGCATGTGAGCTTCGGCCCGAAGATTTACCGACACCGATAGGGCTCAAATAATTTCTAGTTAAGTTCAAAACCCCTCCAAAATTCAGGTCACAGAGGAACAGTGACTCAAATGGGGAAGACAGCGCCCATAAAGAAGAAGGGCGGTGAGTATCATATATGTACTTATTCATTCTTGATTTCTAATATAATCTAGGTACTTCGGTGCATTCCCGCGCCGCAAAAAGAGCCTCCTCACCTGGAATCGACCTCGACAAATCGTTGAAGGACTTGAAACCTCCCCAAGACACAAAGAAACAGCGACCTTCCGTTTTAGCCATCCATCAAGGTGCCGGAGTAACGAAGAAAAAGAATGGCAGGAAAACAGTGTTGAGCGCCAAAGCCAAGAGGCGACAAGAAAGAGGAATGGATCGCGCCGAGGCAGTGATGGATAAGACCGAGAAAAAGGTCCTGAAGAGCAAAGGAAAGGCCCGGACGGTTCAAGAAAGAGCGAAGAACTGGGAGGAGTTGAACAAGAATATGCTGGCGCAGAAAGCTAAGGACGAGGTCTTGACTTTGGAGAAGGAGAATTGGGTGGACGAGGATGGCGAGGACGAGGAGGATATGGAGGATGCACCGGCTACCGAGACAATGACCGCCGAGACGATCGCACAATCAATACCTTTACCCGAGCCAGGGGAAGAAGAGGAAGAGCTTTGAATGAATTCACGAGCATTGCATATCGCTGGCGTTCTGGTTGGGAAAATCATGGAAGGCAAATTTGATACCAATAGACTACGGCAGATCGATTGTCTTATTCTATTTCGTCCGGAATAATGAAGGAATTTTTTGTTCCTGGCCTTGTACATTCATCAATTGTGCACCCTTGATCGTCGTTTCATGGCCATTCAGCTGATCTGCAGGACCAAGGACAATTTGTAAATACAAGGACGAGAAGATCCGTTAAACCGGCTTGTCGATATCCTTGCTATATTCAGAAATCCGTCCAAGCGTCTGAAACTACAGTCGACTTAGAGAAGCCTGCATGGAATTACCGATTCGGGGAAAGTATTAGAGGTCCTAGGACTTTTTCGCGGCCAAAATTCACAATTGTGGTCTAGGAACTGGTCAGCCACCTGGAAATATTTCTGCCATGGTGAGGAGGCAAACATTACAGTTCCCACTCTTCTGACCCTTTCTTGCTGTCAACGCTTTTTCAATGTTCTGTTCATCTCTATTGTCCATAGGCATTTGGCGGATTGGCACACCAAAGACGAGACTTCTAGATCTCGCAACGACACAAGATTATCCCGTTCAAAACCATGCTTCCGCAAAACTCATCATCCACTTATCGGTCACGCTTGATAACGGGTTCTAGTCAGAGGTACAATCTGCCCGTCATAACACCGCCTTAGATCAAACAGAAGAAAATTTCCAGGTCTATAAGCATGGTATGGGTCTGTACAACCATCAAGAAGCTACTGCAACGGCATCTTAGTTGATGACATGCATCACGTTGGTGTCCCTTATTTGAGGTCAAGCATGATCGGTAGAGCCTTTATAGACTGGAGATCTGCCCTTGGAGCCCAGCCATCGTGAACATGGGACGA
Organism: Phialocephala subalpina; assembly: GCA_900073065.1. Classification (NCBI taxonomy): domain Eukaryota; kingdom Fungi; phylum Ascomycota; class Leotiomycetes; order Helotiales; family Mollisiaceae; genus Phialocephala; species Phialocephala subalpina. The sequence continues at coordinate 529,460 of FJOG01000009.1, forward strand.
TTCGTATGGCTCCATGCAAAACGAGGTTGAAGACATTAATACTGTAGCTCAGTAAGTCAATGATAGATGCCAGAAGAGCTTTCACATTCATCGCCTTCCACTAAAAGTTGTACTGCAGGCACCTAAGAGCCATCTTCTATGCCTTTTGCTTTACTCTAGCCTAGCAAGACCAAAGTCCCACAGAACTTAGAATATTTTGATCGTCAAAAGTTCCAAGCTTTAAACAGATCCAGCTCACAAATCTCTCATGCCTTAGAAAGAAGCCAACCTCCATTCTGCAATTTCTGAAATACCTCTCCAGGATCATACTTCTTCGCTACAGCCTTCAGCTTCTCGAAGTTCTCTTCTCCATAGCTCCTCAACGGGTTCTGATCCCTCGAAGCATAGTTGGCGTATACGAAAGGGACGTGCGTTCCGTTATTCTTGGATATCTCTTCGCCTTTGGAGACGATGGTTCGACAGGATGCGCGGACAGTTTCTTCGTCTGTGAGGTTCTTGAAGTCGGCCATTATAAGGAACCCTGTTGTATGTGAGTGCTCAAACCTGGGTTGATTGGATTTGGAAATCTCTTTCAGATCGAGTGTGTAACTTTTGCGGAGGCTGGAGAGTGGATGCAGATCGGATTTGGTGACCTTCTCCTAACTGAATTATACAATTTAAGGACAGACATTCGCCTTGCCTTGTTCACTCGAAGTATATTCTACGATCCTCCTACAGTAGCGCGTTGAATCTCGAGAAAAAGGGAAGGAGACCACCTACAGCTCTGGTTCTGAGCACTCAAGCCCATTGGATTCCCGCCTTTTGTATTACATGCCTTGATGGCACCCGAAGCAATCGGTTGGAAGACCATAGTCAACAGGACGTCTTCTACTCCTGCATTCTTCAGATCCTCGATCTGGTGTAACCGCTCATCTTCCACTGCCTTGAACATTTCCAAGTCTGGTAAACTCGTCATTGTTCTCATCTCATGTCTGTATTAAGTTGGCTATTTCTTCAGTAATCTGGGACGAGATGAAAATAGCTCACGATTGTGTCTCCTGCTGCATCACATTCGCCAACCCCTGCACAACATCATAAACCGTCCTGCATCCCGGTGGCAATATATTCATCAAAAAAGGCACATCATAAAAACAGGCAAATACATCCGGGTTCTCCACTGGCGCACAATAGAAGAAAACCATTAAAGTCGCCTGATTCGTGACGTGGAAGACGAGAGTAGCTTTATTGTCACTCTCAATAACTTCATGATACTTCATGAGCGCTTCGATGAGTTCATTGTTAGCTGTTGATGGGTAGAGACGTGCTTCGGCCCAGACTTTGTTTGACACGGTGGCCATGGTAAAAGTTGTTACGATGCCGAAGTTTGAGCAGCCTCCTTTTAAGGCGCAGAAGAGGTCAGCATTTTCTTTTGCGTTGGCGTTGATGATTTTGCCGTCTCCGAGGACGATCTGTTTCCTTCTGTGAGTGTTTCGGTTTGGGATAAGTACTTGAGTTGGGAACGTACTTCGTAATCAACGACCCCTGTGCAACTAAATCCATGTTCAGAATTCTGAAAACTTAAGCCTCCTCCTAGAAGCAAACCAGGAACTCCCACACTTGGTACTCTCCCTCCGGTTACCGTCAGCCCATAGTGATCTAGTGCTTTATAGACTTCCAACCAGTTCAACCCCGCACCGAGAGATGCCGTGCTTTTGTCCTCGTTGACAGTGATGCTCTTGAAATTCTCAAGGCTGATCACCACACCACCGTTATTGGACGTGAAGCCAGGATTCTGCAAGTGTCCACCACCACGTATGGAGAAGGTAGCTTCCAAAAAGGTGACGAGAGTGAGGATTTTGGAAACTGCTTGAGGAGTGGAAGGAGTACAGATGACTTTGGGAGCCAGCCAGCAGTTTTTGGACCTATCAAGTTCAGCATCCAGTCAACATTTTGAGCTCTGGCTAGAAGTGAGGGGTCGAATGCTCACCAAGGTTTCTCTCTCAGTCCCTTGTATCCTGACGTGTGCTCAATGATAGCCTCTTCTCCAAATGCCAATGGAAAGACCTTTTCTATCGTCGCCCCTCTCTGCGCATTTTTCTCATCCTCGCCAAAATTGGCAAATCGCGTGAGGTACTCTACTGCTTCTTTGGTTTGACTTGGGCCAAAATCGACAGCTGCGAAAACAGAAGCAAGGTTGGTAGGATCAATCATCTTTAGGTTCTTGGAAACAATGTCTTGGGTCATGGGATAGTACGCAAATGTGAATCTAAAGGGGTTGCACAGAAGTACAAGCAGAAAAGGAAGCTCGTAAGCGCCAGCAGCGAACGTGACGATCGCTGAGGGGTAGTCCACCATATGGAGCCCCAGAAAAGGTACAAGGCCCGCACCGGGTAGATTTTGGGTCCTCCCGTCGTGTAAACAGTTCAATCAGCGATGCAGAAGGGTTGCAGGGAACTGAGAGCGATAGCAGGAGTTGATCATGCAGGCTTTGCATGACTAGAGAAGGAAGGTTAGATTTTCAGACTTTAGATAGAGGCATTTCCACATTGTCCGGTTTGATTGCAGCGTTGAACTTGACGAGAAAGTGCGTTGAAAATTGGAGATCTCATCTTGAGATTGCCCTTTGAGCTAGCTCTGAGGCTGCTGAGCAATTTAAGAAGACAAGAAAGTAGAAAAGGCGATTTTGAGATATGCAATGGTGGGTGCTATCAAGTGATGCTTTGTACAGTACGGAAAACTTATACGCTGAAAGTTCAATTTTTTGAGATCGTGAGTAGAGAAGCCGGATGGATTTGAAGCACCAGCTGCAGCTCGGGCTAATACGGTAAGGCTAAGCCTCATTCGCACTAGCCCTCAGCCTTGCAGCAACCTCAAAACAGCCAAAATCCAGCATCCAAATATATAGCCTTTCACACCACCATCCTCCTTGCACAAACAACTTCCAAAATGCCTCCCAAACGCATGACCGCGAACCCTGTAAAGGCGCCTCGATACCGTCCTGGAAAAGCCGTCGCGGAAGCAGACTCCTCCTCAGAATCCGAATCCGAGTCCGAAGTGCAACCCCAAAAGTCCATTTCCGCCCCTCCAAAAGTCACAACCGCAAGTGGCATAACCAGCAATCTCTCCAAAGTAGATCTTAATGAACTACGGAAAGTTGCGGCTGCGAAAGAAGCGGCTAGGATTGAAGAGGAGAAGAAGTTGAAAGCTGCTGAGGAAGAGGGATTCGTTACCGAGGAGGAGAGCGAGGGCGAGGAAGAGGGCAGTGAAGATGTAGATGAGGAGAGTGAAGAGGAGAGTAGTGAGGAGGAGGCGCCGAGACGGGTGATGATGCGACCAACGTTTATAAAGAAGGGTCAGAGAGCCAATGCCGGCGCCGCGAAAAAAGCTACGAAGACCGAAGCAGAGTTAGCGCAGGAGGAAGAAGAGAGGAAGAAAGCAGCAGCCGATGAATTAGTGGAAGAGCAAATCCAGAAAGACATCGCTGCCAGGTTAGCCGGAAAGAAGAACTGGGACGACGACGAAGAAGAGGACGAAGTAGACGATACAGATGACGTGGATCTCGAAGCAGAGTATGCTGCTTGGAAATTGAGAGAGCTGACACGGATCAAGAGAGACCGAGAGGCGATCGAGGCAGCAGAGAAGGAGCTCGAGGAAATTGAAAGGAGGAAGAATCTCACAGAGGACGAGCGTAGGAGGGAAGACGAAGAGTATATCGCGAAGCAGAAAGATGAGAAAGAGGGCAAGGGCAAGATGGGATTCATGCAGAAGTACTATCACAAAGGTGCTTTCTACCAAGACGATGCTCAGGCGGAAGGACTCGACCGAAGAGATATCATGGGCTCGAGGTTCGCAGACGATGTCAATCGGGAACTGTTGCCACAAGCTCTACAGATGAGAGATATGACCAAGATTGGAAAGAAGGGCGCCACGAAATATAAGGACCTGAAATCCGAAGATACAGGCAAATGGGGTCAATTCGACGACAGAAGGAGGGGAGGGCCTGGCGGATTCGATCGGGATGAGCGATTCATGCCTGATAGGGACAGAGACCGCACAGGACCCAGCGGTGCAAACAATATGCCAGTGGGAGGGCGGAAGAGACCTACTGGTGCGCCAGAAGGTCCTCGAGCGATGCGTGAAGGTAATGATCGAGACGGTGAACTGTCTCGAGATGGCAACTCTTACCGACCAAGCAGAGACCGCAGTCGCTCAAGATCGCCTAGACGAAACAGAGATCGCAGTCGTTCGAGGTCACCAAGACGAGACAGAGATCGTGATGATCGACATCGTCGGAAGCGAAGCACTTCAAGAGAAATGGACCGATATGAGAGTGACAAGCGCCGAAGAATAGACTCAAGGTAGCGCTGCATATCTAAACAAAACATGTGACATTACTGATCGTTACTCCAATTCCATGCCGTGATGCCATAACCTCGTCAGAACACCCGTTCCGTCCATTTATACCCTGACAATATCTACTCGTGCCCTTTCAAACACCTTATGTGCAAGTACAGACGACCTTCTCTCGGCTTCTGACAGTGAATATGGGTATACAGTGATCTTCGTGTATGTACCAGCTGCTCTTCGCTTCGAGAGGTAGCCTGGATTAATCACGATTACACTTTCCACAACCTGTCTCTGTTAGCACAACGTGTCCGAAGTCAACGCAAGCCATTTATGCTACATACCTTAGCAAAAGGAGGAAGTGCACTTGGTACAATCAAGATATCAGGCCGAACACTGATCATCTCTCCAAGCTTCAAGTAACTCGTATCAATCATGGCCCCAGCTGGCGTACCACTTATCGTGCCTGTTTTGGGCAAGTTCTCCCTATCCACTGGAGGGAAGAGAGGGAAGTAGTTCCGTTGCTCGATCAGGTACTTCGGTAATCGAGCCAAGAGAGAAGCATCTTTTGGTCTACCGCCAAGAACCTCCGCTGTGCGCAGCTCTGTCAAAATATCCTGAGACGAGATCCCTAATGCAATTTCATTGAGTGAAATAGTCATTGGGTTGCCCAAGATCCTGACAGATTTCGGCAGCCCAAGTTCTTTCTTCGGGAATGGTTCCTGGGGCCATGAGACGTGCTTGCTGATTGCATCTTTGACGGATGGCACTAAAAGAATGGTGATGTGGGGATTGGCGGCGGCGAGTTGAACGAAAGCAGGTGAGATGAGGTATCTGAAGACTGTAGACAGCGTGGCGGTATCTGGCTCAGTCATCGCTTCTTCTGGGAGGTCAAGGTCTCCGGATGCAATGAGTGGGTGGTCGATGTCCAGGAAGGGGCCAGTGAGGATGAGTGCATCTGCGTATGAGTCTGCCGCTTGGCTGCAAAGAGCATGCAGTGGTTCAAAATCGAGATTGTCATCTGCGGTGTAAGGACCCGAGCCTAGAATTATAGATAATGGAGCGGGATCTGAGTCTGAGTCCATGGCGTCGGGACCTCCTCTTAATCTTTGAACGTGTGCTTCGATGCCAGCAGGTGTTGAAGCAGCACTTGATAGCAGTGGCACTTCTAAAACCTCACTGACAGTGAAGCACTCACCTGAAGCGTTGATGCCTTTCAATGCCACCAGTTGCCCAGGAAAGAATTGGAATCCAGACAAAGCTTCCACTTTCAGGGGTATCCTCAAGCCAGCACCCATCCTTCGTGATGTCTCGAGGACTAGAGAAGCTTCGTTTAGCTTCCCTATCAATGAGTCTGATGCTATTCTCCCAACGGCCACTATCTCGCTCGTGCTTTGACTTGCTGCACTTCCAAACGCAGAATCCTCGAGCTTGTGGTGAGCCTGTATTATTCCCATAAACTCATCTATCTTGTCGTCCAAAATCTCAGAAGCTTCGGAGGACTTCATTGCCATCGGCTTGTATGATAGCTTCTTCATATCGGAGTTGGCAGTCAACTTGATTCGTGGTTCGCCAAATGGTGCAATAGGAGGTTCTGGTGCAGCAAGATGCTCATTAAGCACTTCTACTGCTTGGCCAGCGTTCGGTCGGTCGTGAAATGATGTGCTTGAAATTTGTCAGCTTTTATTCCTTATCCTGTGCGAATACATACGCTGGTCCATTTTGCTCTCCGGGTTTGTATGGTGTCTTGAACTCTGGCGGGCTGCTCGCTGGCTCTGCCTTTACCCTGCTCATGGAAGGCGTTTCGAATTTCCGTTTTCCAGTACCATTGGTTCTATTCGCAGATCCAACTCTCGGCGTATTCGGTACAAGACCATCAAGCATGCCAAATACGTCTGCGTTGCTGGAGACATTTCGCGGCGTGGTCCCTCCTCCACGCTTATTCGAATGCAGGACGTGTGCCTTGCTGCGACTCTCGCGTTCTAGGCTGTCCTGAACATCCCTTTTGAGCGCTCTAGCTGTGTCAATATTCAATTTCATGTCGTCAGAGCCCATTTTCATGCTGTAGGACTCCCATTTGTACCAAAGCTCCTGCACGTCGATTGAATGGAGGCGCATGATCGACTGTAATTCGGCTAGAACATCGGGCTCCAGCTCTGAGCCAGCCGGAGCGAAGCGCTCCATAAGCTCTGTTTCTGCGGATTCGGTCATGATGAGAGGTTACGTATTGGTGCTGGTGATCGTAGATGTTGTGCCGGAGTTGAGCAAGTGCTGAATTGAGGGAGACGCGTCGAGGTCGCGTAGAGAGCTTTTTCGCGTTGCCGGGAGACAGGGGTCCAGGAAAAGGCCACCCCGGCCACGACAACTTCTCACACTCGCACATCACACATAAACAGGCACATATTTGCAGACTTTCTGCCTCCTTGAATCATGTTCGTCTTGTATCTCACCTACACTCACTTGTCGGTCTATCTTCGAGATTTCAGCTAAACCAGAGCACCGACCAAGTGATACACTCTCTCAGCAGCTCATCGTCTTCCCTCTACGCATCTCTTGTTTCGATCGTCTGAACAAATTCAGATCAGATCTTATTCTGCTAGGCAGACGTCCATGCTTACCTCAAGTTTCAGCATTTATGTTGGGAAAATGTTCCTCTTGATACCAATGTCCCACAACTTTAGGCGGGGGACTGCTGCAGCTGGTATTTGGCAGATTGTTGGCAAAGGTTTACTCTGCTGGGCCAGTTATCCATTCCTTCATTTATCCACTCAGACCCATCAATTGCGAGGCGATAGAAGACGTTTGTACATTTCTTTATCATTTCACGTGGCGGGTTATTATTGAGAAGATGCTTTGTCCCTGAACGCTACGACAACCAAACGCAAACGGGATTATCGAAGACAAAGCCATATTGTTGTCCAATGGGTAGTCTCTTTCCGCGAATTCAGCTCAGACTTCATTCTGACATCATTTATGGGTTTTATTACTTTGCAGACGCCGTTTTGATACGAAGCGTTGATTCACGTTCATCAATCTGACTTTACAATGGCTTGGAACGCTATCAATCGGCCGAATGTAAATCCAGCGGCCAATCCGGCATTTCAGGAAAACACAACCGTTACTGGTAAAGGAACAAGCGCGCGTCGACAATTTGCCTGGCTCGAACGGAGTAAATACTGGCTTGAGCTTCCTCAGACCGAATGGCGAGCCCAGAAGGTTCTCGGAATGGGTAATTATGCTATAGCGGGACTGTTCAGCTATATTGGAAGCGACTCTACCAAGCCTCGCCAGCTCGTCGTCAAACAGTCCAACACGACAGTTGAGGCCGCTTTGCAACTCGAGTCTAAGATATTGCACCTAACTACGGGTACCGGCACAGATCATATAGTGAAACTCTACAAAGGATGCCATCGAGCTGGTGGAACCGGGACGGGCGAAAATGACCCTTTGCCATATTATAACGGTGCATATAACGAGAATATGGAGGTCGCTAGAATCTACCTCGAATACGCCTCAGGAGGAGACGGACAGGCGCTTCTCGATCAAATTAGCCGGACAAAGAATTATGTGATACCTGAAGAGCATTTATGGCGGATACTCGATTGTCTTGCAAGAGCATGCCTCGTGCTCGGTAAGCCTCCAACTCTTTCATCATCGGGTTCTAAGAACTTAAGACGTGATTACTACTACCCCGCACATAATTGCTCCGAACTCTCTGGTTGACGCTCGCTGATAATGAAACTCTAGAACAAGGGTCTGAAGATACGACTTTTGCTGATCCGAACTGGAGTAAGTCCACTCTTTCTAATACTATTTCCTCGAACGCTCTCGGCGGTTGTATTTCTCTGCACAGAAGAGAGATGTGTTGTTGACAACGGAATCCCCAAACTGACGCATTCCATAGGACCAATCTGCCATTTTGACATCAAGCCTGAGAACGTCTTGATTGGAAGTCTGGACCAAGGGCAGCATCAAACAATCCAAGCCTTCAAATTAGCTGATTTTGGACTGTCGGTGTTTGAAGCAAGTCAGGCCGATAGACAAACCGACGTCTGGAAAAATGCCACTCAGTGGCGAGCAACAGCGGAGTGGATGTCACCTGTAAGTTGTAACTCCTCTCCCTCCTACCTGTGACACGGCCTTACGCATGTCAGGAACAATACTTCGGATTCACTGCTGGTACACCTTTCCGTGATATTTCTGCGATGACAAATATCTGGGCAATTGGCGCCGTTATTCATCGATTGATTTCCAATAGCAGGTTGGCTATCGCAAGATCTTTCATGTATCAAAAGGCCTTTGTTGGCAGCATCAGTAAGTCTAGAATTCTTAGTGCTTTCCTGTATGAGATGGGTGATGTGTATCTCGACGGCTGCTTATATCGCAGATCAAAAGCTAAGTTCGTCTTCCAGGAGTCACAGGTGATCCAAACACAATACTCAACAACACAATATTTCCTTACAGCGAGGACTTCGTCGATACCCTGTGTGGCTGCCTCGCCCACGACCCTGCCCAGCGAACCAAACCGGCTGAATTGATCGCTCACACTACGTATATACTGAATTTTTATGACGGGCAAAACACACCTTTTGTGCCAAACGCATTGAGGGTCAAAAATACAGCTAATTTTAACATCCCTCCGACAGGACACTTCATGCAAAATTTCCCTCCAAGTACAAGGCCGAAGTCCATTTCTGCACCTCTTGGTGGCCAATGGCCCATCATCGGCTTGCCTGTCAGTCCTGACAGTAATCAGCATCCACTATTATTTGCGCAGGCTCGAAAAGCGACACAGATGCCAAAGAATCAGTACCCCTTTACCGATTTACTAGCTACGCCTTAAGTCCACATTGCTTCAAGGCAAAGACTCACAAGCTCAAACACTCCGATGCGTGAGCTTACCAAGCTGTTCTGAGATGGAACTTCTCGGGTTCATTTTCGAAGTTCCTATACATTATTTCTCGATTATCAAATCATCGTAGCTGCATGAATGCATCTATTATCTGTGTTTAAAGTGTTCTCCTGTTGTTCATCTGCTGTTCTACGACTCTTGTAGCCCCCTTTTCACCATGTTCAGAAATTTATCCTGCCCAACTACCGGTAGTCACCAACCAGGCCACAGCTTTTCGCAGCGAAAAAGTCCCAAAATAATTGGTTCTTTTCAGTAAGCCAAATCAAGCGATTATCGGAAGTCTTTCACAGGGTATGAGGGTATTCGGATGCAGCTTCTTGAGAAAGTTGGCTGTTATGATGTCTCGGGCTCTCAGGCTAGCTTCTGAACATGGCAAGTACAACATCTTCAGTACGTAACTTTAACAAGGTTTATCTGCCATCAAATCTTTAGGCATACCCAGAGCTACTGTATAGGAACGCACATGAGGGCGAATGGATCTACAGGCGACAATCCCGCTTTAGCACGCTGGTGAAGGTAATTGGTGTCTCTTTTAGCACGTCCCCCTTTCCTTCAATAACAATGACCTCGTCTGCTGGTTGACTTTGCTGGCCTATTTGCTTGAACGTCTTTCTTTCTTAGGCTTTCAAGGTGGTGGATTGATCATGTCGAAATTGAAGCATAAATTGTGCTTTGTCTTCCGCCGACAATCGATCCAACACTTTTTCGGCATAGTCACCCTAGCAGCCGTTACGGAGAGTTCCAGCATTCAAGTTTGGTATCTCAATATCGTAGTATTTGTGCCAGGACTCCAGGTCCCACTCATCAATATTTGGATCCGCAGGTGACTTATCTGTTGGTACATACATTATTTCACACACTCCCTGGTTCCTATTCCTCAGTTTCGAAGACAGTGGATTTAGTGCCAGCATGCAATGGAATTTTTGCTCCAATGTCCTGACGTCGAAATGTCTAACGGTGCCTTCTCGATACATGCGGCGTTGCTCAGCCATGTATTTAGAGTGACCTCACAAGTACCAAACGCTAAAGCGACGTAAGCGCATTATACTCGCTGTGTACCCGAGCTCCGTATCAAGCAAACAGTCGAGTTCGTAGAAATTTCTGTCTGGACCTTTTTGATACTTCCTTATCTTTCCGCCGTCTGATGAGAGCCTCTCTATATCGAATCTTCCATTAAATGCTCCATCTCCTTGAGTACATGTATGTCGTCCAGGGTGATCGATTTGGTGAGGAGGAACGAAAGTAGAACCGTGATGAAATGATCCCTCATTCCTCCTAATCGAGATGCTGCTGTCACAGTTTCTATCGCATGTCCATTGTCATCTATATCCACCGTCTTGAACTACCACTTTGCTCGTTCTGTATCAAGAATATGGATAGCTGCCCTTGGCAGCTGATGAACCTCGTTGAAGATATCAACGAGATCTCGGGCCTAGGATATATTAGCATTGCTTAACCTGAGGTGTGAGCTTTTAATCTCTGATAATGCCCCACCTAGAAAAGAAATTACTTTATACAAAAAGCAAATAAGTTCGCCATGATCCTTTGGTTTTGGCTTTGGAGCATCGATCTCGACCTTGACCGCTGAGATCACATTCCACGGTAAGCTGGCCAAGCCATCTTTCTGGAGATACCCAACACCACAGCTTCCCAAGTATTTATGTTCGACGATGAACCAAGATTGGCGTTTGTAGTCAGGTTCGAGCCTGGTTGTTAGGACCGCATGATTGTGGAGCTCAACAAGAAACTCGTGGGATATTTGCTTCATGTTCGCAGGATGGCGAGATCGTATTGGGGTCGCGGGCGTAACGCGAGACAAATCTCTTCCCAGATTGGATCTCGAAGTTCTCGAGGGAACTTGGCGAATTCGCCCATGTTTTCGATGTAAAGACCCATGGGTTGCGTTAGGGTGTTGTGGAGAATGCTATCTAGAAAATTGATGTTAGTTGTGACAATTTCTCGATTAGAACCACGAATGGTTCATCAATTTCTGTCTGAATTGAAGGCTTGAGCTACATCGTGGTCACTAAACAAGTCTTCAATGCGATATGGATCACAAAAATGTATTCATCACGTGATAAGAAACGCGGTCGCGTCCTTCCGTTTCCGCCTCCGAGTACGTCACTCATCGCAAGGGCATGAAATTCGATTTTTCCATACGAGGATCACTGTCGAACATATGATCTTCAGCGTGATCAAACGGTATTTTGATCTTAAGGCAGGCACTGACAGGATCCGCCCCCTTTTCCTAAGCGAGGTGTTTCTTGCCTTCAAAGCTGCAAAGTTACAGGGTTCAAGGAACATCTCACATCACATCACATCAGTCTGCACGAAAATTCTGGTCTCGAACTTGTCCGACCTGAAAATCTTCAGTGTTCTCGAGCAAAAGTGGGGTTTCGACAAGGAGGCTATTTGACGACCAATCTCAAAATCCGTGCTCCTCGTCTCAAGTCATTTAGAGTACTCATGTACCTACAGGCTTTCATCGGAAGAGTACATATGTATGTATTTCTCGGACCGAAAGAGACTCCGAGCATCCTCGCAAATAAGATGCTGACAACAATAATAACACAACATCCTACGATTTCTCATCCGAATGCGCAGGCTAGGGCTGACGATCTTCATGGCCAAGCATATTTCAGTGGATACAGAGCGTACGATGTGGGGATTCATTTTTGAGCACCGAAACGTGCAGAATAAGTCCAACGCAGCTGACAATTGATGAAGTTAGATTGGTGCAATGCTCTGCATAGAATCGAGGGGATCTCGATAGCGAGAGCGATTGATCGCGATTGAGCTATTTTTCAGACGAATGACTTGGCGATCTTGTCCGGACTTGGGAACCTGGCATTGCTGACTGCAATGTCCCTTGATTTAACTTTTACAAAAAAAATTGAGTTGTTGAGAACTTTTGTTATGTTGAGGGGATGGATCGTTTTCGAGTAATGCGTGGAGTCGCGGGGAAGGGGTTCAAATAAAGTGTGGCATAAGTTTAAGGTTCCTTAATTGGCTTGATTCGGAAAAAAAATGATTGGTGAGGCAGAGACAGAGGCTCTAAAACTATTTTCGTACATGTCCGTGGCGCATCGATCAGCTACCGGTACTCCGTTGCGCTAAGATCTTAGGGCTTTTCAACCTCACCTATGTTTCTCCATCATCAAACAGGGACGCTCCTTTCTCACCGCTCGGTTGAACCACATGTCCATGCATGCAGTCATACCGTCAGACTCTACGAAGCAGGAATGTTCGTGGTTCGACAGCTGGCTGCCAGGCTGTGTTCTTCATCCTTCGTCGCTGAAGTCGTCGGAAAGGAAGCCGTACCTGGTCAGTCAAGGCAGCCATACTCAGCGTGAAAGCGTTGATCTTTCGTTGGCTGGCCACATACGAGGACTCCGGCGGAGCGTTGGTCCTAGACCGTCATGGTTCGTGAAGGAGCTGTACCTTTGGTGCTAAGGCAGAACTCTCCACACATGTCAATACAGTGCATCTAAGTCCGAGCCCGCGCCTTACGCTTAGAAGGACAAGCTTTTTAGACTAAGCCACAGAGGAGGAAGTCCCGCTCGGTACGACGGAAAGCGCTGCGGTCAAAGTTGGTATAAGAAGTTGAAGGAATCTCACTTTATCCATATGAATTCCAATCTGTTTTCTGCGTGTCTGTTAGTTTAAAGTGGAAGTTTAATCTATCTTTCAAGATGAAGTCATTCACTCATACTTTCTTTTCGGTATTGGCACTCGCGTGCATGACCAATGCCGACTTCCCTGGCATTGATCGAGAAGATATGATAGAGGAGATGGAGCATTTCCTCGTCGATAATACAGGCACAAACTCAGTTCCCATCGTCGCTGCAGTCTCGCCTTGCAGCAATTATGCTGGATTTGCCTCCGATCCAACGAACCGAGGAGAGCAGACTTCAGCACAATGGGTCCGATTTGCTTTCCATGATTTCGTGACAGGGAATGTGGCCGCTGGGACTGGGTATGATCTCTGGGAAGATGCAGTGAACAAGTGACTGACGAGATTCAGAGGACTTGACGCATCTCTAGGCTTTGAGAGTGACCGTCCTGAGAACCATGGACTTTTCGTGAACGACACTTTGGAGTTCCTAGCGCCTGTGAGCTTTTCTACGTTCCTTTTGAGTGTGGGAGCATTGCTGACGGATTTAGACCCAATCTGCGTATCTCAGTATGGCTGATCAAATCGCTCTGGTAAGGCGTTCTCCCTTGGTGAAATTTTCCAAATCTGATGACGAAAGGGTGTTTTGGTATCCGTGGCCCAGTGTGGTGGTAATGCAAAAGCCATTCCACTACGTGTTGGAAGAATAGACGCCTCTGCTGCGGGTCCGTCTGGCGTGCCTACCCCATTCACTGCAATTGAGCCCACTCTTGCCCAATTTGCCCAAGCCGGAATGTCACAAAGCGACACAATCGGCTTAGTGTATGACCTCTCTTTCTTTTTATCTCCAAATGCTGACTTTGCTAGTGCTTGTGGGCATTCGCTGGGACGTGTTCATGCTGTGAACTTTCCTGACATTGGTGAGTCGAGATAAAATCGACTCTCGTGAGAAATTGACGCTGATTTAAACAGTGGGAGATAGCCCTATAACCAGCACCAAGTAAGTTTTCTTCGTGGTTGTGCCTGACAAAGCTAACATTTTGCTTAGTCTCGATGGAGGAGTCAGTTTCGACAGCACACCTGCTGCTCTCGACCCAACAGGAATGAACGAATACCTGACTGGAACTGGGAAAGCCGGAGGACCGCTAGTAACATCTTCAAATGTCTCAGCACGGTCAGACTTCCGTCTGTTCAATTCGGACAGTAATGCCACCATCACAACACTTGCTGCAAACACTGGACAAATTTGCAGTGGTCTCTTCGAGAAGATGCTCAACACTGTTCCAAGCACCGTCTCACTTTCAGATCCTATCACGGCCATGCCCTGGAAAGTCGTGGACTTCAACATGCATATTTCTTCTGGAGGAAGCGTCAGAATCGAGGGCCTCATCCGAGCTCTTTGGACTGATACCGCGCCTCCTAATCAAATTTCATATACCCTCGTGAGCAGCTCAGGAAACGGTTCGACCCATCTATCTGATGCGGCTTCTGGCACCGGCTCCGGACTTTTCGGCAGCACCACCTATTACCACTTTGTCATCGCTACCGACTCGCCGGGCACCACAGGCATGACTTTTGAGGGCTTCACGTACAATTTCAGCGATGAAATCTTCATCCTTCCTTCGCAGTCTACTGTCAAATCGGGCGCAAATACCATTGAGATCAAGGCTGCGGTCTTGACTTCGACTCTCAACGGAGGCACTATGACCGGTACACTTTACGTCCCAGAAACTCAGGAAGGAACGTTGGCCAAGAAGATCAATATCGTTACTGTTCCTATGACCGTCTTGAGCACGAACGGCGACTATACCCTGTTCGATGGCCTGGCGTCTGTCTCTGGTGTGTCGAGTGTTATTGCCAAGGTGGCCGTTGGCGATACCGGCAGCAAGACAGTCAAGACTACGCTCTTTGCTCAGGACTAAGCTCTTTGCTGGTGTTGTTTGATTTGATTTGAAAGTGTTATCATCCAGCATCTCCTGGACATTCGGTGGAAACCCTTGAGAAGACAGGCGGGAAAATTGAAAATAGTTTTTAATTGATTTTGGAGTAATGACTACCGCGCATAATCGCTAGAGAGGCTAGCTTTCTTGTATCATAGAGTGTACAAAAATTAAGCACGTGAGAAGCTATCATCAGAAACTTCCCATTTGATTTTCGGTTCTGGGGACAGTGAACAAGCATGTATACGATTTTTCAATAAAGTAAAGCAATACGGTGTTAGAGCGAGGTGATTGTAACCTCGCGTATCTGGGAGCAGATACAAATTCTCAGCCCTTTCATTTAGCGAGGAGCTTGTGTACCAAGTTCCGAAATCATCGGCGCGCGTGCTAATTGACATTCGACTCTAGGCCAAATTAGAATCCGGATTGCTTCTCAAAGTACACCAAAACACTTGTTGTTCCTTGTCCGATCCACATTTTCTCGATAACATCTATTTCCCCTCATCTTGCTCGCAAGTTAGAATCCTGAAGCAACAGCCAAACTTCAAGTAAAATATCAGATTTTGCCCATCAAGCCACGATACCGCAAGACACAAATCTTAGCCTTCTTTCTGAGACCCACCCGAAGCTCGAGCACTCATATAGAGACATTTCAAAGTAGGGTTGGAGGACCCGGAACCTGCTCCTCCAATTGCGTCTTGGAGAAAAGACCTCAACCCTGACAATTCACCCGAGGCTAGGATTAGGGGAGCATGGAGGCAGAAGGAATACAGGAGAATACGTTTGCTTATGTCGGACACGGAGTTACCCAAGCCACAAGTCTTGGAATCCTCCGAGTAAGTCGCCTTCCACTCCTCTCAAAGTCTGCCCGTTTCTTGAAACAAAACTGACAGGACATGATAAATAGACTTGTCGCCAACTTTACAACGAAGTCTTAGCTGAAATTTACCACTAAGAGAAGACAATTTTCTCGATAGGCGGTAGCACGGGCTTTGATATCACCAATTCTAGAGGTGCCTATTGGCTTTCATACGATCTCGAGGACAAGTACCCTAGGATCTTCTGAGACCTGCCATACCACCAGTTCTTAGGAGTCATCATCCGTGTCGAAGCAGCAAAGGACAACGACCCAGGCGAGTTGTTCAATGTCTGGGTCTCCGTACAACAACTCGTAAGACTACTTTCGCAATGCAAAAGTCTTCAGCAAGTCAGGATCATTTTCGATGAATCCTCGGCTAGCTGGTCTAAAGAAAACGGCCAGCCAAAATCAAGTCTTCGGCAAGCGCGAGAAAAGTGGAATCTCGGAACAATTCAGGACTACAGAATGATTCTCTCGCCATTCTTCGCATTACGCAATTTCACGAAGGCAATTGTGATGCTACCTAATCGTTTTGCCAGAGACGAACAATATGTCAGAAAAGTCAGAAGGAGCATGAAATGTCAAGATAACGAGGTATACGTCAGTGCCGAGGTCATCAAGATACAGTACACTTGGAACATATTTATGTCTATGTTGAGGCGTGTCTAGATGCACTTCCAGGACGAGCAGCTGACATGGCACAATTGACGCAATTCAGCAAGTGGTACATCGAGGACAGATGGCCATATCTCGAGGAATGGGAAAAGATCATGGAATAACGTCCTGAGATCTTCAAAATCATCGACAATCGGCAGAGATATTTCCGAGCATTCAATCCTTCTTCGGTGGCAATGCAAGAAATACGTATTCTTTGCGAAGATGAGAGTGATCATTACTATTGTCGTTGATCGCAAGGTTGGACATCTTCATGAAGATTTGATGCAAATAGGTTTGGCATGCAAACCTGTGCCTTAGAAATCCCAGTAACAAGTATGAATGATAATAGAAAGAGAGCTTCGATCGTCGATGTCTAGACCCTTCCAAGAGTAGGGTACCTCCCGCATGTACCTTCCCGAGTTGGACATTGTGTCGGTCGGTGATGTTCAAGGCTGCCAGCGAACTGAGGTTGCTTATGTTGGACTGGACCGCCTCGGCACCCATCTCTCAACAGTCTCAGTGATCTCAACCGCTTTCCTCTTTGGCTTGGTGTTGCCACTGAAACTCTCGTCTTCCTCATCGATGGGTGGTACGAATTTGGCTAAGAGGCTAGTTTCGAGCTCCTTTCTCGGCAGTGATTTCTCGCGGCAGATGTGCAGTAGAACCGAGGGAAGGGTTGTCTTGTGTTCTCGAAAGGGAAGGAGTGTCCACTATCAAATTGTGCACTATGCTTCACACGAGATGTGAAGGGGAAATGAGACGAGGTGCAAACACCCACAACGGGTAAGATGGGGGTGATGAGACGAAACAAGAGGCTCGAGTGCAGATAGTTCACTAGACCACATCAAGTTTAGTCAGGGACACAACGGATGTGATGGAAACCTCCATCTGCAAAACATTGGGGGAAGCAGCCACTATCACGACACGAACCTCAGATCACAAGCCACAATCACATCAATCAAAAAGTGGACCAAGCCGCCATCAAATCTCAGAAAGTTCCATTCTACTCCTCACAACACCGGCCTATGCGGTGCTCAATCGGAAAAAGGCTCGCTATCCTATCATCACATAACTTTACAAGAGACAAACAAATTGATCGGCGAGATCATGGTATATTGGGCTTTCCCCCGAAATGCAGTACGTGGCCTCCAGAAATGCAACATGCATCATAAAACGTAAAACTGGTCTTATGAAAGAAGGCGAGAATATGAACAAGAAGAGGGTCAGTATGTGACTGGTCGTGTAAAGGTACAGCGAGAAAGGACTCCGTAATGGTGTTATTGGCCATAGGCGGCCCAGGTGCGGTGCGCATCTACGAGGACTGAGATGTGTTAGTTGATGGTTTTAGTGAAGAGCAGAAGAGGAACATACTTTGCAAAACCCGCGCCTGACCAGCTCGATCCTCACATGCAACTTGTAATCCACCTCCTTCAACAAAGTCTAAGACCACGCTATTCGGTAACTCCTGCATCTCGACATCAGGAATGCATGGTGTTCTGAATTCGCTCAGGTGAAATCGACGAAGGGCTCCGCCAGTCGACTTATCTCTGCCACTTCCATGAGCAGTAAGTGCTGGTGATAATAGGAGAAATCCTTGAGAATCGAGAAGCATTGATCGACGCTTCCAAAGTAAAGAGTCGGGAAACTGAATATTAACGTCGCCAATACTGACACTAGTAGGTGTCATAGAAGCATTTGAGGGGTAAGAGGATGTCAAGGACTGCGAATCGCCGCCATGGACAGGCTCGTTCTCTTCGCGGACGGTCGGTGACATAGCAGCCGCAATTTGCTTTCTACCAGCTGAGAGCGAGGAAGACATTCTCCTCATCATCCGACTTGCTCTGTTAGCTTTCTTATCTGGCTTATCTTCTCCATTTGATGATAGGGAACTAGCTGTTGGCGGAGGTGAAAGGCCATTTCCTGGATCGCGGCTTGAAGTCGACCTCCGGCTGCTGATCGACATTGGCCGGTGGTGGGCAGGAGACGCATGTACAGATGGTGGGCGGGATGGAGACCTGACCGAAGGTGATGAAATTGAAGGTTCGATGGTAATTGAGCGACGGCGCTCTGAGAAGGAGGTTCTTCGGTCGCTGATCAAGTCCTTGATGATTGTGATAGAGGATCTTCGTTCCTTGGTTGTTGATTTTGATGCATTCGACAGACGTCTCTCCTTGGACAGTCTTCGCTCTTGGATGGTTTCTCTTGGAGGCTCAACGATCGCTTTCTGATGATCAATCACCAGCGGAGACTGCTTCAGATCTAGAGGCGTATATTCAGAGGGATCTTTGCCGACTTCTGACTTAGCGGGAAATGGTTGAGCTGGATCTCTGATGATTCGAGCAGTGACCGAAATAGATTCTGGCCTTGATCGAGGTGCCTGTGTCGCTGGTATCCCGTTTGACTTGAAAGCATCAAGTCGATTTTGGATTGACCCAGATCGTTCCCGAATCTTCAAAGTCTCTGGAGAAGAGTCGCGAGATGCAGAAGGCGACGGAGAGTTTCGTGTTAGCGAGTTGGCTCTCTCGGCAATAGATGGCGACTTTGAAGGAGCACGAACGCTTGCCTTGCGAACTGAGAAGAATGAAGTTGATGCTGGTGGAGTCGCTGTTGATCCAGGAGCGGGACTGGCACCTGGGGAGCTTGATAGCTTCTCTAACGCTTTAATTCTTTGAGATATGCCAGAGCCAAGGTTGACTTTCTTGGCTATGGGTTTAGCTGGTTCCTGGTTGATGCGACTCAGGTAAGAAGCGGCCGCAGATACAGATCTAGATGATGCTCTTTGCGGACTTGATTTGTTTGCATCAGCAGGTTCGAGCATAGAAGATTGTGAACTTTCTTTTCGCATCGGTGCAGAGAAGACTCGAGAGAATCTGTTCTGCTTCTTTGGGCTTGGAAACACAGGACTGATGGGGGATTTTGAGACAGAGATCGGCTTGGCCTCTTGAACGACGGCCGATGAGAGCTCATCCATGAGGTCCTCATCGTCAGAGAAATGAGCATCGGAATTCGCACGGCTTCTGTCCGTGAAGTCGAGATCAGTGCGGATAGGCTCCACCAGGCCTTTACGCTTCTGTCGCTTGATTCCTAGGCTATCTTCCGCAAGTGATCTTTCAGAGAAGGTGCTGCCCACAGGCGATTTTTCTGGCGGGATCATGGCTGACTGGTTGGTGGAAGAGGGCATTGGTTCTCTCGGTGCCTCAGGAGCGACATCAGCTTCTCGAAGATCTTGAACGCTAAACTTGGATCTTGGTATCTTCATCTGCCTGATAGGAGATACTGGCTGCACGACGGGATTTGGTTCCGGTTGTGATGCTTCATCTGAAGGATGAGTCAGCTCCAGTGCTGTGGGTTTCACAACCTCTTCAATCGGATAAGGCGTATCTGATGTAGCCGGGGCATCTTCAGCCGGCTCTTCGACCGGGGCAATCAATGATGTTTCCTCTGGCAGTTCTGATGGCTCAGACTTCTCGACCAACGTGGGCATCTCGCCTACGGGTGCCTCGACGTTGTCAGCTTCCAATTGGGGTTCCAAGGGATTAGTTATTAAAGGTAAAGGTTCTGGAAGCTGTTCTGTCTTGGGTGGTGGGGTATTAAAGTCTGTGCTTTCCTTGATCGTCGGTCTGATCTCCTCGGGTTCTTCGCGGACCTCTGTTTCAAGATGCTTTTCATCACTACTGGGTTCGTTCTTAGCATCATCCTTAAGACGAATTGGTTCCTGTACAGTCTCGTCGGTTGATTCTGAAATAGAAGAAGCTCTAGTTGACTCGGCACGCTCTGACGGACCGACAGGAGAGACTGGATAAGAATCAGATCTCGTAGCATCGGATTCGTCGGTCTTGAGCGTTGAGCTAGCATCGAAAGCGATTCCGGAATCGTCTGCCTTGGTCATGTCGTCAAGCATAGCCAGAGTGTCGTGAACCTCCTTTGGTGCTCCGCTCCCACTCGATAATCTGTTTTCTTCGATTGTAGGGCTTGACAAATGTTCGCTCGGAGGTGGTGAGATCGATTCTTGTGGTGGTGCAGCTTTGGCACTCAACTGTTTCTTGCGAAGCTCCATGGCCTTCATAAGTCGTGCTCTCTCTGGAGTTATACCTAGAGTTTTCGGAGCCATAGAGAAAGTTGGAGAGGGTAGAGGTTTTATAATTCCCGCAGAATGCGCTGTTGACCGTCCGCCACTGGTATGAGGCCGTGCTGGGACATCTTGGGTGGGATTCAGCATGGAGATGGGTATAGGTGGCGGGGATAGCGTCATGCTTGGGGTGTCTGATGTGTAATGTGACTTCGGCCTGTCCTTGTCCTTCTTGGAACCCTTCGAAAATAATTTCAAACCAGCAGGGAGTGTAGAGACTGGACGATATAAGGATGCGGCGCCAGAGGTATGCGGTCTGCCTCCAACATCAAGTGATGGTCTCGGGCCCAATTTGACCTTCGGACGACCACTAGAGCTGTACGAAGAGTAGCTGTACAGGTCGGGTCGCGTCGATTGGGAAGATTTCCGTGGTTCCGGGGAATGCGATCGGACCTCTGGTACTTGAGGTTCTCGTGGAGGTATGATGAAAGGGTCGGATTCTGAAGTTTTGGATTGGTAGCTCGTAGACGGTACGAGAGTAGGAGGCAATTCAGGTTGTGACGAAGCAGCTGCCAAAGATGGTTGTGTGCCAGATACAGAGGGTGTCTTTGCGGTAGGAGGCCGCTCTTCAGGTACAGTTGACTGTCTCTTCGTCCTGATCTCCTCCTCGGCGTCCTCAGCAATTTCCATGAGACGTCTTCGCCGTAGAGAGCTTGTCGATGAGGAAGTGGAGCCAGACGCGGTGTGAAGAGAGCACGCAGCAGAAAGTGTTGTGTCGCGGAGTTCTTTAGAGGTGGTTATGGGGAAAATTGTGTCGTGCGGAGAGAATCGTTCTGTGACCGCGTTGAAGTGGACCGTTACCCGAGCTGGCGATATTTAATCAAATTGTTCACTCCAGTTGTTTCCAGATCTTACCTTGCACAAGCCTTGAACATTCCTCGGGTACATATTTGATCAACACATTTCTCCTCCTATATCTCAGAAACCCAAACAACGGCGATGGTTCTTCGTATTGAGCAATAGCATTTCGAATCTCGACGATACCCCCATTACCTCGACCTAGCAACTCGATCTCATCGCGGGAAATATATTTGAGGAGGAACCTAGGGTGATAGTGTAAGTAGTTGTACCGAACTGCGCGCATCCTCATTTGGGGCTCACCATCCTCCCGGTTCTGCCACCGCAGTATCATGGGCCTCTTTGATCTTGAGATCATCCAATCCATTCAGCGACATGGCCTTGCGATTGTGGGTGAGGAAGTGCTATTATTTCGTGGTTCGACTTCGCAGAATAGGCTCAGGGGTAACCGGAACATTGATCGAAATGACATTGATACGGCGAGTGCAGCTCATCTGCCGCGGGCAGATTTTGGAAGCTGAGTATCCAGATCGATAGCCAGCTTTGCAATCGAAGGAAGCAAGACAGGCGAAGGGACGATATGGGCAATCACCAAGCCGTCCACGAATTCCTTTTCTTCCCCTGTTCCCCTGGATTATTTCCTCCAACGTACGTGCTCTAGCGTGAACTAACTCGGAATGAGAGACAGTAATTTAGCGAGCGCCTCTCTTGACGCCGACGACAACGATCCGGCACAGCGCGAAAGTTTAAGAATATCGATATTGGATGTGATGAAGAAAGAAGAGTGTGTTGGCGGTTTGATCTTGTTCTGCATGAAGTCTTGTTTCACTGATTCATGCGGCCTGTTTCCACTTACAACACCAGACACCCTTCCGCTTTGACCCTCTGTTCCCCCATTCCTTTCGTACGCACAGATCTTTGCAAAATGTCAGTCGGACGGCCAGAGGCCAATGAGAGAAGGTATTGCGGCATTCTGGATCTCGATACTATCGCAAACCCTGCCGCCGGTCCAATTCAGTCATGTGAAGAAATGCCGTTGAATGTTTTGTGGGCTGAAAGTTTGTAAACTTCAGTCCCGATGAAGCCATAAATCCGGGGTTGATGGGATGGAGTAAGCATAACGGGAACGATAAGTCACTTCACAATCAAGGGTCCAATCTTTCAGAAGGGCTGCAGACTCAAACGGCTCTCTTGGCTCTTCAATTAATTCTACAAGTAATCTCTCGCAGAGGACTTCTTAAGCTAGCCTGACCATGTCTGTGCCATGCCCTGGGACTTTTGGCAGCGAAAAAGTCCCAAATTCTTGGGATCGTCAGCACCAAAAGATCGGAGGTCTTCTCCAACGTGCGGGAGTTATTTTTTGTTTCTGAGGACAAGGACAAGGACAAGGACCAGAACTCTATTACAGACAAGCTACACGAGACGAATGTAGTCGTCATCCAACCGCAGTCCCTGGCTGGCCTCAAGTAAATCAACCTACTCGTTGGTCTGATATCGAATCCAAGAACCTGCATTTGAAGTTGACTGTGGACCACCAGGGCGACGATACTTCTCGCCATCTACTGCCACCCTACCTTGATTGTCTTGCGTACTCATGTGCAGCTACCCTACAGTTCGTCCATTGCGCCTCAGAATCCACGTTTCCGTCATGTGGATGAGACGAAACTTTCACACCTTCGAAGCGGCACTCCGGAGTGTAGTCGCACTTGAATGACCCTGATAGTTTGTTCCCTTTTCGCTGAAGCGATGGAACGGAAAAATTGATTTGAGTCCAGTTGTATTTCTCCCTCACCAGTCTCAGAACCCCGCCATCGATATCTGCAAGTTTGCCGCCTTGCTATAGGCTTGTACACCAAGGAAGAAGTCTTTCTCTGAGTAGTCGTGTGGGAGGTGATTCTCTGCATATGAGGGCAGCAAGCCCATATCCAGATCTTCGTCTTCCATATCTTCCCGTTTGCGGGTTTTGGAATCCACTTCACCTTTTTCCGATTTTGGCACTGGGATAGGTCCCTCAAACCTCATGGTACCTTCAATGACTCCGAAGTTGAACATGCAATATACCTGCTGCTTCCCGCCGCTGGTTTGGAGATACAAATCCAACGTAAGTGGTGAATCCGAACCCCACTGCTCATTGCGTCACGTTGGTTTTTACATGATCCACGGATGTCGCAGCAGTTATCAGCTTTTCCAGAGGAGTCTTTGGGATTTGCTTCTGTGTAGCTCGACGAAGGGACCGATGTCCTTGCTACTCGAGACATATCAATCTGACATCCTTCAAAGGACGATATAACAGGCGTTTTCGTCCTAGGCTTGGCTGTCACATGAGAAGCGGACGGCCCATTGTCCTGAACCTGAAAATACTTTGCAGGAAGAGCATCGGTTTTCATTGCCGTTTGTTTTGTCCTCAGCGTTGGACCGAATGATGATGACAGGCGGCTTCATCCCCTGGTTTGCCGACATTTGGGGTGACTTCGATGTCTGCTTCAGGGCAGGCGACTTGACTTCTTTGGTGGCACCGTAGTGATACTTTTGGTCCTTTGGGTACTTTTCCCTTCGGTGTCTGTGTCTTTTGTGCGGAACTGGCAAAGGTCTGTAGGATCTGGATGCCTCCCTGTCTACCTATCGCCTTCGTCCAGGACCGCTTTACTGTTTCTTCCGAATACTAGCCAATGGCCTTGAGAAGGCTCCTTGCTGCTTGCCCATGGCGCGGCAATGGACACCGCCGTCAGTCTACCATCTCCAGCGGCATTGGAGAATTTCGGTAGGTCGTCCAGGCCCAGCTTGAGCACAACAATATCCAAGCTGAGCGGTCTCCCTGTAGCTCCCTTTGGAAAAGCATCAGCGAGATACCTCTTGGGATCTTCCTTCACTTTTTACTCGTCAGAATTGTGTGATGTCCGAGAATCGTTCCCAGCGGCCTTGTCGACTTTCATGAATTCCTTGCTCAATTCTGTCTCATCAACCTTAAGTTCCGGCAAAAGCTTCTTCTTCGCCTCCCCCAGACGTAGCTACAGATCATTTATAGACTCGGACTGATTCCATCCGTGAAAGCGTATTGTCCTTTCCAGTAGGCTTGTGGCTTCTTCTCAAGTTCCCTTGGTTCTGCTTTTGCAGAATTCGGTGGAATCAATTTCTCGGCGTGGGGATAGTAATCGTATCCATCCTTGTAGAGACCTTCGCCGCAGCAGGTGTATTTGATCGCTTTGTGGGTATACTCGAAAGGAGGAATGACAATGGGATAAAGATATGCCATGGTACAAAAGAGAATAGGAGACTCAACTACTTTCAAAGCGTCAGCCTTGCTTCACACATTGGCAATTGACTTACATTGACCGATGAATCCACACACCAGACCTCATCACAAGGCCCCAAAATTACGCTTGCTGCATCCAAATGTAATAATTGACAATTTACGCGTTAAAGTTCATGAGGAGGACGAAACATTGCGTCAACCGAAGACCGCGATCCCACGTGATACCCCTGCTAGCGTCTTTTCTCAAAAAAGTTGATTGAAGCTTCGATCCAGGAGAAGGACATTGCAACCATCAACTCAACGTCCTACCACCACCCGCATCCATACCCTTTTCACAGGCGCAGATTCATCTCCGTCACCATGGTTGAATTAGTAGAAGTCGAGGATGAGTCCTTCGAGAACAAGCAAGCCGGACCGTCAGACAATGAGGACGATTACTATACCGATACCGGTTCGACACCTCTTACAAGCTTCATGAGATTCATTCCTAACGTACTTCGCAGACTCTGAAATCTCTACCGATGATGAAGATAACATTCCAGAAGAAGAAACACTTGCAGACCGGTTGCTCGCCTTGAAAGACATGATTCCGCCAACAACTCGATCCTACATCGCGGGCAAGGTTGAGACTACTACAAGCTGGTTCAAGTCAGGTTTACTATTCAGCGGGAAGACTCTGTGGGTTGTAAGCACGAGTGCACTGTTGCTAGGTGTGCCGTGGGCATTGGCATTCGCGGAGGAGCAACAGATGGTCGAGATGGAAAAGGAGATGAGAATGCGAGAGATGGGCGGAGAGGTTCGTACAATTCCATCAAGCCTCTTGCCCAGCCCGTCATAAGCCTTGCTAATTTTCTTCCAGCTTCTGTCTTCTGGTGGTACTGCTGGCGCTCTTAATGCACAACTCGGCGCCCAACAAGGAAAGCCAGCTTTGTAAGAATGGATCAGGTTTGTATCAGGGCTTTATGGATGGGTATATTCGGGACGAAACGCATGAAATGATTGCATTGTATATCAACAAATGTAGGAAAGGTGCATAATCGGCAGGCTGGGATCTCATGCCTCTGTAATTCTAGGTATCTCAACTCAAGAACGACTTCGTTCTACAACCATGATTCCATGTGTACTCGAAAATGTGACATACCGAATCTCTCTCGAATTATGATAGCACTCCGTGAACACGTACATAAATTTAGTAGCATGAATTTATTCCCTGTTTCAGCACGCCTGTTTCGTGCAATTTTACGCAAGGCTGCTCCTTCTCATCTGCACCTTAGAAAAAGATCGCCACCGACAACGACAACCATCAAAAAATTATGATTCTGCGACTGAAGTAATTCGACACTTTCAAGATGCCTATCGCATTTGGAAGACGAGTCTCACTTCTCCCTCGAGACCGTCAACGGCAGAGTACCTAGTTCGTGAATGCATCTCTTTGTAACCCCTGTTTTGAAGCATGACGTACCGATACAGCACTTCAGAGCCCGTCTTCCTTTTCAGATGTTAGAAACTGACTGGAAGGAACAGTCCTTTAGCTAATAGTTCGAGGAAAAAGGATCGAAGGTGCAGTACTATTCTCTCCCCTCCCTTTATGTCTCATCCGAAGCTCACGAATTCACAGATGGCCCCTGGTGTTGAGATTCTCGAAAGGCTCCATCCACTCTGGTATGCCTCTTCAAAATTTGATTCATCATGTTGCTGAATTACCATAGCAATAATTTTCCCTGTCTTCATTCATTCTCTTCTTACGGCTCTGATCGTATGGATCAATCAGCATATTTCGAGGGACTTCAACCTTCCTAGCACCATCGTGAGTGTTCCTATAAATTGTTCCAAAAGTCCCCCATTAACACGTACATCAGATCCCTTCGTTGTCCATAGTCGTCGGTCTCATGCTTGTCTTCCGCAATCAGACCGCATTTCAACGATTCTGGGATGGTCGATGTCAATTCAACGTCGTGACAACATCAGTCAGATGTCTTGCACGGCAATTTCTTGTCCTTGTACCGGCGCCTTCGATGCAGTCTTCTCTACCCGGGTTCCATACGGTCGTTTCAAATGACTCTATGATCCCCAAGTCTATGAGAAACTCGCAAAATACTCTTGCAGAACGAGGACCAAGTTCTGGAGATGTCGTCTTGTCGAGATCAGAAGAAATTAAAACCATCGAGACTGTCAACATTTTGATTGCGATGCTCTACACGATCAAGAACCATTTACGTGCGGAATGGGGCGTTGCTCTGTCTCCTGGAACCAGCCTCACTGAGAATGGCCAAGAGAGTACAAGCGACGAGTATAAAGATCTGTTGCCTCCTGGACTGAAAGGGTATGAGCATAGAGGATTAGGGTTGACTCTTGAGTTGGCAACCTTTGTGGAGAAGTTCATCAACTTGGGAGTAGAGAAGTACGAATGCTCCTCGGACACTCAGAGGACGAAACTAATATTGCTATAGGAATTGGTTCCATAATGCTGCTTCAGCAGCTATGCTCGGAGAGCTCAATGCTTTGGTGAAAGCCTACGGCAATATGGAAGTAATTCGTTTAGTCCCTATTCCTGTTGCACATTTGTGAGTCTCGAGCTTGACTCCAAGTCGAAGTGTACTGAACATTGCTACAGGATCCATCACAAGCAAACGCTGGCCCTTTTCTGCGGCATACTGCCTTTTGCCATGGCTTCTGAAATGGATTGGTGGGCAGTTCCTCTAGTTGCATTCGTGTCCTTCACTCTGTGAGTTTCCCTATTTTCTGTGCCATGCTGGATACTTGCTGATTACTGTCGTTAGATATGGAATTGAGGGCATAGCACAAACATACGAAGATCCGTTCGGCGTAGCCAAAATCGATATCAACATGGACGATATTGTCGAAGATACTCGTCGAGAAGTCGATGTGCTTCTGACTGCCTGGCAAACCCAAGGCCCTGGCGATGGTGGGATATTCCGTCCTCGAGTGTCTGGTGTGCCAAAATCGGACAACAGTAGCGACTTTTACGATGGGGAGCTGAACACGAGCGAGGAAAGTGGCATGAGAAGTGGGGTTCGCTTTGTCGTCAGCGATATGACGGAAGGTAGCGAAAGCTATAGGGACGATGATCAGGTTGAGATCCGAAATCTGAGAGCTGCGAGGGTGTCAAGTGCTATCAGTCCAGGTATGGCGACTGCAAATTCTGGGGCCAGCGATTATTTTGATGCCGAGAATGCTTAGACTCTTTAGACAGGGTATGGGAAGGCGTTAACATAGCACTTAGAAGCATTGTATTGAGCTAGATTGAGCGTTTCTGTAAATGTTATTTTCTATACCTAGGTACCGGATGATTCTAAGCGTATGAAGATTCAATGTCCCCAATGGAGCATGATACTGTGGTGTGGGTAGAGCAGGCTATACAAAGTGGAAGCAAATCTGGTTACTTTCACCCTTTGAAAAAGTCTAGGACGTTCGACTCGAGTTTGGAACCTGTGCTTACAATATACCCCACACACGTGACTTTCGTGATATCTCGCGAATGACGCGCTTCGATTTTTATCGGACGACTACAACGTGGGCAAAACCAAACATATCTCGATCTATTTCGTTGGATACCTGGGCCATCGATTACTACCACGGTCTCCATCAAGCATCGTTCTTGAGGATTTTATCTTCGAAAGACGAACTTATCTCTGTACATCCGCGAACCGCGTACTCTTCAATCTTCACAGAAGCCAGACGCGTCCCACACGGTACGCCACTCTCAGGAGATGCTAGCAACGAGATAATCCTCCAGCATAATGCCCCCAAACCTCCAAAAGAAGGCGCACCGCAAGCGGCAGACGCGACTAACATTCGGCCCTGTTGATCGATCCTCATCGCCACCGACTATAAGCCCAGCAAGAGTACGATACGAGCTGGATGGAGCAAGACGAACACCTGCATCTAGCCGTCAAGATGCCGCAGATCCTTTCGAAAGTGGTGATGTATTATCTTCTTCAAAGAAAGACAACTTCAGTTCTGGAGGGCGAAAAAAGAATGGAACGCTGCCATTCAAGGCTTTGCCGACACCTGTAAAGTCTTCGCAGATACAGGCAGAAGGTGCGTCAGGTATGTCATCCAAAGTGTCCAGAAGCCCCATCGGACATCCACATTAGTTTCAAAGTAGGATATTGGTAGTCTTCAGAGTCACTGCTAACACCGAAATCTAGACAACCTAGATGTCGATCACGATCCTAAATCCTCCACAACCAGTCGGCAGACGCGAAGCACCCCCAAATTTATGTCTACTATCGGAAAGAAGAAACAGCAGTCGCTAGGATTCGATGGAGCATACTCATCTGACGACTCTGACGCGGAACCCAACATCACTCCATCTAAGAAAAAGCAAACCACAAGAAAGGTGATGGGGTTTGTCAATCTGGTTTCGAGCAGTGATGAAAATACGCCTTCAACCGCCCTCACAAAGACTCCGACTAAGAAGACACCTTCTGGCCGTATTACTCGATCCTCGGACCCTAAGAGCAAGAGCCGGAGGCAGAAGTCGATAACTCTTTCAAGCTCGGACAATGATGCTCCTATTCCCGCTCCCAGATCTCGCGGACCGCGAAAGGGTCAGGCCCAACGGGGTACAAATACTCCTACCCTACCTCGGTTACATACGACTGGTAAACGAATTGTACAAGAAGACAGTCCTGATGATGATCCCATTATATCTTCACCAAAGCGTTCACAAAAACCAACCTACCAGGTCAAGCGGGCTGATGATGATGAGGATGAAGACGATGAAGATATCAAACCAACACCAGTCAGGCGTCGTGCGAGGCAGCCTTTTGTGGATGAAGAAGAAGACGAACCCATTGTATCACCACTAAAACGCAATCGGTCCAATTTCAAGCTTGAATCCTCCTCGGATAGTGATGTATCACCAACCAAGCGTCCACGCCGTGGTAATCAACAGAATTTCCAGAGCGACAGTGATGATCTTCCGTCTCCAAGCAAAATTCCGCGACAAAGCCGAGCTTCAGAGAGCGATACCCCTCAACGAACAACGCGTCAGCAGAAGGGAAAGAGGAAGCACCGGACGGAGAGAGAGAAAAAGATGGAGCTTCTCAAGCGCAAACGCAATGGGGAGAACATCGAAGAATTGACGGACTCGGGATCGAATTCTGATGCCTCTGAAGAGGAAGATGATTTTGAACAATTGGAGGAGTTCGATGACGAGGAAGATGAAGAACTCCCTGTCCGCAACTCAGCAAAGGGTAAACAGAAAAAAATGGCTGAAGAAGATGTCGATTCGGATAACTTTGTCACTGATGACGAAGATGAAGATGGAAACATCGGCATACCAGGCTACGCATCTATTCCAGTCGAGTTCACGCAACAAGCCCACAAGCCGCTGAAAGAACACTTCAAAGATGTCGTCGAGTGGTTGGTTCACAACAAACTCAACCCCCACTTCCCAAAAAGTGATGATCTCTACCTGATAGCATTCGAAAAGGTTGACCGTGAGTGTGTTGGTCTTGCAAAGAGCAAGTTTGCGAGCACTCAATGGACTCCGGAATTCACGAGGGCTGTTTACGCTCGCCCAATACTTGAGGAATTTTCGCTGCAAGGCGAGGAAGGCTTTGATATGAAAAGCGGTCTACCCAAATGCTTCGCTTGCAATCACAGAAAGCATCAACCTTCATGCGCGCTTATGTTCAGTGGCGCGCCATACGACAAGAAGACTCTCGAGGAGTTGGACCAAGGGAGGGGCAGTGATGACTCGGACAAATCCGAAGAGGCAGAAGCGTCGTCCGACAATAGCGACAGCGACGATGACAGAAGTGTGAACAGCAACGGAGAAGAGCTAGCTTCGACTTCAAAAAGATATCCCTCTGGCCCGTAAGTAATAATCAAATCCCATACTAACCCTGATACCATATTAACACCACATTCCAGCGTCTGTAAAGTGAACGCCCAACAAACCCACATTCTCGTCCACTGGAAGTGGAACCTGAATCAATGGGTGCTCCAGTCTCTCCAAGAGGAAGGCGAACTCACACCTGCGAAGCTAGCAGAGCGCGAAGCCATGAACCTGAAAAAGAGGACCAAGTATGCCAATAAGGTCGTGGATAGATGGGAAGAATCAGGACAGATCAAGAGCCTGTGGCGCGACTACAAGAGCCAGGTCGATACGGCAAGGAATCTAATAGCACAGGGCAAGGGAGGATGGAAGTAGTTGGGATGCAATTGCGTCAAAGTCCGGGGAAAGGGAGGTGTTTGAGTTTGTATATTCATAAGGGACATTTCGAATCGGGCGGCACATATGCAGCGTGGCTTTCGTTTGAGTTGGGATAATAGTGTGGGACTATGGAAAGGGAAAGTTCGGATTTCGGAACTACTGTTCTTTTCAAAGAGAACCGTGTCCCAGGAACGATCATAACGGCCGTCATGAAGCTTTGCACGATACCCCTAGCGCAGAGCTTGAATAAATACTTTGTATACTTCTAGAAATCATTCTATCGAACGTCAAGCTGATGACCTCGGCTCTATCCGAGGCAGCTAATTGAGCTTTTTCAGATTCAAAACATTCAAGATATGCAGCACCGCCACAAGTTCAATCCCAGATCCTGATCTGATTCAGGGGAAGAGAGCTCAGCTCAATTCAAGGAGGCGTTAGCGTTAAGGCGGGAAGTGGGGGCTACCCAGTCTCGGCAAGCGCCTCATCGTCAGTGCGGAAACTCCAGACTTCTCATGCATCATTCGTGGCTGGGGAATTGATGAAGTCATCGATCCTATCCCCAAGACGCGCTACACTTTCAATTTCTGATGCCCTCGTGGAGTACTGCAAGGGCTAGATTCTCGAGAAAGGGAGTTGCCACTCGATGCCGGACAGCAGCGTGTGGTGGTTGGCAAATGCTACCACCCATTGTAATTTTTCACGGCAGCTTGCCTTCGATACGTATGTAATTTCCGAACTGGTAGCACAGATTCGTTGTCCCAGCACGTAGAGTTTGTTCTGGTGACGATGCTTGTTAATGTTAGAAAATTTTCACATGGTTGCGGTTAAAAGCTACGATGATCTGCGCAAGGATACGTCAGTGAGGTCTGGGGTCAATGGGAATCGGAAATGGCATGACCGGAGCTGCATCTCCAGCTCCCAGATTCCACAATTTACCAACAAAAGATGAGACGAAGCCGCTTGATTCTTGTACTTGGATCATGACGTGCATATGGCTCTCGTGATCTGAGTTGGTTGCTGTACTACCTCGATCTCAATTTCAATTCTTTTCGTTTGCAATTGAGCAGCTTTATAGTCCCGAAGAATCTAGGTTCATTTAGAGATCATTTCAGGAGCGTAGTCAGTTTTGGGATACTGGGGAAGTTCTAGGCCACGAGGAGCGGCACTGGGAAGATGAAGTGGCGTAACGTGTAGCCAATGATATCGAGTGCTTATGCCTGTCGTGCAGGGTAGGTGGAGAAGCTTGAAGCAGCTCCAGCTTTGGAACGACGTCACTAAACGCGACCACGCTAGAACTTCCATGGGCGAGCAGGCTGCTTTCGTGCCATGAAGCAAGCAAGAATTGTAGACGCGTCACCCAAAGGAGAAAGACCCCAAAGGCTGATCTCATTTAAATTCAAATCAAGGTACTCCATGCCTGACGTTGTCACACAAACACAATCCATTTCCGTTGAGATTTCTCTCCTCTCTCTTCATACACAACTCTTCACGAGTTAATACCCTTTGACAATCACAATTAACTTTGCGACGTAATCAGCTCCTCAATTGGGATTGATTTACTGAGAACAATCTCGGACTCAGCAAATACTTCGTCTTTTGCTTTTAGTGATACCCATCTCTGCACTTGTCGCTCATCATGTCTTCGTCCAAACAGGTCAACAGACCGACCAATACCAAGGACAAGGAGGCGGATGTTAACCGCAAACTCCAATTCTACGGAATTGCTTCAGGTATGTCCTTGATCCCAGGTGCAGTTTTGACACTCTAACATGTTCGTCAGCTTTCCAAGCTGGCAAGGCCCCATCCGTAAGTCCCATGGTATGTGGTATCACCATCCAATGCTAATATGAATAGAACGAGCAAATCGACATCGCTCTCAACAGCTTCCTAAAGTCGAAAGCCCTTGCCACTCCATCAAAGAAGCTCTCACCCGAGGGTCAAGCTTTGGTCGCAGATTTCCGCGAGGTGGTCACACAGGCCAAATACCTCCTTCTTGAGAAGAACGAGGGCAATCTCCTCCAGGACTTCATTTGGCAGTCACAGAAGATCGAGGGTGGAAATTCAGGAACACTTAGTGCTCCAGTCGACAAGGAGACTGCTAAACAGCATGGCAACGAGGCATTGGAGGGCTTAAGAACACTTGGAACGTTGATCATCAGCAACGGCCAATTCAGAAAGCTTAGTATGTTCAAACTATCTAGGAGTGGTGATAATGTCTAACAGTTTTCAGTGAATGATGTCCTCATCCTTGTGCGCGATATTGCGGGCGATGCTGCTACAAAGGCCGCCAGCAAGGTCAACCCCTCCGAGGACCAATTGGCACAGATCGACAAACCAGCCGATGACAATACCTGGCACGATGTTCCTGACATGTCTGCTGGAAACATCAAGCAACAGCTCAAGAACCAATATAACCAACAGAAGCCCCTCTCCCGTAACGATGTTCGTGATGCCACAGGCAATGCAAGCGAAGCTGCCCACCCAGATGGTTCTCGTGACCCCGCAGATGCAGCTGCCATCGCTGGTCAAGATCAACAATATGGCACTGCTTCTGGGGTTGATGGTCAAGCTGGCTTGCAAAATGGAGCCGCTACTCTGAAGCAACGTGCTTCTGAGAACATTGACGAGGATACAAAGCAGAAGGGACGGGAGACCAGAGACCGCACCAAGAACTACCTCAAGGAGAAGATGCCCGAGGAGCGCCGTGAGCAGACCATCTGGCGCCTTAAGAAGCTCGTTGTCGAGTGCCAAGGTCATCCCGATTGTGAGTATATCCAAGTGCTTTGCTGGGACCTTGCTAACGAGTCGCAGACCAACAGGCTATCACCACATTGCTCGACTTGGCTGAAAAGTATGCCAGCCATGCTAACACCGTTGGTCAACAATCCACTGGCGCAGTGAAGGGTGCTCATGCCGATACTTCTCTCCAACGTGCCGAGAGCGATCTCCGCCAACTCATCGAACGATTCGCCAACTACACAAGCATGGACGACCTCTTTGGCTCTCTCAACAACATCTACAGTGATGCCGACAAGGATCCCGAATTGAAGGGTTGGTTCAAGAAGATGGACGCATATATTCGAAAGTGCCTCAAGCAGCAAGGCTACATCATGGAGGACTCTGCTACCGAGGAATGGAACCGTCTCTACGACCAAGGAAACTTCCTTCTCCGTGACCGTTACCGCAACCACACCGATCGCATCGTCGATGAGGTTAAGTTCATGGCAGATCAATTTGATCAGGACCCACAGAACAAGAAGTTCGCTCAATCCATGCAGAAGCTCTTCAATGATCTCGGCAATGATGAAAATGGCAAGCCAACCTTCAAGCCACACCTTGTCAAGGATCTCACTGAGGTCATTATCCCCGCTGCTTTCGCATCTCTCCGATATGTACCAATTCCCAGAATTGAGTACTCTGACCCAATGATCGACGCAGTCATTGAGAACTTGGTCATTGAGAGTGACAATCTCATGCCCAACGTTCTCGAGATTGCCGGCGAAAACTACTTCAGATGGGGTCGCAAAGGCATGGCCAACAAGAAGCACCACAGCTTCCAGATCTCAGTTTCCGGCATCCAAATGGACCTTCGAGACGTCGCCTACTACGTCAAGAAGAAGGAAGGATTCCCAGGCATCACCGATCTCGGTGTCGCTGACATCTTCCTTGGCGGAACTGGTTTCAGCTTCAAGATGAAGTTGTCCACTGCTCACAAGAAGGATCGTCAGAACTTCTTCAAGGTCGACAAGGTTGATGTCGATGTCAAGAACTTTAACATTAAGCTCAAGCAATCTAAGCACAAGTTGATGTTCGGTCTATTCAAGCCTATCATGTTGAAGGTTATCCGACCTGCTCTTCAGAAGGCTATGGAGAAGCAGATCAAGGATCAATTCAACCAATGGGATCAACTTGCGTACAGAATCAAGCTTGAGGCTGATCGTGCTCAGAAAGAGGCAAGATATCCTCACTCCCATATTTTCGAAACAAAGCTAATAATCCTTAGATCGAGGAGAACCCAGAAAATGCCCCCAACATCTACCAACGATATGTCACCGCCGCCCAAAAGCAACTCGCCCAAGGCCAACAAAAAGCCCAGGAGGTAGCCGCCTCGGCCGCAGACAAGAAAGCCAACGTCGCCATGACCAAGCACGACTCCATCTTCCCTAACGTCCACCTTCCAGGCGGTATCTCCTCCAAGGCCACCGAGTACAAGGAACTTGCTCTCAAGGGCGACAGCTGGGAGTCTCCAATCTTCAAGTTGGGCTCTGCTACACCAACGGCTGATATCCCCCGTGCGCAACAGATTAGACGCAAGCAGCACTCCGTCACCCAGGGTGGGATCCGCGGTCCTCAGAATATTGGCAACACCGGCTCCATGAGTAATCAGATGCGTGATCCTGCCGCTCAGGACATTGGAACTACTTCTGGATATTCTGGTGTTAATGACCCTAGTGGATATTCAAGCGGTGCTCCCACCTCCAACACCACCAGTGGATTCAGCAACCAGGTTGACCAAGCTTTCAGCAAGGACGGTCAGAACGGTTCTGCTCTTAACGGAAGTGCTTTGAACGGAAAGCCCACCAATGGAACTGCTACGAATGGAAGCTACCATACCACATTGGGCGCCAACAACCCTGTCGTGAGCGGTCAAGTCTAAACACCTCGTCTCATCACACTCTGGAAAATCTGGGTCATGACACTTAACACATACGCTCGTTTCCATTTCCTTTTGCTTTAACGTGGACAGGGGGAACGGTAACATGGCATGGGGGATTTGATGCTTTCATGATACCACTACGCGGATACCAATTTGCTGGGATGGAACGTGATGGGTGGAAGGAGGATTTCTTTTCTTTCTTTTCTTTTGGATTCCTTCTGCGCGCGAGTACCCTGTCTTAGTAGTCTTCTTCCCGCGAACGATAATAAAATGGGGAGATGGCGGGTGGATGGTTTCCTTTGGAAACGTGTAGAATTAATGAATACATGCCTGATCTTCAAAATGCCACGATCTCTGTCTGAACGTGTAACGTTGATGTAGATCTGAAGCTGAGTATTTTGTACTGTGAAGTTCTAGGTTGAGGATGAGCATTGACGGTAGCCATGGACGTCTAATGTAGGGTAAACATCAATACGCGATTCGAGAATCGAATCTGTGTGGGGTATTGTAATCTTTGAAAGTGAGTACTTGACTTCGCGGAGACTTGGGACATTCATATATAAAATTTTATCCTATTGAGATTCGGAAATTCGAACATTCTCTCCTCCCAAATCGTGGGACAGGAATCAGCTGTCTCAACTTCCCTGTGACCAAATCGTGAACCCAGGTGAAGATTATAGTCAAAGACGAGATGCATGAGCCTGAATATCTCAAGTCTCGACTACTATATTTCACATATGGTAGCTGGTTGCCACTACTTCCTCCCTCCATCAACGTTCAAGTCTTCGACCTCCTCCACACCCTTAACATCCACAATCCTCCCAAAATCATTATGACTAATCTCCTCCAAACTCAACCCCCTCGTCTCCTTCAAGAAAAAGAACGTCAAAACCGCAATCACCGCATCAAACAATCCCCAAAGGAGGAACGTGCCCCAGCCGAGATTAGTGATCATGTAGGGTGTTGTGAGCGAGAAGATGAAGTTGAAGAGCCATTGAGAGGAGACGCCTATTGCTATGCCTATTTCGCGGATGCGGGTTGGGAATATCCTATTTCGCTTCGCATCAGAATGGTGCTGCTTGTGAAAGAAAGAAGGGAGAGGGAAATGGAAAAGGGAATAGGTGAGAATGGAAGTAGGAAAGGAAGGAAGGGGGGGGGGAAGTACTCAGAAACATAAGGCCAAGGCAACGGCCCCCAACTCAAATTATAAGCAACAACAAACAAATAAATCAACGCCACCGTTGCAATCCCACTACTCGTGACCTTGCCCTCCCCAGGCGCCGGTTTATTCTTCACCACAGCTGCAGTAGTGATCTGACATGCAGCCATGAATGCAGCGCCTGCGATGAGGACGGTTCGTCGATTAAGGCGGTCGGAGAGGAAGAGCACGAAGAAGAGGCAGGCTGCTACTTTGATGGCACCGAATATAGCGGTTAGGAGGAGGTCTTTGGACCCACCGCCTACTAAGAGTTTGAAGTATTGGGGTCCGAAGTAGGCGAATGCTGTTGCGCCGGTGGCTTGTTGGGCTGTGAAGACTGCGGCGGAGGTGAGGAGGCGGGTGAGGTTGCTGCGTTCGAGAAGTTCTGTTCTAACGTCAGACACTTACTTAGAGACCTCAGGGGATGAAGGAGCACCTTTTGGTCTCAACCCTTCAGTAGCTCGTTGTTCCATCTCAACTCCCATCCTTATCTCTTCCATCTCGTCGATCGTGGCTTGACTTTCGTCTGCTCGAATCCATTTCAGACTTTCCCATGCCTCGTTGTGACGTCCTTTCTTGGTGAGCCAGCGAGTACTTTCCTTCAGTGTAAACATTCCCAAGCCGAGGAGACCGGCTGGGACGAGTTGTAGTCCGATTGGCATTTGCCACTGTTGGGCAGTGGCGGGGAGACATTTCAAGACCGCGTAGTCGACCCAGTATGAGGTGAATATACCTGAGACTGTAAGCCGAGAGCCCGGAAAAGGAAGGGACATCATACCAAAAGTATAAAACAGCTGGAAAAAACTCCCAATCTGACCCCTCAACTCCTTCGGGGCCATCTCACTGCTAAACATCGGCACAACCACCGAAGCAGCACCAAGTCCAATCCCAGCAACTACGCGACCAACATAGAATGCTGCCATTGAATGAGTATTAACTGTCTCAATGATAGCTCCAATGCAGAAGATTGCGGAAGAGATCATGAGTGTCTTCTTTCGACCGAGCTTGTCGGCTACAGGCCAGACGACGAAACATGCTGCGAAGGCGCCGGCTTGTTGGAGACCGACTGCTAGGGAGTTGACGCGGGTTTGGTGTGCTTTGGAGTACTGGAAGTCTTTGACGAAGGAAGAGAGGGTTAGGACGCCACCTTGTGAATGTTAGAGAGGTGTATAGATATTTGAGTGAGGAGTTCTACCAACACTGTGAAGAATGTCAGCCTCATATTCGTGCAATGTCTGAATGGAACAGGGCCCTCGAGGGCGCAACTCACATTCCACTGTCATATCCAAACAAAAACCCTCCCATGCAAACCACACATCCAAGCCAGTAAGCTCGCAGCTTCCCCAACGTCGAGTTCCTCATCTTGGCAGGTTGAATGAGGGGTGTATACTCTTGAGGCATGCCCGGCCTTGCTGTTGCTACAAGTAATAATAAGTATCAAGGCGGTTGTATCTCTCCGTATCTTGGCGTGACTTCACACAACATCAAGCATTAGACTTCAAAAGCAACTGCTTCGAGGTATTGTGTGCTACAATACTCCGCATTGCTCAACCTTAGCTGCAGAATAAATACAAGTAAATAAGGAAGCGAAGAGAGCCTTAGCAAATGACAAGAAAAGAAAGTGCAGATCTCTGTGTGGAGGACAGGGGATTGCATCTAAGCGTGTTCTCGAATGCGGAGTAATGCACCCGTGAGCTTCACGTACGAGATCCGGAACATGGGTCAACTCACCAGTGAGAGGCGTGAAAGGACAAGTGATTGGATAGGCAGCGACGTACCATCAGAGCAACATGTGAAGATGTGCAAATGTTTCTAGAGAAAG
Organism: Phialocephala subalpina; assembly: GCA_900073065.1. Lineage (NCBI taxonomy): Eukaryota > Fungi > Ascomycota > Leotiomycetes > Helotiales > Mollisiaceae > Phialocephala > Phialocephala subalpina. The sequence continues at coordinate 567,808 of FJOG01000009.1, forward strand.
CTCCTCCTCGAGAACAAAGTACTAATACACACACAGCTCATGAGCCTCGAGCCTAGTCGAACCTTTTGGATCTCTCTAAACCACCAAACAAATGAAAGCCACTTTCCCTTCCAGGGTATCTATGCCATTTTTCGTCCAACCAATATTTTCTGATGCTACCAGTGCCTACCAACTCCAAGCTCCTGTACCCCGCATGCATATGATCCTCACGCAATTCGTGCCTCGTACGCTTCCCATCCCTTCTTTCTGTATCGTTCTGCCTCCTTAACAGGATCGGCGGCCTTGATTATTCCTCGTCCAACGATAATGATATCGTTACCCATCTCACCAATGATCTTTTGCGGCGTGTTGTACTGTTGTCCCTTTCCATCTCCCTTAACTTCTGCATTCTCGTCCTCCGCCGGCGGAAGTTGACAACCAGGAGTCATGGAGACGAATTGATCGTCCTCTTCCCGATTCAGGGTCTCCTGGGAAATGAAACCCATCACAAAATCGTTGTTCTCCCTCGCGCTCTCCACACAGGCATCCGTATACTCCTGATTCATGAAATTGCCCTTACTACTCATCTGAGCCAGGATCAACAGACCTCTCTCCAACGGCGCCTCTTCAATACCCCTCAACACCTCGTCTCCGAAATCCTCAGCACTCCTGGGTGAGTTTGCAGGCTCGAAATGCTGCGAAACGGTCGTGATGGATACAATACTCGCTTTCCTCCCATCTCTCTCCCTCTGTCTCTGCGTATCCGCAGTCAAGCGGCCGAATCCAACTTCATCTTGTTGCACGGGTGTTTCGAATCCATCCTCCTCCTCATCCTCATCCTCTTCCGCATCACTATCCACGCTCTCCGGTCTGGGCGTTCCGACTGAAATGTCCGTCTTGACCTCATACCTCTTTCTCTCCCTCCATTTCCGCCCCGCCTCCGCCAACGCATCCACAGCCGCCTTCCCAGGAACCATGTTGACATTCGTGATGTGCGCCCATTCGACAATCTTTGCTGTGCCCTCGGTATACTGCAACTGCACCGTATTTCCTATATCACCAAACTTCCTGTCCTCGAAAATAAGGAAGCCATGTCTGCGAGCTATTCGTGCCAAACGGGCAGCGGTTCCGGTGTGTGGGTTGTAGTCCCAGTTTGAGATCAGGTCATAGTGTGTTTTCAGAACGACGATGGAGGGGCCGAGATTGTCGGCTAGGGAGAGGAGTTCCCTTGCTGTTGAGACGTCGGCGGATACGCAGAGGTTGGAGGACTTGAGTGCCATGAGGCGGAGGAGGTAGGAGGTCAGCGGATGCGTTGCTTTCTCTGCTCGCAGAGAGTAGCTCTGTTTCGTGACATGATGTAGGGTCGTGGATTTGGGAGACATTGTCTCGTTTGTGTCTATTCGATTCGAAGTGCAGGCTCTGAAGAAACCCGCCGAGTACTTGGGAGGGGATGAGAGGGAGTTTTATTGAGAGAGAGATGAAAATGTGGTGTGAGTCGCGATTATTTATTTTTTCTGGACCAGGCGACGCGAAAACGAGGATAATGTTGGTGAATGACGATCAGACGGTCTCGAGCAGTCCCACATTGATTGCCCAAGACCTAATTTTAAGCCTTTAGATTGCAGGGGAGTACCAACGTGACGGTGCTCCGGGTTTGTCCCGGAAATTATATGGCTGTTGTATCATAGTTGTGGGAGGGGATGAGAGGGAGTTTTATTGAGAGAGAGATGAAAATGTGGTGTGAGTCGCGATTATTTATTTTTTCTGGACCAGGCGACGCGAAAACGAGGATAATGTTGGTGAATGACGATCAGACGGTCTCGAGCAGTCCCACATTGATTGCCCAAGACCTAATTTTAAGCCTTTAGATTGCAGGGGAGTACCAACGTGACGGTGCTCCGGGTTTGTCCCGGAAATTATATGGCTGTTGTATCATAGTTGTCGGGAAGAGCAGCTCACAAAGGGTGGAATACGGGATAGAGTATCAAGACTCCAATCCCAAATCGTACTAAGCAAAGCGAAGTCTGCGCCTTGTCTTGTCTTGTAACTTACTAGCGCAGCGCCTACGGGCAACTCCCGATTTTGATCACCAGCGACATCCGCTCCCGACTTCCGATTGTAACGACATCCATATGTTGCGAGAGGGGAATCGCAAAGGCAGTTGCGTGTGTCTGTGGGGTAGTTCAAAACCGAAGTCGGTACCGGATCTCGATGCTCTGACTCTTAAATCTTTCTATTCTTGCATTATCTTTCATTTCCTCATTCTTAGACAATTTCTACTGTCTTCCTTTGAAATTCTGTGGCAGACTTGGCCATTTCTGATCACCCAAAACTCGAGTCAAGTTCATCTCCATCATGGCCTCCAAACGTCCAAACTTTCTTATTATCGTTGCTGACGACCTTGGCTTCAGCGACCTGTCATGCTTTGGTGGTGAGATTCGCACTCCAAACATTGACAAGCTCGCCAAGAAAGGCATTCGATTCACAGACTTCCACGCAGCAGCAGCATGCTCACCCTCACGTGCTATGATCATGACTGGGACGGACCACCACATCGCCGGCTTGGGCAACTTGATCGAATGGACGAACATCTCAGGACAGAATGATCCTAGTGGGAAAATGTCCACAGCACCTCAGCGAGGTATGCCAGGTTACGAAGGATATTTGAACGAGCGCGTTGTTACACTTCCCGAGATGTTGCGAGATGCAGGATACCTAACCCTCTTGGCGGGGAAATGGCATCTTGGTCTCACACCGGAGAGAAGCCCTAAAGTTCGTGGTTTCGAGCGAAGTTTTGCACATCTTCCTGCCTGCAGCAATCATTACGCTTACGAACCACAACTGGAAAGTCCAGACAAGATCCCGGATTTCATGACAATGAGCTTTATTGCGCTGCATAGTGAGGACGGAGAGTATGTGAAGAAGCTGCCAGATGGCTGGTATTCGAGTGATGGATACGGAGACAAGATGCTCAACTACCTGAAGGAAAGGAAAGAGAGGAAGGATGAGAGGCCGTTCTTTGGATACTTCCCGTTCACAGCTCCGCACTGGCCACTGCAAGCTCCTCAGGCATACGTTGCCCACTACAAAGGAGTCTACGATGATGGGCCAGATGCACTCCGTCTGAAGCGACTTCAGCGCCTCAAAGATCTTGGCATGGTTGACAAGGATGTGGAACCTCATCCTGTGGTAGCAGAGGAAGTCAAAGAATGGGCAGACTTCACGCCAGAAGAGAAGGCAAAGTCCTGCCGGGCTATGGAAGTCTTCGCTGCAATGGTCGACTGCATCGACGTGAATGTCGGGAAAGTTGTGGACTATCTCGAGGAAACACGAGAGCTTAACAACACGTTCGTTTGCTTCATGTCTGATAATGGAGCCGAAGGTGCTGCATACGAAGCATATCCAATTGTCCAAGGGAGTATGATCCAGCATCTCAAGAAATACTACAACAACAGTCTCGACAACCTGGGGAATGGAGACTCATTTATTTGGTATGGACCAAGGTGGGCTCAGGCGGCGACAGCACCGAGTAGGCTGTACAAAGCTTACACGACCGAAGGTGGAGTCCGGGTTCCTTTCCTTGCCAAGTTTCCCATTGGCATGATCAAGCCAGAAACAGAAGACAGCATCACACATACTTTCGGGACAGTCATGGATCTTGCACCCACGATACTAGAAATGGCAGGCGCCACACACCCGGCACCTACCTATCAAGGACGAGAGGTCGTCCCAATGCGTGGTCAAAGCATGCTCCCATTCATCGAAGGCAAGACCGAGACCATCCATGCGGAAGACTTCATCAATGGCTGGGAAACCTGTGGCCGAGCAGCTGTTCGCTGCGGCGACTACAAAATAGTCTTCATTCCCAAACCTAAAGGACCAGAGAAGTGGCAACTGTACAATCTCTCTAAGGATCCAGGAGAGATTCACGATCTGGCGGAGCAGGATCCTGAGAGATTGGAGAAGATGATCAAGATGTGGGATCAGTATGTTTTGGAGACGGGAGTGATACCTCTTGCTCCGGAGCTGGGCAATTGGATTAAAGCGACGGAGGAGCAGATGCCGGAGAATGTTTGGATGGAGTACGAGTATTGGCAAGACGGAGCGAGAGAGAAACCAGAGGATTTCATGAGGAATCCTCCGAGGTTTCAGAGGGTTGTGAAGGCTATATGAGAGGACCTATACTGCTATCTAGCAATCGTACAGTCTTGCCCAAAATGAATTCAAAATAACTTGCCATCGATGAATGTTCTATTCATTGAGTGAAGACTGAGTACCGAAAATGCCTCCTGTCGTACAAAAATTCAACAGATCCCGAAACACTACTCTTCTGCCAAATCAGAAGCTCACTTCAAACAAACCTCTTGCTACATACCTCGCCTCCTTCCCAAAAGGGGCGAACCATCACGTGGGGGCTAGGGCGATCCGACTAGCGTCAAAAATTATTATCGAACGACGGGAGCTTCGACATTATCAGCATCATCAATCGAGTCCAAGTTTCCTCCTCTCCTCTCATTTCAGTTCCCGTTTGTTTTATTCAAGATGGTTTTTACGCGATCAGTAGCCCCCTTCCTGCGGACAGCGCGGTCTGCCCTGCAACAAGGCAATTCCGTCAGCCCCTTGCAGCATGCTCTGCGAAGACAGAACGGAGCTTCGGTGCTGAATGCTGCTCGCACATATGCCACACAGTTTGAGCGGACGAAGCCTCACGTTAACATTGGTGTGTACTTTCTTGAATCCAATCCAAGCTTCTGCTGATGTCTACAGGTACAATTGGTCACGTTGATCACGGCAAGGTACGGGAGACTCGAAAGGAGGCAAAGATCAAGGACTGACGACTTCGCAGACCACATTGACTGCCGCCATTACAAAGAGACAAGCAGAGAAAGGCTTCGCAAACTTCCTCGATTATGGTGCCATTGATAAAGCCCCGGAAGAGCGAAAGCGTGGTATTACCATCTCCACAGCACACATCGAGTATGCGACAGAAGCCAGACATTACTCCCACGTCGACTGTCCCGGTCACGCCGATTACATCAAGAACATGATCACTGGTGCCGCCAACATGGATGGAGCCGTTATTGTTGTCGCTGCTTCAGATGGACAAATGCCCCAAACAAGAGAACATCTTCTACTGGCCCGCCAGGTCGGTGTCCAGAAGATCGTCGTCTTCGTTAACAAGGTCGATGCTCTTGAGGACCCTGAGATGTTGGAATTGGTCGAGATGGAAATGCGAGAGCTGCTCAACACATACGGTTTCGAGGGTGACGAGACTCCAATCATTCTTGGATCTGCTCTCTGTGCTTTGGATGGACGAAGACCTGAGATTGGTGTCGAGAAGATTGATGAGCTCCTCAATGCCGTCGATACCTGGATCCCAACTCCCCAGCGTGATCTCGACAAGCCTTTCTTGATGTCTGTTGAGGATGTCTTCTCTATTCCTGGACGTGGAACTGTCGCATCTGGACGTGTTGAGCGTGGCACACTAAAGAGAGATCAAGAAGTCGAGCTTGTTGGCAAGGGAGATGCGCCAATCAAGACCAAGGTCACCGATATCGAGACCTTCAAGAAGTCCTGCGACGAATCCCGAGCAGGTGACAACTCCGGCCTTTTGCTCCGAGGTATCAAGCGTGAAGATGTAAAGAGGGGAATGGTTATCGTCCAACCAGGAACCACCAAGCCACACAAGGAGTTCTTGGTCTCCATGTACGTTTTGACCAAGGAAGAAGGAGGACGACACACCGGTTTCCACAACAACTACCGACCACAAATTTTCCTGCGAACAGCCGATGAAGCCGCTGCTCTTTTCTGGCCCGACGGAACTGAGGATGCGGACTCCAAGATGGTCATGCCCGGAGACAACGTCGAGATGAGATGCGTGATCCACAACCCAGTCGCCATCGAGAATGGACAGCGCTTCAACATCCGTGAGGGAGGACGAACCGTCGCTACTGGCTTGGTGACCCGAATCATCAAGTAAGAGCACGATCAAAAATAAAATGAAACGATAGGCGGATAATAGATATTTGGGCGGATGGCAAGACTTCTTTGTACACTTGGATTCCACTGGGCGGGCATGGATGGAGTTCCTGATCCTGGCGAAAATTCCGATTTACGCGCTGCTGTAAATTATCTCGTGGGACCTGATATCTCCTCTCTCTTCGAGCTGTGTCTTCTTACTACCATAAGCGATGTAAAATAGAGGCGTAGAGTGGTAGGAAGCAATGAATGCTTGTACAAAGTGTCTGTTCAAATTGCTCGTGTCTACGAGAAGGATGCTCGGGGATTGGGCTTTTGGGAAAAGTGCCAACTTACGGATGAAAGTTGACGTTGCGGCAAGTGCCACTTTGATTCTATCGCGGGGCCTTGAACCGCTCTCCTTTTGTGACCTCCCATCTTTAATCTTAGTTACTGGGTACGACATTTCTTCCTCGTGAATGTTGTTGGACAATCCCTTTTTTTAATAAAAAAAAATCCGATTATCCCGCGCGTCTGTGTAACTCCACTCGATATCATTCGTTGCTGCTTCACCATGAGCACCGTATCAGTTTATATGTCTCATGCAAATTTGCCCTCCTGACCCCCATTCTCCATCAACTCGAGCATCAATTTCTGCTGTTTCTTTTGCCCCTATCCGAGCCATTGCACGGGCGTCATATTCCTGCCAATGTTCAGTGTTGGTCCTTATTACCGTTATAAACAAAAACTTCGGCATGTATCCTGAGTCGGAGTTTTCAAGCTTCGGTGTACCATCCTCATACCAGTGCCAAGCTTTTTCATCCTGAGGATAACTTTCCTTCCATTCTGAAAGTATCCAATAATGTTCTAGCCAGTATGGACTGACGTAGCCTTTGTCATACTCGCAGAATTCCCTCATATTGAAACGGTCAAGCAGTGTTGGTACTTCATCCTTATTTCCGTATCGTTGGAGATTGATTGAGCAAAGTGTGCGCCTTTCTTGCGCTGCTCTGGACGATGGGTTAAAGGCTAGGAAGTAGAGGTGCCGCCATTTGATGGTATTGACTTCGTATCTTGTAGGAAGGCGCTTCATGATTTTCTCCTATTCTTCCAAGTATGACCATCGTCCATCAATATACCATCTGCTGAAGCGTTTCAGTCGTGCCATATTCGCTGTCTGTCCTGGAAATGTATACAGGCAGGTCTCAAAATCAAAATACATTGCATCTAAGATTATCTGCATGCCACTGCGTTCCTCATCGGTCGATATGCTTTTCATCCGACGGCGGAGATAGCTCCGATATGAATTATTTTCAGAGCCGTCGAGAAGCTTCACGATTGCTTTTCCGCAGTTATGGAATGCACCAAATGCCATCATGATATATCCGTAGTCTTTCGTGACGTCATCATAGCTCTCATTCGCGTGAAGTTTTGCTTGCACGAAGGTTGCTTTAGGCTTTTCCACCCTTGGACCAGCTTGCTTTGGCGGTTTCTATAAGACTGACTTTGACCCACGGCAGAAGCTTGAACCGAGACAAGAATTTGACCAATTGCCTGACGTGCGACCAGATACCGTAAATCTGTCCCGGGTCGTCATTGTCTTTGACGGGTTCGATACGGACCGCGATTCTTGAGAGTCGATCGTATGGCAGATCTCGGAACATTCGAAGTCATCTTGGAGGTCGTATGAGAGCCACAAGAACCCCGCCTGTTTGTCATCTCGATACGGCTTCTGTCTATCAAGAAAATCATCGCCTCCTTGTGATATATCTCTTTGGAGACTTCGCCGTATAGTTGACGACTCGTTCTAAGTTTCATGATATCAGCATTCAACTCAAGAATCCAGGTGCGTTCCTCATCATCCCAAGGCTTGGACTCATCCTCGGACCATCCTCTACGCCCATCCGAGTATATCCTTCCCGACCCATTCCTCCCGTATGGCCGCTTTAGCTGCTTCGTCGACATCCGAGTTCGGATCTACGCAGAAAGGAAATCCACATTGCTCAAGTTCTGCTGTTTCTTCTTCTTTTGGAGACCAAACTCCAGTTTGAAATGCTTCCATATCTGAATCCGAACCCCAGGAGGGAGTTTAGTAAAGGCACCAAGATTAGAGGCATTCTGCGACATCTTGAACGAGATGTGAGATTCTCATGCTTTACTTGGCTTTGAAATTGCCCTGATAAGTCAAGATTAATTCTGCTGGTTTAGCAGGCTGGCGTGAATTGTTGCCTGATTGTTAGTGCGCGACGAAGATTTTGCGGATTTGAAGATAAAGCAAGTCAAAATTTGGAATTCCCATATATGAGAGGCAGTGACTCAGTCGGAGTTACGGCTCGGCTTAGTCTCCAATTGACATTAGCTTCCCAGCGGTTCGAAGATTTGGTACAGGTTCCTAGTTTCTGTGCATTTGGGCTGTCCCATCAGCTGTTCTATCAGCGCATTCCAAGCTGGCTTTTGCATTCAGATCATCTATTAGTGTTAAGATCAGGCGTTGTCGAAAAGCCACTCCTTAGAAAGGGACTCAAATCCGACCTCTGGAGCAGTTCGTACCTCCTGTTAATGAAGAAGTCGAGAATATGAGCACCAAAGCTATGAGGAAGAGGGAAATGAATAAAATCAGTGAGGAGGAGTTGAGAGATGAGTGCCGACATTCATTACTTGTGAGCACTGTGATCGGGAATTGGTGTTTGAGGACTTTTGACGAGACTGCCACAAGTGCACGAAGACGGAGAAATCGTTTTTAGCAAGCTAGAACCTCGCCTTCAGGTATTTGCCATCAATCGGCCGCACTGCCTCTGAGTCACTGCTAATTTTGCCATATATTGAACTCATCGCGTCTGGTGACCTAAATACTCGGCCATTTTTTCAAATATTTCACCTTGCGTGGCAGAAGGTTGACCAATGGATGCGCGACGTCCAATCTACTGTTTTGTCTCCAGACGAACGCGCGCTCATCTATAAATTCGGCTCCCCTCTCCTAGAGAAATGAGCATGCAGAGTCGTCTGCTTTGAAGACTTTTGTGTCAGCTTTTGATAGCTGTGGCCGTGTCGACACAGCCAGCGTTCATGCTCTCCCAGGTGTGGAAACAGATATCCCGGGGGGTGGGGTTTCGTTTGTCTATTTCGAGGGCAAATCGTGCGCCCTTGGTCGTCAAAGGCTATCCGCGGGCCACGAGAGCGATGCCCAAAAGACTTTTCTAGCACAATGGGCCCAAGGCTTGATCTGCAAACATAGCGACAAAGGCCTGTTCTCTCGCGTGAGCATCGAGTTGCAATCCCGAAATCCCAGAACTAGAGCCCAACAACACTTTATGGACGATGCGATCAACCACCGGCTGTGCGCGACTTTCCTGTTGACGAGAGATACGCCTTTGAGCCAACCCTTCATCATTGCAGCGCTCTGTCAGGGAGCGGCAATGTTCAGTTTTGCCTTCTTAGTGGCGGACGAGGATGGGATACCTGAAGCTGAAGCCAACATTGCGAAAGTGAGAGGTAAGGTTCCATTCGGCGCTAAAGTTAAACGAAAACGCGCTATTACGTAAAGACTCTCTTGACTTCAAACCGAAGTCATCTTCTCAACCACCTTGAACCCATGGGGTATTGCTCGTAACCATCCGTCACTGGATATATCCCTCTCATAATCCCTTTGGTCTCGTGCTACCGTCGAGAACTGGCGATATACCTCTCCCTCTAACGCCTGAGAACTCAGAGCATCGAAATTGTCATAGAGGGACCGTACTCTCTTGTATACATTCCACTGCGGGATTTGAGAATCTGAACCTCTTCCTCGCCTACAACTTGCGGTACCCCGGCTCCCTAGTCCTTTCAAACCCAGACCCATCACATTTCCCCATAAACCAAGATCAGATTTACACCTCTCAAAAATGCGGGAACATTCTCTGACAAGCATACTCCGGCGGCACATCGTCTCTCTCAAGCAACCTGAGGTGAACTTTACCCGCCGACCACACCACCCGGCCATTTGCGATCATTCAACCTTGGGTCCTTTATCTCAGCAGCCCCTTTCATCCACCCACCTCATTCAAGTCGCCCATTCTTGAAGGTTCACTCAAGCAGCCCACTTCTCTCAACCAACTCATCAACTTCTCATCTCCTCTCTCAACCTCCAAACATAACCGCCGAAGGCGAACTCTTTATCCACTGAGTCACCTACCTTCAAAGTCACACAATTGGCATCCGCTTCAGCTTCTGTTTGATCGTCGCCTTGGATCACAAACAAATCTGAATACACTACCGACATCATGCCCTCATCTGGAAGCGATGAGGGGGTGAGGCCTACGAGGATGTCCCACTCAAGTACCCAAGCCACCAACGTCGTCAGAAGACCTAACGGCCTGCACCATTGAACGCCTTCAAAACACTCTTAAATTTGCCGACAATTCAATCCGGAACACCGAGAGGAAGCTCGGTCAAATCGGGCAGCAGGCTATGCAGCTTTATAAAGACTCTCTGAAAAACACACCGGATGCCATGAGTAGCGAGGGGGGCATTGACCACAAATCGGAGGCAGTATCGAAGTGGAAGGCAATCATCTGGATGAAAGACAAATCGCTACAACTCAACATTTCCATGCTAATAACCCACACATCAGACGCTCAAGAACTTCAAGACAAACTCCTGACACTTGTTAAAACAAAGATATATGTAAGGTATGGAGACTCAATACGCTCAAAGAACAGGCCAGGAGAGGAAAGGTCTTAGGGTAGGAGCGCCTGGATATTGACAGATACTGTAAGTCACTCCATTTTTCTCCATGGACATTGATTGGATCACTGCTTAATATTTGACACCATAGGGGTCAATCTCGCAAAAAGAAAATTGCAAATTGAGTGTCTGGCTTATGAGATATTTTGAAATTGCGAGGATATCGATCGTGTCACGATACCGATATCGCACGTCGTCAGCGAAACATCCTATCGTTTGGGGCCCAACCCTGACGATATGATAGAGATAGTGCTACAGTATAGCAAGCGGACTCACATTGTGCACGCAGATCTTGAAGAAATGATTCGGAAGGGCGACTGGGAAGACTTGGCGATCACTTTGCAGAATGTCCTGCAGAACTTACCCAAAGTTCTCTCGCCGAGCGAACAAGATTCCCTTCACCTTTACACCTCGGCGCTCAAGACGATCAGGAGTATGTGGTTCCACAGCAATCAAAACTACATGGTCAACCCACAGTTGTGGAAAGCCATGAAGGCTCTTATCGACAGATGTTGCAAACTCAGAGCGACGCAGAAAGGAATCGAAGATCTCGAAGGGGAAGCCAAGAGAAGATGTCAATTCGCTGATTAGATGAAAGAGCAATACGAGCAGAATGCAATAGAATCGAACAACGTCAAAGAAATACCAGAGATGCTTGGCTAGACGTCACATCATCCTAGCTCAACCAGGCACATGACCTTGTCGGATCTGGAGTCGGACAATGCGAAGCAGCAAAAGACACAAGAATAATGGAACAAGAATGATGCCATGACCGAGGAATAAAAGGAAACTTCGAAGTGTACTAAGACGGGTACAAGAGAATTGGTCTTCCTGGTGATTTGGTCGAGGATAAACATGCATAGGCGCAAGACAGTCTGGGATGGCGGCTACACCATTCTCTGGCCAGCACCCTTCTGTCAGCCAAAGTGGTGTTTCTGGGCTATGGGCGGGTTAAGAAGCTTTTGTAGAGGAAAAACTGAGCGGAAGTAGTCTTTCCTCTCATAGAACGTGTCCATCAGCTACTGCAAGGCCGCGGTACGATTGATCATGAAGAAGACCTCATTGTTGTCGGTGACCTTGATGTTGAGATTCTCAATCTGACCAGCACCTTCGGACTTCTTCAAGGCAGGTTGTACGATCGATATTGAAGAAGACCACGTTGTTGTCGTCCGTGACTTTGAAGTTGAGATGCTCACTTTGGTTAGCATCCTCACGCTCCTCGGTGCATCTGGTTTTCCAGCGTCGTTTGATCGGACGTGATGGCATGGGGGAAAAAACTTATTCTAGGATCGAGGTCTTGTTCACAGTCGCTTAAAAACTACATATCGTCAGTTGTGAAAACATGACAAGCTGGGTTGACTTATCTTGCACAAAATGATAGAAATCGAACTGATCCGAATCCTTCCGCGCCCCTTCCCTGCAGTTACTGCTTTCTGGGTTCTTTCCCAAGCCAGACGCTACCCGCGTGCTTCAACAGCCATTCCTTCTCACTTGCTCTTTCTATCATCTCTCATGAGACTGCGAATTCGCTCACAATCATTCCCTATCATGTTAGCGCACTTTGCTAGCTACCCTCACTTCCCGTGTCGATGTCAACGTCATCACCATCTCCTTTACACCAGCTGCTGTTAAAATCTTCGTTTTCTAAAGTACAAGTGCAGCCTCCCAATTTTGCAGTCCATTTTGCCCCGAGCACAGCACGAACAGACCTCAAACCTTTCTGAGAACCTATCGCAATCATAAAGTATCCCTAAGAAGATCAAATACGCCGTCATCACCCACATTTCTCAAACAAATGAAATCAACAAACAGGTGAGGTGTCCATAGCATGCTTCTTCCTCGAGCCTGTGCTGGCTCGAAGAATTTGCGTGCCTCATGATACTCGTCCGTCGTTCAGACGAAACAGAACTGTGAGGATTCTCTGCCAGTCCTCATAACCCCCAAAAGCAACGCAAAATATTCACAACGCACACAAACAAGAGCACCATCCACCACCACAGATTTGCACCGAAGCACCAAAAGCATCGCAAAGTTAGAATCAATAGCCGTTCCATCGGGCTTTCTTGGCAGCTGATGGTGATTCTTGAACATCATTGGCTCGTCGCTTCTTTTCGCGAAGCTCCTTAGCTCGCTTTCTGGCTTCGACACTGAAAGGCTCGCTGCCAGGTGTGTGAAGCCCAGTCATAGAAGAGCGATTCTTGGGAGTATTTGGATAAGAACTGTATGTCTTGGTTCTGGATCGCGGAACCGGAGGCTCATACTCAGACTCATCGGAGTCATCCGGCAGCACGATAGTGTTGGGATTCTCGTATGTGAAACTTTGAATTTTTCTCTTCTGGATCGTCTTCGAGGTTGTAATGACTCGTGAGTAGGTCGGGGTGACTTGGCTGGACATTATTCCCTCGTTGCTAGCTTGAACAAGTGCTTGGGCGTTAGAGTGCTTTTCAGATTGAGGAGTCGGCTGCTGTGTTTCGTGGGTTCGTGGCTTCTGGGCTTGTGGCTTCTGCTGCTTTGAAGATTGAGGTACTTCAATGGCAATCTTACTCTTGCCCTTTTTTGAAGCATCTCGATTCTCCAAGAAGAACTCCAATTCTTGCATGAAGTTCTCCTTGTCCTCTTCTCCAGCAAATCTTGGAAGCTTATCATATCCAATAGCATCCTTTGCGGGGAATACCTCGGCGAGATTATTCATGATGATGTAGGTAAATTTGATGCCCGTGAGATCCTCGATATCCTTTTGAAATTTCTCGCACTGCTTGCAAGGAGGTTTAGACAGAAAAACCTCAGCCTCAAATTTCTGATCCATCAGTCTCAAGCGCCACATGCTCTTGAGTGTCTTTCTGATATCTCCGTTGGTGCCAATGTATTTTCCAACCAAGTGAGATGCGTAGAAAAGGAATAATGTTGGCTCTACATGGGATGCATAGCCGTCGCCATCATCCCGGCCATGTTGCCTATCCCATGGTCCAACCCTGAAGTCGTGATCAAGGACCTCTGCCCAGTGCTTTACCTCATTCAGCCAGAAATCAGTGTCCAGCATTCTTGGATGGTCTTCAAGTTGCTGGAAATATCCGGACAAAGCACACTGGAGTGGCATAGTAGTACCCTTCGTACGCACAAAACCAACGACCTTTCGTCTGCTGTACGCGGTGTGGTTGGGCCTAAAAGCTTCCACAACACCAAGAAGATAGAGCATCTTCGGGCCTGAAGATGAGCGATACACCATGTACTTATCGTAATGTTCGATAGTACTTGGCACGCGCTGAGTGAAGGTGTCGCTCTGCTTGCCAAGATTTTGAAGTGATGTCTTCAAGTTTTGGCAGTTTTGGTGAAGGTGTTTGATGTCTTCAGCACCTAGCCCCTCGTGGCTCAGGAAGTTCTTGACATCCTCGGGATCTCCAATTGCAGCCAATGTAGCAGCCAGATTCTCGACCATTCCCGTCAATTTAGTTGGCGATGGATTATTGTTGTTGTACCCACTGCGTAATTCGTGAGCATTTGCGGAACCATGTTGACGACCGGATGTTTCATCTTCAACTCTGGCCTTCTTGGGCTTCGTCTTGGGCTTCGTCTTGGGCTTCGCCTTCGCGCCAACCTTGGCTTTCTTCTGCTCGCTCTGTGTCTGCTCGGGAGCCGGCATCTCATCGTCTGTTTCTTCATTCCTCTTTCTCAGCATCGCTTCAGCCTGGGCCCGCAGGAGCTCTGCCTTGTGGGCCTTGGAGTGTCTTCCCATTATGTGAAGGTAGACAGGCGTTGAATTATTGGATCTCTTGATTTGTAAGACGCTTGCTAGTGGTTGCAGGGGAAAGACTGACCTGAACTCCTTGGTCGCGAAAGTGGTCAAGAAGTTGATTGTGATCTGTGAAGCAGGCCAGAATCCTGTGAGATGTTAGAAACCGTCGAATGTGCGCGTGACTTAAGCTTCGTGCTTACCAGCAGGTAGGATGCCGAAGAGCTTTGCAGGTACCAGTCTTCTCAACTGCGATAGCGTTGATACGCGCTCGGGTTTGGGAGCGAGAAAATTTCTCTGTCTACAAGAAAGAAACGAGGATATTGAGGTGAAGCTTGACGTCTTTTGACCAACCACTGCAATAGAGTTCGCGAACTGAATGGATGGAGTCGTGGGTGCGATTTGTGAAAAGAAAGAACTGCGAAGGAAGGCTGGCAGGCTGTGAAATGTGGGAATGGTGGGAGGTTGCTTGAAGGTTGTGAGGTGTGGGAAGGAGTGGATTTCGTCTAAGAGAAGGGAGGAAGGTAGTG